>JAHWFO010061155.1:250896-307326 GCA_023313115.1 Rhysida immarginata
TTTCCTATAAAGGGCGTTTTTATGGCCAACTAATGATAAAATGTTAGAATTCATCCATGGTTTGAGAAAAGAAGAATCAGATTTTTTTGAAGAGAATAGAATATAAGGGGAGTAACGATTGAAGCCTGTATGTGAAAGGAATTTGTTAAATAATATATTGATGTGCTCATTCGAGTCAAATTTAGTGTTCCAGTCGGTAAGTTCCAAGAAAGTATTAAATACTGCCTGCCGAGCAGGCGTTACTAGCCTTCCTTCGAAAGAAGAGAGCGTTAAAGTTTTTTGAGTAGAAGAATGACATAATAAAAAATAGGAAAGTGATCAAAATTGCTAGATCTATGGAACCGCTGAGCGAGCAATCGGAAAGGGCAAGAAAACATTGATCTATTAAAGAGTAGGAGTTATAAAAGCTGGAAAAATGCGTATAAGAAGAAATAGCCGGTGAAAGACCATATGCGGGCATTAGGTCCTTTATAGAAATGATATTTGAAGAAGATTTCGAAAAATCTAAGTTAAAATCCCCGAAAATAATAATTTTTTTGGAGGATAAACTTAAATCAGAAAGCAGTTTGGACAAATAAGAGAAGAACAAAGAAAGTAAACCCGAGGGAGGACGATAAATTGATATGATATAGCATTTTTTGTTGACTTCGATAGTTAAAATTTCAATCAGAAGTAATTTCGGTGGAATTCGGACAAAGATTATAATTAAGGCTGCCTGCGAGTCGAATAATTTCAAGAAAACTTCGATTTGAACCATTCGAACATGCTATCAAATCTGCATTAAAACAATTCGAAATGAATTGATCTGTTTCTCGAGTCATTCGAGCCTTTATCGAATTCATTTGAACTAGCATTGAAGTTTGGCTGCTGTAACGAATTGTGTGATTCATTCAATTAATTTGTATACAACAGCTTTTGAATACCTTATTCGAAACCTATTCGAATGGCCTTTGAATATTCCTTTCGAAACCATTTGAACATATTTCTTTTGAACATACCTTAGTTTTCTTCACTTTTCTCAACATATTTGTTGTAATGTTTCCGTATGAAAGATCTAGATGATGAATTAGGTTCCATTTCTAGCACTATTTTTCTAACGTTAAAGTTAACGCTGCAGTCGTACGCGTACGAGTGGTTCTGAAATCTTTGAATTTCAATTAGGTATTTTAACTAATTGAAACTGCATTTACATGTCCCTGAAGATTTTTAATGGATTAGTCCACCATAAACATCGAAATGAGCTATTATTTGTAAGTAATTATAAGCTTATTTTCGGATGTATTCGAAGGTTTCGAATGGTATCGTTCGGATAAAACCAATTCGAGCTTACATGAGTGATTAGCCTCCTTGAATCGAATTAATCGGATGGATTTGATTTCAATTCAAGTGTTTTTGAACTTTTTCCGAGTCCATTTAAAATTATATTTGTTTCGTTTGAAGCAGAATTTGTGGTTTTCAAATGAATTCGTCTGCACCCTTATTCGACTCGAGTTAACACTCGTACGCAGCCTTAATTATAATGTACAGAGTTATTCACATAAACCGCTATAACCCTCCCCCCTTTTTTTAACGTTACGATGTATAGCCATGAAGGAATAGCCATTGAGAGGGGGAATGTCGGCAGAAGACTTTGACCAAGTCCCCAAAATAGAGATAAAATGTGGCTGAGACTTAAGTGAAGCAATAGACGTGAGAAACGAAGAAAAATTAGCTCAAATACTTCGATTATTTATCCCAAGTAAAAAGAGCAGAGGACAAGGCGATCAGGAGTTAACTTCAATCGCCAAAAGAGTGTTAAATTCAGTGAAAGATAAAAGGTTAGTGCAAAAAGACATAGAAACTCGACAAATAGAATGAAAAAAGTTGGAGAAAATATAAAATTGAAGTGGAGAAAGTAAAGTGAAAAAGGACCAGGAGCTACACCAGATATCCCAGATACCTGAGGAAAAAAAAATGACCAAGTGAAGCATAGGTTAAAAAATCAATCTGGAGGAAATTAGACTAATTAAAGGAATAAGAATTAAAACAAAGAAATCGTAAAGCCACAACAAAAAGGAAGATTGCTTATGTACAAAAAAGAATTCGCGGTTTTATATGGCTGACAGGCTCTTACAATCTGTGAAGTGAAATCATAATCTAACAACAAAATAAATAAATATCAAGATCCGAATTTTTTAAACTAAATCTAATTTACAGATTGAAATGCAGAGGAATTGTGTAAAATTATAGTTCTCCCTAATGAGTCTTTAGTTGACCTCTCCCACCAGACTACCATGTGTTTCTTGGGCCAAATTTCGATTTCACAGCTGAGAGAAGGCGGTATCTCGTAGAAGTCAAGTCTTCAACTATAATTGTGGACGAACCTCGTAGATACCGGCGATTTTTTAAGATAAGGTCTCTTTGGAGGGTTGAAGTAAATTGCATAATTACAGCACGAGATTTGGAAGAATGTCGAGGCCCCAGTCTATGCACAGAAGGTATATCGGATGGTTTTACAGAGATTTCAAGTTTAGATTGAAACAGGTTCAGACATTTAGCCAGGAGATCCTCTGAGGGTTCCTCTTCTAAACCAAATATACGGATATTAAAACGTGTAGTGTATTGTTCCAGGTCATCAATCTGAGATTTGAGTAAATTAACTTGTGCATTTGTTTGGAAACTGGAAGGAGCATCAGGTTCCGAGATGCAGGAATTAATACGTTCTAAAGAGGAGTCAATATTAATCAGGTGAGAGTCAATCTCTGTAATTCTGTTTTCTATGGAGGAAATATGACTGGGTAAGCTCGCCAATGTTTCTTCTATCTTATTAAGACACTTCTGATAAATTAAGTCGACCATCTTGTCAAGAGATTCAGAATTTGAGAAATAATTGACAATATCTTGCTCAATGGCGAGCGCAATGGAATCGTCCTGTTGACTTTTAGCGGGTGAGCCCATCGTTGTAATCCGGGTAGCGGGCTTACCTTTCCCGGAGACACCTTTCTCTTCCTTTGGAGGCATAATAAATGACAGAGGAGCCTCAAAAATTTACTAAAATTGTTTGAATAGTTCTTATCTTAGATGACTAGTAATGATAGATAGTCCATAACCGATGAATAATGCGATAAAGACCACTTCAATTGAGGAGAGCAATTACAGACGTGTGTCTGAGGCGGCCATCATGAAAAAAAAAGTCTCCTTGTTGATGATACAGCGATGTTTTCAAGTGTTTTCTAGTCTTGTTGGATGATATAGCGATGATTACGGAATTTAAGATTTATTTCTCTTTTGAATAGGTTTGTTTTTTTAAATTTACTTATCTGATTTATGGTTTAACAAGAGTTTTGTTTTGGCCCATGGCTCCTACTCCTGGTTTATTCCACGGTGGCACGTAGGCCTGTCGAACGATAACCAGCGAGGGAGAGGTTGCAGGAGGCCATTCTCTCTGAAAAACTTTAGTACCAATGTTGTTTGGCAGTTACTTCGCCACTATGGAAGGGGGATCGAATTTCTTTCAGGACCCTGAAGATCCGTTTTGATGGAGAATAAGAGGAGGACTAATAATTTTGCACCTTTTTTCTTCAGATACATGTGCGTCCTAGGCTGTACCAGTTTACGCTGGTATTGCGATTTATGCGGAACTTATGGCGTTGTCCTAAGATCCCGAACCGAGAATGGAAGTTTTTTTAGTTTTTGAACAATCGTCAAGTTTCAAGGATGTGCGCTCCGGGACGACATCAGGTGAGCCATGAACCATTAGTTTTGCCTTAGTCATAATTTTTTAATTAACATCGAAGGAGGTAGTGTTCGCTCTCTTCTAATAAAAAAGAAAAATCAAGCAAAAGAACAACCAAGGCTTCACTGAACCTAAAATGTGAATGCGGCTGCTCCAAATTACTTTATTATTATCCATTAAAGAAAATTAACACAAATGAAAATAATAAAAATCCAATGACAGCTTAAATTCGACAAGAAATCTTCAACTAGAAATTCTAGCAATAATTCCGAAGGCATATAGCGTGCGGTTGTTGTCCTTGGTCGGGCGGGTGTAAACTTTTTGAGTGCCGCAAACTAAAAAAAAAAAAAAAAGACATAAAAAAAACAAATCAACACAAATTTCCCAGTAATTATAAAATGGTTTTCTAAGTAGATGAATTTTCTGCGAACACTACAACTCATCAAAGGAGCGGGTCGTCAACAGTGATGAACTGAAAAAGCAACGACCAGGGTATCAGCCTCTATCCGTGGTTACGGGGTGGTGTATCATTCGCAACTTCAGGAAATAATTTCGAAGGAAAGGCATTGACTCAACGACGGGGAGTTGGTGAGCTGAGAACTCTCGCCCCAAGATGGAAAATAAGATATTTCGAAAAATGTTCTGTATAATTGTAGATTGTCGTAGCAGCTTTTCCAATTGTTCACAGATTAGGCTGCAGATTGTTTTATAATTTGAGTTTTATTCTGGAGGGAATACTCTTTATTTTATAATTACTCGGAAATTTGTGTTTGGTTCTGTAAGGCTACTCGGAGTACGTTACATTATATAAGAATGGGAAAATATTTGTACAGTAAAGTGGAGTAATCCATAATTGAGTAAGTGTATTGTAACAAAGTAGGATTCTACAAATTTGAGTATTAAACAGTGCACAATAGAGGACTGCATTCACACTTTTTCGCTCGGAGGAAAAACATTACTATAAAATCCGCTAGGTGGCAAATGGTCGTGATAAAACGAGCGAAAAAGACTCGGTCAGATTTACTAACGGTATGGGATAGGATATTCCGAGCGTCGTTCGCTCGGTTCTGTTTATCCCATGAAGGGGGGAAGTGGGCAGTGGGACGAACTGTTTTAAACGTTCAAACGAAGCTGATCGCAAGCTTCTAGATTCGTGTATTTTTTATTACTTTTACAAACAAGTATTTATTGTAAATAAACTTATAAATTTTTAGTTGGAAAAATTTTTCCGTGAAAAAAGTGAATTGAAGTCTTGTTTTCGTGATTCTCGTTATTCAACTGTGAATATACGTAGGTTTTATGCTTTAAACTTTATCCCTTAGGAGAGGGATAAAAATTTTGTTTACCTATTTTTATACCCCGAAAATAATATTAAATTTCTATAGTTTTTAGGGTTTTAGCATCATTTAAAACCCTATTAACGACGGTACTAATCTGCATTTTTATGATTTCCAATTCAGACTGAACCGGAATGTTGTTATACATGTCTTTAATATCTAAAGTGCACAAATTCCAATCCATTTGAAATTTAAGATTCATTAAAATGGTCTTCAATTGTAGCGAATTTTTGATAATATAATTGAAGCAAAAAAATTGTTTCAAAAAAGTCGCAAGAAATTGAGCCAATTTATATGTAGCCGATTCATATGTACACGTGATCGGTCTAATAGGAAAAAATTTTTTGTGCACTTTAACTATTGTATAAAACTTGTTTGGATATGAATATTTAGGTTTTAATTTTTTTGACAAATCCTCATCTATAACATTGAATTTTTTTAAATTGTCCACCTTTTTATTTGTTTGGTTAAAGAAATATCTTGAATTATCCTTAGTTTCTAGTCGAAAAATATGAGAATTATTTTTAATATATTCCTCCGTTCTTTTGAGGTAAAAATCTTTATCTTGTATAACAAAAATCCGGCCCCTGTCTGCATTACTTATCATAAGATTATTATTGTTGAGAAAAACCTTAATTTTTTAATAGTCAAATCATCTTTTTGAATAGATTTAGGTTTATCTTTGATTAATGTTTTTAAACACATTCTACATACCTCCTCACTTTTTTGGCATATTGTAGGGCTTGTTCTACGTCACCCATTCTGTCAACTAAACTAATGTTGTCATTTAAGGCAAATTTAAGCCCCTTATTCAAAAAGGATAAGAAACTAATAGGAATCTCAATTCCTGATAGATTATAAACATTGGGAAAATATATATTCAGTGCATTGACATTAGATTCTTTCTTTGTGTCATCCTTGCCATCATTAACATTACAAATATTTTTGCCTCCTGTAATTTTTAAACTATGATGTAACAAAAAATAACTTGTAAACATTTTTTTTTTTATTATTTCCTTTTTTTTGTATCATTCTCCATTTTAAGTGCTCATGAAGATGAACGGCTGGTTCCGTTATAAAACGTTTAGTGTTATATATTAACCATGAACATTGTTTCTTTTGGACTTTTTATTGGCATAATTTTTAAAATTCGGACTATTTTTGGACTTGTCATTTTCTTCACATTCTTCAAAATTACTACAAAATTTGTGTCTTCAAAATTGTGTCTTCAAAATTTTAACTGGAGTTGACCTTCATCAGTTTCATCATATTTTTATTGGAAAAATTCTTCAAGCACCTATATGCCTCCGCCTTGTTTTTATGCTCCAAAATGTTTTTACACATTGTAATTAGTCAATTTTGTCTCAGCGAATCAAATGTAAGAATACCTCAATTTGTATAATTTGCCTCAGAAATATCTCCATCATTGACATGTTTGACTGCTCGCTCGAAACACCTGAATATACTACCATCATCCTGAAAATATTCATATATTTTTCGAAATGTTACGTCCGGTAGCAAATTCATGTTGTGTTCGAAAATGTACTGCAAACCAATACTTACAAGATGCTGGCAAACAATCAGCGCAATGTTGCTGGGATCAACCTCCACGCGATTACAGTTAACCTCCACGGAATGATTTTGGTGGCTTATTATTTCTGCAATCGATTCAGACTTTCGTAATTTACAAGAAGAGGTCAACGAAGTTACTTCATTATAAATTTTTATAGCATCATCTTTTTTCAGCCTTTTTAAATCTTGTAGGCGATACATTTTCCGCCGAAACGTACGCTAGCAATGGAAAAAATGGACGAACGGAAGTTTTTTGCCTACCGGAAGCAGCTGCCGCGCAAGCGCGTGCCCCGCCCACCATCTTAATGAAAAGGGTCTATTTTTGGTGTGTTACTTAAAACTTTAGCTCTTATACACTAAAACTTACAGAGTCCTTTGGGGCCCTGACAGGGGCCCTAAACACAGAGCTATAATGTTTGAACGAAAAGGCTAGAAATCTGAAAATTTGTATACTTATAGTAGTTTACTAAAAAAACTTAGCTAATATACATGAAAAACTGGTATAAGGCTCTTAGGTCTCCGCAGGAGCCCAAATCACAAATAAGCTCTAACATTTGAATAATAAAAAGGCTTAAGAACTTGGAGTTTTATATTTTTACAGTGCGTTACTTAAAAATTATAGACAATATACAAGGAGATTGGTATTTAAAAATTTAGCTAATCTATATTAAATTTTATAATTCTATATTTTTACGGTGCTTTATTTTACTGCAGGGTGCTTAATCATTGATAAAAAAAGAGAATCAATGTGACTTGACTGCAAACGAACCGAAGCCAACGAGAAAGACTGGCCTCGAAGCGGAAAAGTCACCTGACCAACTGGGTCCGAACAACAATCCAATCTTCATTGTCTCCATGTTGGATTTTAACTAGTTTTTAACAATCAGTATTTTTTTGTTTGTTGGAAACAATGAAGGTTGGAATCAATGACGTATATTAAAGATAGACTCCGAATCCTATTGTTGTAACTTGAAGCAAATTGGGAAGCTCCATGCCCAGAACTGTCATGGTTGAAAGTGAGTGAAGATGATGCAAAACACATGGCTAAACATGAGAGTAGCTGATTAATAATTCTTTGACACGCCGATCACGGAGTGATAAGTTTATCTTTTCGTTTATTTTGTATTTGAAGTATTTTATTATATTTTATAAACAATTTTCGATCATGGTTTCAATTTCAATTTCATTTCGTTCGTCTTTCAGTTATGTATTTTCATTTTAGTTACGTATCTTTGATTTATGCTTGTGGAAAATGATTCCTGATCCTTTTTTGTGTCTGTTTGTACAGTTGGACGCGAAACAACTTTGAGGAATGGTTTTGAATTAATTATTCCTCGGGCCCAAAATCTTCAAAAACAAAGCAGCCAGACAGCTAATTACTCCACGGCTCACTCCTGCCCAGAACTGTCATGGCTCAATTTGCTTCACTTTTTTGCCGCTGTTAACAATAGGATTCGGAGTCTATATTTAATATACGTCATTGGTTGGAATGATGTTCCGACACAGATGGTCAGGTGACTTTTCCGCTTCGAGGCCTGTCTTTCTCGTTGGCCTCGAAACGAACAATGGGACGTGGTACAAAGTTAACTGACAAACAGCAAGCTCAAATTATTGCCTATAATAACTGTGGTAAAAGCGAAAGGGAGATTGCAGCATTAATTAACAGATCAAAGACTGTTGTGCATAATTTTCTACAAAATCCTGAGAAGTATGGAAAAGTTTGCCGTCCTGGAAAACTCAGTAAGGTGTCAGAAAGAGACAAACGTGCTATCCTTCGAATGGCATCAGATATTGGCTCAACATCATCAAGCATCACTTCATCTCTGAATCTTCCTGTTTCATCTAGAACAACACGCCGTATACTCCATGCATCCAAAAACCACGTGTATACAAAAATGAAGTTAAAGCCAAAGTTAACTTCAAAACATATGAAAGACAGATTGGCATTTGCAAACGGGTATATTGGAAATAGTGAAATGTGGAACCATACCATCTTCAGTGATGAAAAATTTTTTTAATCTGAATGAGCCTGATGGCATACGGTTCTACTGGCATGATCTTCGACGTTCAGAAAAAATTCTTTCAAAACGTGTTCAAGGTGGAGGCAGCGTGATGATTTGGGCTGCTTTTTCAGCAAAGGGAAAATCAAGCTTAGCGTTTGTCAAAGGGAAATCAACAGCCGACGATTATCAGGATGTTTTAGGAAATTACCTGTTGTCATTTAGAGATGAATTGAATGATCCAGACATCGTATTTCAATAAGACAATGCACCTATCCACCGTGCAAAGTCAACGCAAGAGTGGTTTTGTGATTAAAGACTGACTGTGTTGGACTGGCCAGCATGCAGTCCTGATCTCAATCCAATTGAGAATTTATGGGGTGATCTTGTACGAAGTGTATACGCAAATGGAAAACAATTTGAGAATGCAAAAGACTTTTTTATGGCACATTCAAAAAGCATCGGATGAGATTCCTTGTGAAAGACTGGTAAACTTGAGTCAGACAATGACCAACCGTTTAATTGAAGTATTAAGTTTAAATGGTAAACAAACTAAATATTAATATTATTTATTTTTTGGAAAAAATATTTTATTATTTATTTTCCTTAAAAAACATTGTGGTCCTAAAATTTTGTCCACTGCTTTCTATAGAGATTATTAAAAAAAACTGAATTTTGTCATAACTTTTTTTAATTTTTTTATTTCCTTTCACAAATAAAATTATTTATACGTTAATAAACAGAAAATATTTAAAAAATTAAATAAAAATATTTTGTGTTTTGTATTTCTACTGGTCCTATTATTATGCCCAGCACTGTAAATGTTTGTCGACCGTTGAATACCCTAGTGACTCGGAGTAGGCACAACCGTCTGGAGGTTTGTCGTAAGCGTATTGTGCACAACTAGTCGTATTATGTCAGCTGTAATACATTCTGTTTAATTTAAAAAGCTATTTTAAAATTAACGTCTTCTCAAATTTAGAATAAATATTTTCAAATAACATGGCCAGTTTATTGCCAAACCTTACTGTAGTCGATGCTAGGTACAGTCGCATCGGTCGATAAGTCGCAACTTTTTCTATGCTTAAGAGCATTATAAATCATTTACGATCAACTGTAAAAGAAGATAAACTTACGAAATTATAGGATATACAGGGTGTAAATGGACGATGTTTCACAAATTTAAGGGTATGTAGACGATGATATGGTGAACATTTTTTATTAATAAACCCATAATCCCAAACGAAAAGCGACGGAGCCACAGCATGTATGATGCTCTGGTTTGCGTCAAGCCGTGGAATGGCTGTCTGAATTACTGTGTTGTCACTGCATTGGGTACGAAAGTTCTCGCTGTTTCCTGCCTCACAGTAAAGTCCATTCCTGAACTCATACAGCACAAAACGTAGAGCGCAAAAAAACCTTCACCCTTACTGAATGTTCCAAACTAACAACGGGAATTTCGTACCACCCTGATATGCAAGATTATGTGATTAGAGAATGTGCTGTGCATCCGGACGGTACCATTTGAAAATAGCCTGCGAGCTGACAGTCTGCATAAAGCCTACAAGATGCAATGACAGGGGACATCGTAATAAACGTGCTTGACAAACCAGGACATCAAACAAGCTGTGGCTCCGTCGCTTTTCGTTTGGAACTATGGGTTTATTAATAAAAAATGTTCACCACATCATCCTCTACATATCCTTAAATTTGTGAAACGTCGCCCATTTACACCCTGTATACATTGTAATACATTTTATCAGTAAAAATATTTAAAAATATAACTTGCAATTATTCCTTCTTCTATCACCTTGATAAAACTGGGTACAAATGACGAAACCGGTTGGTAAATATTCTTGCTAATATCATTTATATGTAATAGCAATACAAAGACCTTATTGATTACAAATTTAAGTATTTATTTAAGTATGGAAAACGCAATTAATTAAATATATCTATTAATTCCAGATAAATTGATTAACTTCAATATCTATTAATTAGATTTATCCCAAATTATAGACGACTTTGCAACGAAAAAAGTAAAGAAATTGATTTTAGATAATGATATTTACCCACAATGCAGTTCCCATTTGTTAATATACAGGGTTTTTCATAATTCTGTGAAATATTATGAAACATTATGAAAAAAACATAAAATGAACTACGCAACGAATACCAAATTTTATTATAATGAAATGGAGGCACACTCAATAAATTTAGATTCCATAAATTTCACAGATGCGCAATGTTTCTACCTTTGATGATACGGCAGAGATCATTGCGTAAACCCTTATCATTCCACACACGCATTAAGGTCGACAACAGTCTCGTTAACTATGATGCGGTTGCGAAAATCCTGGCGATTAGCGTAGAATGGGGGGCATATCATATACGTATCTTTCACAAACTCGTGCAAGAAGAAATCACAGTTGGTTAACACAGTGGCGACTACCGCATAAGCTTATAAAAGATTCTTAAAAACTATGAAAAGTTCACAATAAAAAAACACCCAGCCTTAATGGCTGAGACATAGAATACATAATAACCGATCTGTGGAACCTACACGTTTTTAAAAAGTTAGACATACCTGGCGAAAACAGTTAAAGAGTGATTTTTGGAAGAACTAATCAACCAAGGCAAACCACTGCAACTAACGTGAGCTCTTCCTGGAAAAATTAGTTGAGGGTTCCTCTATCGATCGTAAAAATTATTACGATTCGTTGCATATTTATTTTTTGTGATTTTTTTAAAAAATTCTGAATCACCCTGTATGCATGTGAGTAGCCAGGATTTATATCCACTTGGGAGGTGAGAAATACATAGGTGAGAAAATTATGTGGGAAAGTGCACCAAATAACACTAGTCAACACACATGTTGTGACTAAGACAACACATAGTGTTCTTAGTAGTAATTTGTATGTAGAATCCAAATCTGCTTTTAGATTTTTTCTATCACGTCACGTTCCCAAATCGGCCTCGGTGGCTCAGCGGTTTGCGTGATCGCCTTTGATGCCCGAGTACGCGGGTTCGATCCCGGCCGAGGACGACGAGGATTTTTCAGGGGGAAATCCTGAGATCACGCACTTCCTTCGGAAGGGAAGTAAAGCCGTTGGTCCCGTGTAGTCGTTTGCCGGCTGCACGTTAAAGAACCCTTGCGAGGCAAAATTTGCGGCCCCTATAACGCCGTCCTGAAATGACCATAGCAGTTGAAAAGGACGTTAATACCAAACAAACCAAACCAAACCAATCACGTTCCCAAGTTATGCACTATGAGGCTTTTCTGTTAAAGCACTTGGGTGAGAAGAGAAGCGTCTGCATTGTTAAACTATCCATATTTTGTGGCCGCAAGGAAATTTACTAGGCCCCAAACACTGAATGATTTAAAAATGTTTCATTGTAAAACAAGAAAGCTGTGCGTGCTAGTGAAATTTAAAAATTATATTCGTTATCAGCAGAAAAAATACTACCAAAAATCGCCCACTTTCATTTTGTCACAAGAAAAATCTTAAATTTTGTTGGCCAGAAAAAATACTACCAAAAATCACAAATATTTCCATCTTTGCTGAATAAGGCCAATACCATACCAATACTCCAAAGTTTAGCCATGCATACATATCCAAAAATCATCAGCAAAAATCAAGCAGTTGTATATCCAAAAAAAACTTTAAAACTCAATAATTCGCACACGAATGCAGATAAAAAGATCCTGTTGGCACAGAAACGATTGAAATAAAATCGGATTTTTTTTTTCCAGGAAAAAAAATTAATGCTAGAATTGTTCGGTTTTTGACCAACAGATGGCGTTGCCATGCTACAGATAGAGAGCCTTTATTATCAGAGAGTGGCCATAGGGGGAACACAATTTGATTGGCTCCTTAGATCACGTGGTACAAATCCGCCATGTTTTGGCAAACATTTCAGAGTGGATAATGTAATGAACATACGGGCTGCGATTTGATTATGAATTATAAAGAAATTTTGTATACAGGATAGACGAAATGCCGGGCTGTGCTGCTGTAGACTGTTTTAATAGCGCTAGGAAAGGTTTTCTGATGAAATCCTTCCCGCGGGACCCGAAACAACGAGCTGAATGGGCTGCCAAAGTAAAGCGTGACAAGTGGAAACCAACCAACACCAGCTATCTTTGCGAGGTAAATTTGAATAAGAAAAATTGCTACATTAAGTATATAAAATGTAGACGTTAAATAATAAGGTTTTGTCAAAACACTTAATTACTTTGCCCGTTAATACGCGTTAACGTTAATACGTGGGTTTCCCTTGGTTACATTCCCGTGAAAGCTATTCCGATGTAAATACCGCCTTTTTAAAAGTTTTAATACGTGTTTTTTGCCTCAAAAATTAAGAATGTTCAATTATTTGCGATGTTAAATTTTCATTAGTCATACAATTCTGATATGTTCTCAGTAGTATATTAAAATGTGCGTTTTATTGTTCGGGTAGGCCTACACTTCGCTGTGCGATTGTCGTTTCATTAATCAAGATTTACAATAGAACGCCATTCATAGTATTTTTTATTTCAGCATTTAATATTTTTATTTCATTAGTTTAATTTAAATAAATAACAAAAACAATGCGTGAAAATTATTAATGTAACATGCACTAGTCGCAAGCGTATTTCTTAACAACATTTTTGGGGTTTTCACGAACTTGCATTTCATTCCCAGATAAAATGTGTTTTATGCTCGGTCGCATGAAATGACTGCGTTTGGTCGGGTTTTATTAATTTCGACTAAGGGGGATCAGTGTAAACTCTAAAATTACCAACAATTGTTATAATAAAGATTATTATATTAGAAGTTCAAATTTATTTTCAAATCTGATATTTTTATTGTTTCTCTAGGTACACTTCGAAAGTGATCAGTGGGAAAAAGTTAAGAGTGGATGGTAGTCAAAAATTAAAAGCAAACGCTATCCCAACTCTTTTCGCTCATCGAACTCCTCATTCTAAACGAAAACGTCCAACGGAACGAATTTCACATCCACAGAGAAAGCGGCCTAAATTTTGCGTCTTACAAACTGACGAAGGTAGATACATCCATAGCAAATGACGCCGGGTGTCTGATTGAGCTTTTACGATATGCAAAATCTGATATTTAAATTTTCTGTTTTAATCTTATTTAGAAACTATCAGTGAAGAAACCGGTGAGGTTACTATACAGAGCAAGATTACACACTGTGAAACAGATGGACCTTCATGTATGCAGGCTGAAAATGCATTTAATAATGAGGAAGTAGAAACAAAGTATTTAAAAGAACAGTTAACAAAGACTCAGAAACATTTAGCAAAAGCAGAACGAGAAGCGGCCTCGTTAAGGGCCCGTTTGCGCTCGATTTCCAGGGAGAAATACAGAAATAAGCAACGAGTGGTTAAGAATATATCCAATTGTGGTTGTGCAAGAATTTTCAAAGATGATCAATTAAAAGCTATAAATAGAAGAAACATGCGCTTTGTGAAATGGTCAAACGCAACAATCAGTCAAGCATTAGGACTAACGTTTAGTTGTGGAAGTAGTAGCTATGAGAGTCTTTTAAAACTTAATCTTCCTTTTCTATCGTTAAGAACGCTAAGACGCAGATTAGAAAAAGTGAAGTTTACTAGCGGCATTTTGAAAGACCTGTTTGCATTTTTGAAAATAAAAGTTGGCATCCTGAAAAGGAATGTATGGTAGTACTCGATGAAATGGTAATAACTCCCAGTATTGACTGTGATCCAGCCACTAATTCTTATTTCGGTACTGTAACTTTTACATGTCCATTCTGGTGTTGCAACACATGCTTTGGTTATAATGCGCGGTGGTATTTCAAGTAGATGGAAACAAACAGTAGCCTCCTATTTCACAGTTAATTCGATTAATGGGACAGTCATTAAAAATATTATTTTAGAAGGCTGAAGAAATAGGTTTGCGAGTGAATAGTATTACGTCTGATATGGGAGCAGCAAACAGAGCCATGTGGAAAGCATTTGGAATTGTTTCCGGATGATTAAGTAAAACAGTTAGTTATGTTGTGCATCATTTGGATCCTGAAAGGACCATAGAGTTCCTTGCAGATGTTCCACATCTCTTTAAAAACATAAGTGCATCATTACTATCTAATAAGAGATTTATAATTGCTAAACGAATTCAAGAGAAATATAATCTTCCAACACAGTACGTAGATGTAGAACATCTCAGATTGTTAGTGGAATCCAGGCAAAACAAGATTTAAAGGTGGCTTTCAAATTCACTAAAAAGTGTCAAAAGCTGTTCATATTATCAATCAAGATGTTAGCTCTGGTATACAATTATTGTCAGAAGAATACAAAGATGAAAGCATGTTAACGACAGCTTGGTTTATTCAGTTGGTGAGCAAATGGTTTCAAATAATGACATCAAGAAGTCGAGTGACTGCACTGAGCAAACACAATAGGTTGGTGTACGATGACACAATTCAATTTCTTCAGGATTTTATCAAAGTATTTGAAACTTTGCGTATAGGGGAAGGAAAAGGAAACACATGGACGCCAATTTAAGCAGGCGTAGTATTAAGCACAACCTCGGTTCTGAGGTTACAAGACAAACTACTCAACAAATCACAGTTTAATTTTGTATTAACAGCAAGATTTACGCAAGATTGTTTGAAGAATTTGTTCTCTGTTGTGAGATCTAAGCAAGTTATCCCAACAGCTGTTCAGTTTAAAAATAATCTAAAACTTGTGTGCATTGCTCAGTGTCTGAACCCACTTAGAAACACGAGCTATGATGTTGATGAGAGAGAGCAGCATAGTGGATTTCTTGATACAATTGAAGAAAAAACAAAGCAGAATCCTCCCCCATCCATATTATTACCGAAGGGATGGGACAATGATAACGGCAACATAATTGATCTTAGCAATATTGAAAAAAATTGTCTGTACAACATAGCCGGATACATTGTGTCACCTATAGATAAAATAGAAAAAACTTGTTATAAATGTATCAAATCTCTTGGAAGCAAGAAAAGAAAGGATTTACTATACTCAAAATTAATATCACTGAAAGAATATAAGACTGATTGTTTGTATTATGTTAATGAGAAAACATTTTCATTATGCTTAGAATTAGAGACCATTTTTCGAAAACTTGAAAAGATTCTTAACCAAACCTTGCCAAATGTTAATTACAAACAAATAGTTTTAGAAAAAGTGAAGGCGAATGATAAAATAAAAGATCTGACTTATTTTACATGTCACAATATTAAACAAAAATTTATAAACAGATTTGTTGTGCTAAGATTAAAAATATTTGGTCTGAAAAGATAAAAATGCATTGCAAATGAGAAATAAAGAAGTACCTTTGGTAGTAAAAGTGTTGGAATGCGGATAATGGCATCAAATAAACATTAAAAACTTGTTTTATAACTAAAAATTCTTTTAAAGTGGATTGAGTAAAATTAAAATGTAAACTATCCGATTTTTTACTGAAATAAAGAAACCTTTATTGCCTAATCTAGTAATATATTGTCATTTTCGATAAATTTATATTAAATAAGTCAACTGAAAATTAACAGTAATATCATAAATGAATGTTTTAAAATTTTACAAGTAGGGAATAATTTAAACAAAATATTAAATTTTATTTATTAAATGAATGTCTAATATCACATTAAGTTCTTGTAAGACAGTTTACAGCGACTTTAGAACGATCATTTGTTTGTTTTAATCAGAAAATAAACATGTATAGTATTGCTGCAGAACAGAGGTTTGCAAAAACATGGCTGCCTTTTTACTCATGGCCACTCTCTGATAATAAAGGCTCTCTAACAGATACCAGTTTATGGACATTTTCAGACGATATAAAAAGAGCAGCACTTGCTGCAAACGCTATTTCGGAAGCAGATAGTGATAGTTCCGTCTCACCGATAGTAAATCTGGCATCATATGTACGGGCCAAGTGTAGAACTTTGAAGTACACAGCTAAATATGACTCTTACTGAAGAAGTTCTCCCTTTGTAATTAAACTGACACAATTCGAAGCCATCTGCAGCATAATCTGTCAACTGGAATGCACTAACAAGGAACCATCCGAACCTATATCTCACAGTTTCAAACCAAATTGAAATATTTTATTCTCCTAAAGCTCCTGATTTCCCTTAGTAGATAAGAAATCGCACTATTTTATTTTTTAAATGCGCCACAGAATAAAAACGAACTTTTTTGTTTGGGCGCAAACATATACTGGGAGCGTGGGGGTACGCGCCTTCGTTCAAATCGCAATGGAACAACACCCTTCGTTTATTTCAGAGGGTAGCCAATGAGCTGCAGTTACAGCGGGGATATGAAGTACACAACTTCAATTTTGCGATACAATTTTTCGTATCGAAATAATTTATGAGGTAAGCATCAAGTAATTTTTTAAAATTAAAATTAAATAGCACCACGATACATCATGGTGCCAGATCACCATGTAGGAATATCTCCATCACAAGCTGCCAAACAATCCAGTAACCGCTAGGCAGAGGCGGAGCTGCAAAATAATCTAGAAATCGCCAGGAATCTTCAAAATTTAATGCTAGTTGGCGCGGCAATTCAAAAAACAAAATAAAAAAATGACATAACATAAGAATTTTGAAAATTGTTTATATGATTCTAGTGTTATAGCAAATACATAACCATCAGCTTCTTGATTTCGGACAATTTTGATTGAAGATGATTCATACATAATATCAGATTTACGGCCATATTCACCACCTAGGATTAAAGTGCGAGCTGGGCAACCTAGAGTTAAACCTTAGCACGTGACTCTCGTTATCCAATAGAGAAACGTTAAAATACCATCTTTCGTCTTAACTCTAACCTTAACTCTAACTCTCAGAATAACCCGAGGTGGTGAATACGGCCGTTAGAGTTTTATAACATGGCCTCAGTAGGATTAAATTGCATATAGTTTAATCCATATTCTTGAAGAGACATATTCTCGATTGAAAGTTTGTTGCGTGGTTTGTTTTTAATACAGCTGAATACACTAAATAAGCGCTCAACGGATGCATTTGACAGCGGCCCTTTCGCTTTCAGTCCAAATTACGAAACTTTAAATTACCAACTGATCTGTGATTTTATTCAATTCAGTCCAAAATTTTAATGTACTTTTCCTGAAACGACGACAGTGGAAGTTAAGATCTAGCCTCCATTGCATAGATGTTTATGGTTATCTCTGCAATGGAGGGCTTCACTTGAGCAAGAGCTGTTTTGGGTCAAAAAACAAGTTAAGTTTTTGCAGCAGATTTAAATTGTCTGGTAGACGAGTTCTGAGCTCTTTCAGAAGTTTAATAAGAAACACTTTGCAATGCTCTTTGACCGTATTTACGACATCTTTTGTTTACAGACTGAGCTGTCAAATTGAAGTCATGTCCAAGGTACACTGGATAAGTATGGCAGATATGATTTTCAAAAGCAGACGTAATCTTTTCACGATCAGACAGCTTAGCAAACTTTTGAGGGACAGTTATTTCTTTTATAATAAAAATTTGATAAAATTTTTCAGGATCAGCGCAATCACTTTAAAAATTTTTTTTCACTTTGTATACATCCTTCAGGTGCTCATTGAAAATATGAGATAGGTCTGTTTTATATAAATAAAATGGGGAGGTATATTATTCTGCACTTTAGTCATAAAAACATTCAGATTTATAGCTAGGCTGTTCTTTTTCTCCTATAGTTTTCTCTCTAGATGGGTTGAAAAACATCCAGAAAAACCGCTAAATCTGGCAACCTTAGGTACATACACCCTCACCAACGTATTACATATATGTTCGTATTCTCGGCTGCCCCGTTAGATCGACAGTCCTGCTCTCTTTATTTCATTTCACTCGCGAATACATGACAACAGCCCCGGAAAATTGCGAAGATTACCAAAGCAAAATGTTACGCGAAAAATTTCCATAGTTGCAAATATCACCGATTGGGATGTGTGTGGCACTGCTGTGATCTAGGCAGGGTATAATTAAAATACAGAAATTAGGTCTTCAATAGAACAATTTAATAAAAGAATAATAAATGGCCCAACGAACGTTTCGGCTTTATGCCATTATCAAGGGTCTTAATATAAATTTTACAAAGACTCTTATAACGTTTTATTTAATTTCAAAAGTATTTAACTACAGGGTGTCTAAAAAAAAATCGCCTCGTTACGTCATTTATGAACTTTCCAAAGCCAACTGTAAATCATTTATACACTGCTTTGCAATGAAATTGCCCCACCCACAAGGAGTTATCCGAATGAGCCAAAAGTAGGTACAGCAAGAGATACACCTGAACACACCTTTATTACGTTATAGAGCCAAGACGTGCACTCGTTTGTACAGGGTGTCCCAACAGAAAGCGGCATCAGTAGGTTGTGGCACCACCTCTAGCGGCGATGCATTGTTCCAGCCGCAGGTGTAGGTGATCATACAGGTGACGAATGTCATCTTGGGGTACGTCTGCCCAGGCCTGGTGAACTTGCTGTGTCAGTTCATGGAGATTCCGGGGTGATCGTAAACGAAGTCCCACTTATCCCACACGTGCTCAATTGGCGATAGGTCTGGGGACCTCACGGGCCATGGTAGCCAGTTGACATCATGCAGACCACCGGGCGCCATTCCATTCCCCAGCCCACTCGTTCACGACATCATTGCAGTCGTATCGCGCGGTGCTCAGGTCTCAAAGGAAGACACAACAATGGACGCCTGGCAGACATTGTCGCGACGTGTAACTGGCGTGCTATTGTCGCTATTGACACTGGAGTGATATTGTCGCGCATGATGGTTCTGTCCGCTAGCGCTGTTCACATTATCCGCCTATCGGTACGAGCTGACGTGCTAATAATCCGTTAATTGCGTGAACGCTTGTCGTTGTCGCCGTCACGGCATTGAGACCGTTGTGCGGATTACAATACTGTACGTTCACGAGGCAGTTGCTTCCTCCCTGCTGCATGGAACGTCTCGCACAGGTGTCAACTGATGAGCCTATACAGGCACCTGGACACCCTGTATCAGCCCAAATGGTCATGTCCTGTTAGCATGCATCTAACATCTAATCGTTTACTAGTCGGAGGTAGACGAACCCCCCCCCCCCTTCCACTAAATATGGATTTGGTCGGATATCTCCTTGTTGGTGGGGCAATTTCATTGCAAAGCAGTGTAGTTACACAGGTCCTGACGAGGCCACCGAGATAAGGCAACGCCTCCTATAAAGAAAGCCTCCGCACTTACATCATCATACTTCGCCCTTTGTTAATCGTATTTATACCAATAATAAGCCCTAAATTTGGTCGACTTATGATGATGTAACAATGTATGACGTTCTCGTGCGCAGGCCTTCTCTCTAGGTAGTGTTGTGTTAGGTGGCCCAACACAACACCACCTAGACAGAAGGCCAGATAACGAAAACGTCATACATTGTTACATCATCATTAGTCGACCATTGTTAATCCTATTTCAACCAATAATAAGCCCTAAATTCGGTCGACTAATGATGATGAAACATTGTATGACGTTTCCGTTATCAGGCCTTCTGTCTAGGAGGTGTTGGGTGGCCTCGATCTGACGCGGAAAAGTCCCCCGACCAACTTAGTCCAAGCAATAATGTAACTTTGATTGTTTCCATCTTGGATCTGAACTTGGGGGGGGGGGTCGTATACCTCCGACAGTCAGTATTTTTTTCGTTTGTTAAAACCAATGAAGGTTGGATTGCTGGTCGGACTACTATGATCAGGTGACTTTTCCGCGTCAGGGCAACGTCTCCCAGATAAAAGGCCTGATAACGGAAATGTCATACATTATTACATCATCATTAGTCGGGAAATAGGATTAACAATGGTCGACTAACGATGATGTAACAATGTATGACGTTTCCGTTATCAGTCCTTCTGTCTAGGTAATGTTGGTCAGGGCCTGTCTATCTAGCTGGCCTTGTGAATTTTCTGCACCATCACTTAAATAATGAACTGCACTATGCGACGAGAAAACGGCGGCAGTTGATTTTAAATGACGTTTTCCGCCAGTGTTTAGACCCTTAAAATTTGAGTTTTGAACGTTTTGCATAAGGAACTTTTAAGTTTGTCATCATGCAAATGATCATCCTATCATACTATGCAAAGGATCCTTAACGCTTTTTAAGTTTTCATCGGACCAACAATATATATCTCATCTCATGTACAGCAATGCAAGGCAAAGTTTGTGCAACAATAGGTCAGTCGTGTTTGTGCAAAAATTATATAATGGAAGGTACAATTTTTATTATAAAGGGTGTCCCAAAATAGACTGACATTTTGATTTCGCCGCCGTTTTTTTTTCGCGATACAATCAGAGATTTTATATGCTGTCATTATTAAACATTGAAGTCAAATTAAGCAAAAATACACAAACGAACAACCGAAATTTCCCAGCAATTATGTCAACATGTTATTGAAAATTTCTTTATAAGAGTGAATTTGTGATACCAAGGCCGGGGGGGTGGTCATTTGTCAGATGGTCAGATATTTTGTATCATACATAATCTCCATGTTTTTACTTTCTATTAAAGCAAAAATATTATAAATTTTCAAATGAATAATGTGTTTTATTAAAACATTAAATTTCAACTCATTTTGGGACACCATTTATATGCCCGTCTTCGCCGAGCTTAAACATATACATGACGAATTTGAAGATGGTAAGCATAAAACTAATGTATCGTAACACCAAAGCATATTGATGAGATGACTTACTGCGCATGTCAAAAAGATGTTGAACTTACGTGGCGGCAGGCGGCAGCTATAATTAAGATTTTCCGTGTTCTATTATTCTTTATTATTGAAAACCTAATTTCTGCATTCTGGTTAATAATAAAAAAACCATTTGAAGTAGAGGCTATAATTAGCATAAAGAGCAGTTAAAAGTTCCTAATTGTAAAGAAATCCTGGTGTCGACAACAACTCCGGAATTCCTCTCCGACGGGTTCACCCAACTAGTCACGCGTTGGCGCAATGCTTGGAAAGGAATGGGGACTACGTCGAAAAGTGAATAGTGCATTGCATAGAGGACAAATGTGAGTATAAGATACAAAAAGAATTTTGAAAATCGGTTAACAAATAAAGTTACAGCCATGGAAACCTTTTTTATCAATCGCCCCTCGTAGAACCCATCCGTCACATTTGGGGAAAGGGCGATTAACAGTTAAAGCATTACAGAAGCAAACTCATGATTCGTTCGGCTGTCGAGAATATTGTGCAAAAGATGCAATATGTGATCCACAGAATGATGGCCACCTTATTTGGTATATGTGCTTGCGGAAAAAAAAGTCAGATTTCCGTTTAAATTTGTCTTTGTTATTCATTTGTCTACAATTTGTAATTTTTTTTTATATTGATGAACATCAAGCTTCCCCCTATCGACGGCTTTTCAACTATAGAATTATTTTGTGGCTTAGTCCCCTTATCAAACTTGATGCCATTCCCGTTGGCAGATGTGCTTTGCAGATGGCTCCACACTATGTTTGGTTTTAAGCACTGAATGCAAAATCTGCTTATAATTTTCATTTTTGATAAACGTGGACTCCTGTTTTTTTTTATTTGTGATTGTTCTATTTTTAATTTTGTAAACGTAATTGCAAAATTTCAAATGGAGAGTTTATTTTTTTAATATTCCATTTATATTTTCAATGCAGAGCTGAAATTTTTTTAAACTAAATTTTATTACCGGACTTATATGAGGACTTAGGTCGATAAAGCTTGTGTGAAATAAGAATGGAACACGTCTTCATTAACTTTTCAGTGACTGATAAGAAAACAAAAAAAGTTGATGTATAAAAGGTTTTAAGATTCATCTATTCAGGAAGTAAGTAAGTGATTGATTTAAACTTTATCTATTCAAACTTGGCTTTTCTTCCTTTTATTTTTTGCCCAGATGTTACAGATTTGGCCAGATCGTTAAAAATGTCTACTGTATTTAATAGGTTCACATACTTCTTCCCCCACCTTGAAAATAGCACTTAATGCTGTCTATTTTAAGTTCTCAGTTGCGAGAAATTACCATTTAACTTAAAGAAGGAACCGAATTATGATTAACAAATTCTCATATCTGTTTGCAAAACAAAATAAATTCATAAAAATCAATGTAATAAATTTACAGGACTCTTTCAGTAATTTTAAATTTCTATCCTAACAAAATAATTTATTGCCCCTTTCTTTCATCTTTTACCTTTTCAGTTTGCTACAACAAATTATTTTGTTTCGTAATTTTTCCTAACTCTTGCTTGACCACGACTTCATACAAGGATTCCCTGATTTTAAGAGTAAATATCTTAGAAACGGAGATCTATATACACTGCCCGATACATTTTTTTGTCCATTATAGTTTTTTTAAACGAAAATAGTAAGATAGTCATGTTGCATATCAGCAGAAATGATTTCGAAGAGGTGCTTTAGTGATTATCGGAAAGTGAATTAGCAATTCCTTCCTCCCCACATTTCAAGCAAAAATCAAATTTATGCTGCATCCAATTGCGACATATTTTTGTGACCAATGAAGTGACTGATACATTTGCATAATTTACATATGCCTTCTTTAACGACGCTGAACTGAAGATATAACTCATTCGACCCATAATTGTCCGTTCGAAAGATGTATCCGAAAGCAATAATTGAGAAACTTCATGAGTATAGAAAGGATGGCTGAGTGTCCACGCAGCAGCAATTTGGGATTAAGTACTCTTCAACCAAATACATAGACAAGCATGACTAAGAGACCAAAGTCGAAAAGAGGTCCAAAAAGGAAACGATTAAAGTGTGAAGTTAAACTACTGGTGGGGAGCGATTGACGTCCAAAAAATAGAAGAGAACGACTTTGCAATGTACGGAAAAAGCGACAAATGGAAGGAGGCGGAATCACGTTGTGGGGTGAAGTTATCGAATGGTTTTATTCATCTGGAAAAGTTTGAAGGGCGGGCTAATTCCCAAAAAATACATCGATCTACTTCAAAGTATTGTGAAAACCCTTCTTGGACAATATCTTCGAAGGCCAACAATACATTTTTCAACAGGATGGTGCCACGATCCACATCTCAAAGGCAACCATGGAATGGTTTCATCAATCCAACGTGGCCGGCAATGTTTCCCTACTTAAAGGTAAACTCCACACTCAAAACAACTTTGTTTAAAACGAAAGATGAAGATCTCAATAATAATGTAGCATGTATAAAAATTTTCAATTCATACTCAAAATTGATAAAATATATGGTCTCCCGCTTCCCTGGTCAGGGCATCGCAGTGGACTAGGTCTACAATGGACGACGAATATGAAAACAAGACCGACAGTGACGACAGCGATTTTGATAACAGTGACAGCGATGTACAAGATGTGTTAGCAGAATTAAATCTACGGAAACTTCTGCGATATACAGCCCTATGTATTTAATCGTGAAACAGGATCTTCTGCTTGCCGCGTCGGCGTGTGCCCTACGCGTAGATAGGCCTACTTCTTCATTCCTTCGGCATTTAACGAGTGCTATTGCAGTCGTTGTTCTTGAAAACGCCAGGCCCGTTTAGAGTTGGAAGAGCATCTAGTTCCACCTTATATGTGATCTAATTTCAGCGAATTTCTTGTTTGAATTGATACTGAATTTACAACGGCGGATGCGTAGACAAAGCAAGACGCTTCAAAATGAGCACACGATGCTGCTTGGAGTTGGATACCAGTTCCCTCGCTGCCAAAAACTAATCCACTGTTTTTTAATCGATTCTGATTGTGGAAATCAATGAAACGTGAAATTTCAATCCGACTGTCTATTTACACATCCAAACAGAGAACAAATTGAAGGCATACCGACATAAAACCGGTTGGCAAAATTTTACGATATGTAGAATCGTTCTAAGCGACTAGAACCTCCCCCCGAGGTTCTCGCGGCAGGAAATGACAGCTTGTTCCTCCATGTTCTGTGGAGACGGAATGAAAGATACCACGCAAATTTTCAATTTTCCGAGGCATTTTTCTTAATAAAATATTAGGAAAAATCGAAAAATTTTGAATGATTTATGTTATGATACAAAAAAAATAAAGTCGATTTTTTCAGTGGAGTTTACCTTTCAATGTGATGGAAAATGTCTGGTCTTGGTTGAATAATGTTGTGTAAGATCTTTTCTATGATGGGCCACAATTTCAGATCGGCCTCGGTGGCTCAGTGATTGCGTGATCGCCTCTGATGCCCGAGGACGCGGGTTCGACCCCGGCCGAGGATGACGAGGATTTTTCCAGGGGGAAAATCCTAAGATCACGCAAGGGAAGCAAAGCCGTTGGTCCCGTGTAGTCGTTTGCCAGCTGCACGTTAAAGAACCCTTGCGAGGCAAAATTTGCGGCCCCTATACCGCCGTCC
This sequence comes from Rhysida immarginata, assembly GCA_023313115.1. Lineage (NCBI taxonomy): Eukaryota > Metazoa > Arthropoda > Chilopoda > Scolopendromorpha > Scolopendridae > Rhysida > Rhysida immarginata. The sequence continues at coordinate 275,887 of JAHWFO010061155.1, forward strand.
TGAAATGACCATAGCAGTTGAAAAGGACGTTAATACCAAACAAACCAAACCACAATTTCAGACTAAAGATCACAATGGAATAAGGTCTTGGATGCAGCTTCCACTCTCCAGAACACAATGACCGAGGCAGTTCCCGAAAAAGAGTACTCCAGTTCATTTAGAGACAAGGTGCCGAAACTGATTACTGATACGAACCTTTTTGGTCCAATTATTCGAACTATTCAGTCATTAATTTCAATGGATGAATAAACGTATCCCATACGCACTGGTCAAAAACTCGACTGTGACCCATAATGCTCACATGGCAATGTTGGTTGTTCTGTTCTGCTCATGATAAAGATAACTATGTTGACTGTGGCCATTAATATGCAACTTACGTTTGTGGTTTAGTTTAAATAAACTATGATGGACAAAAAATGTGTCGGGCAGTGTAAGAATGGAACAAGTGGTATGTTTATTTCGAAAGCCGTAAAAATCTAATACTGTACGTGCTGCGAAAGGTGCACATTTTGAATACGAGAGCGTAGATTATGATGTGATTGCAATGGCTGCTTGTAAAAGACAGTTTATAGCCTATTTCTCTAACTCGTGCTGCCACTATAAGGCTCTAGATGGGTGCTCTGGCCACTATAGAGCACCTATTTAGAGCCTTAGCCACTATAGCGTGCAGCGCCATTTGTCGGCAACGTTTGTAACTAATTTTGAAACTTCCGTATCAGTTTTTTATGGCTTTCGAAATAAACATGCCACTTGTTTCATTCTTCTATCGATCTCCGTTTCCGAAATATTTTCTCTTAAAATCAAGGACTACTTTGTGGGACACCCGTTAAGCGAGATTTTGTGAACATATAAGTTTTTATTATGACACAGTGAATAATATAAACCTTATAAAATAATGGATAACAATAATGAACTATTAGTCTAACATAAAAATTCAGACGATAATAATAGCAGTTATCACTCGTTCTTTGCAGCGATCCTGTAAGAGCTGCTCGATAAAATTACTAATTGAATAGATGTTTCAGGTACATGATCTACTTGGAAATTTTATTATCTTTGATTAGAGCTAGACGATTTCTTGTTCATCTAAAATAGAACCTTTTTGTTTTGTTTTAATTTCTTAAATCACTAATTACAAAAGATTACTGAATCACTAAATTTGGAATTGTCTTCAGGTCAATTATTTTGTGGCTTTATTTTTTATCCAATGAAGTTGATTCCATTTAAGATGAATGTTGCAGTATCTATAGCTGGAATGGCTGCTGCTATTGCGAGTCGGAGTTCAGCTACTTGAGGTGCGAGGTATGTTGGTACAACAGTCATTTTATCGATGTCGCTAAAGATATTTTGGACATCCCCTAATAATTTAGACAAGTGGTTTAGCTGTAAATACAAAGTAAAAAACCAAAATTAAAGATACTTTCAATGGGCCAACTTCTTAAATGATGTCAATGATATAAAGTTTAGAAACTAAGCAAAAACGGTAAAACAGATATCTGTGTATAGATGATATTCAGTTTGTACATCATACAACTTTGACTTAGAATATTAGAATATGCCAAACTTGGCAAGAATTAGAATATGATTACATTGAAAAGTGTAAGTCCTGTTTCTCCCTAAAAAAGGAGTGCATGGAGGGAATGGATTTAATAATGCTAATTCTCGGCATATGTGCTTCAAAGTAAAAATTGAACATTTAAGTTTATTAAAATTTTATCACTGGAGAAAACAAATTTTGAAATTACATAATTAGAATATGAATTTTCATTGGTTCAAAAAATTAGAATAGTTACTTAATTGATTCACAGTATTAGAAAATGCAAATGAACACACGAATGAATTATTAGATAATGGTATAAATATACACTGGATAGAAGGTGCGCCTAAATAGAGCTAAAACTATGAGACGAAAAGCTAACATTTCTTTTACTACTAAAGAAGTAATCATTGCCCCATCAGAAACAGGACAAAGCCAGAAAAAAATTTGCTGAACAAGCCTATTGCTCCCAAGCAGATATTTCAAGGGTACTGAAACAGCACCGTGGCAATAGACAATTTGCTAATAACCGAAGGAAATGCGGATGTATGCCTTCCGCCACGGCTCGAGAAAACCGGCAGCTTATGAAGATTGTGAGACAAAAGTGGACACGAGCTGGAGTGCATGCATCATGCGTTCCGATTACGAGGACAGAAACCACTACTGACGCGTAAGCAACGTCGAGTTCGAATAAGATAGTGCAAGGAATGTCTGATGTGAAATGCTGATGTGAAATGGAAAAGTGTGTTTTTTTGTAATGAATTCATATTTTGTGTACAGCATAGAGTTCAAGGACCACGAATAGGGCGATTTGAACAGGAGACCTTTTTGAAGAGCTGCCTGAAGCTTTCTGTTAAGTCTGCTACTTCGGTCATGATCTGGGGCTGCGTGATGCAGATGGTGTTGGTAAGCTGTGCATACTAAAAAGACAGGTGAATTTGGAAGGTTACCATGAACTACTAGCACTACATATGCTGCCTTCGGCCGAAGATTTGTGCGAGGAGGATGTCATTTTCCAACAAGATGGCGGATATTGTCACAGATCGAAGAGCACCATGAAATATCTCAGGGAAAGCAAATTCTTGTCCTTCCTTGGCCAGCCAATTCCCCAGATATGAATCCGACGTATTATTGTAACGACGTATTTTTTTTTTCTGATTGTAACGACGTATTATCACATGAACTTCTATTATGACTCTCTAATTAATTGGCAATAATTTTAGGTTATTTTTAATTATAAGTTTTCAATGGAAATTAATCTTAATTTAATTAATAGTTAATTATTCATGGAATTTTGTTAACGTATTAATTGTGTATTTAACAATGTTAAAAGTTACAGACGATCGCTACTTGAAGCGTTCATTGTTGTTCGGCAATTTTGTCGCTTGGCTGCGTTGGGTTGTTGGCGAGTTAGTTGCCTAGCAACGGGCAGTTGTTGTTAGTTTTTTATGCAGTCATGTAGTGGTTGCGATCGTCTGCTAAAGGTTAACTCTTTATTTTACGTTTGCCCTTTGTTAACAGCAGTATCCATTCTATATCTGTTAATAAAGTATACTCAGTTTAATCTTTAAATGCACTGGACAATTTATTTCCATTTCACTTGGCCATCGTGGAGGTTTTGCATGGAAGCCGCCACTTGTTTCGAGATATAAACTGGTCCTTTAGATTCCGGTATATACTTGGTCCTTTGTGGACACTTCAAGGGATTATCCCGACTTAAATTTATCTTTCGAGCCGAATCGTCCCTACATTTTTTGATAGACCGGGATATACACGAGGCCTAAGCGAAATTTGAAGCTTTTCCCATCATGGACCGTCCCAAGAGGGAGACGTCGCAGCCAAAGCGACTTGAATACCTTGCGCCCGGTGTCCAGGCAGAATCCAAGATGACATCTACGTCCGAACGAGTAACAACAGCAGTTTTGGATAAGCTTAAAGCTTCTACGTCCGAGGTTCCTGCTATGGCTGAGCGTCAACAAAGAGGCTCTTGTGAAATAAACTGCAGAAATTCTGGCAGCAAGAACAGTATGAAGTCGGCGTCATCCTGCGCAAGCCTCAGCAGCCGTATAAAGAAGCAAGAATAGCAACCGGCTGCTAAGAAAACTGACGAAATCAACGACGACATAGAAATCCTGACATATCGTATGCAAGAATGTCAAGACAGACTCGCTCGTATCAAGGCGCAACCAGATACGGATCTGACCGATGCGGAGCGCACGGAAGACTCATTGCTGAATGCCGAAGTGGAAGAGCTGAAGCGGAATCTAGCACGGAAGAACCACGAGCTAGATAAGTTTCGTCATAGGTGACAAAGGGAACGTGAAGAAATAACAAAGCTAACAGAAATTGCAATCGAGCAGCTGCGTCTGGATGAAAAAGATAATGCTACTGATCGACATACAGAGACTGCATCATCTGTTGACCAAGAGAGAATAGGCGCATGGGTGAGAGATCAAGTACAAGCCGCAACAGGCAGTACTGCAAATGGTGAAAACATTATCCAGCAACGCAGCCGCGTGACTGACGCTCTGACAGCACCATCGGGACTGCCGACAGATAACGAAAGAACAGTGGCACAACTCCCTCCAGTGAACGTCTCAACTGATAAAGATGAGGAAATTATCCATCTAATGCGAATGCAAATGGACTTGATGCAGTGGCAAATATTGGATATGGGCCTTAAGTATGATCTTAGGCTATCTTCATTCGACGGCCATCCAGGGGACTGGATAGGATTCATCGATACTCTAAATAATAGTACTGCTAAATACCACGTCAGTGACAAAGAAAATATGATGCGTCTCCGTGATGCGTTGAAGGGCGAAGCATTACGTATAGTGGCGCATTTGATGGCTAATCCTGCCAACGTGAATACGATTCTTCAGGTGTTGGAGAAGAGATTTGGGAGACCAGAATACGTCATGGATTGGTGTGCTGCAAAAATACGTGTTGGGAAAAAGCCTGACCTAAATAAACTCGAGACGTTTGACGATTTTGGACGCGACGTTGAAGCGTTAGTAACCAACATACGTTTATTCAATCAGTTGGACTATTTCTCCAATAGACAGTCAGCGAGCTCGTCGACAAATTACCTGGAGCCTGGAAGCAGCAATGGGGTGAATGCGTCGTATCAAAGAACTACGCAGTAATGAACCTCAAAGAATTCTCCGATTGGCTCAATAGGAAAGTTGATGGCACCAGGATTTTCATGAAACCTAATATTCCTCTTGATGAACAGAAAAAAAGTCATCAGACGGGGGCCGGCTGTCGCCACAGTTGGAGTGGCCGAAGAGGATAAGACATCCGCACATATAGCCAAAGAATCAACGTGCATTTGTTGTAATGGAGTGAAGCATAGCCTAAACAAATGCTGGACCTTCAAAAAGAAGTCGCTCAACGAGAGACGGCGATTAGCCAGAAAGACCCGTGTATGTTTCTGTTGCCTAAAATATAACCATATAGTAAAAGACTGCAAAGTCCAAACGGAATGCGGCGAGAATGGTTGTAAGGAGAAGCACCATCGTTTGCTGCACGTAATGAAACGAAAAGTCAATCCTCCGCGATATGAGCAGAGCTCTGATGAGGAACACCAGCCCGCATCGCCCAAAGAATCCATTGCCGAAGAAGTAATCGGCGCCATGTTCATCAAAGGAGCGAATGGTCCCATGGGAATTGTTCCAGTAAAGGTTCGTAGCCCCAATGGAATAGTAATCAAGACTCATGCACTATTGGATTCCGGCGCCACAGTCAGTTTTATTTTAGACAGATTGGAGTCACAACTGAAACTGAAAGGAAAAGAGGACACACGTACTGTGCAAGGAATATTTAACAGCAAAATAACTAGCAAGACTATCTTAGTTGATTTTGAAGTCGAGGTACATACCGTGGTGCACCTTACTGCAAGATGACGTATGTAAAGGCGATGAAAAATTTGGGATTTCAGCCTTATATTATGGACATCGAGAAAATAAAGAAGAGGTGGCCATACCTCAAAAGAGTTAAAATGAACAATTTACAATACGTTGTGGTCGACCTCATAATTGGTGAAGATCACGGTTACTTCACGATGCACAGAGAATGTGTGTTTCAAGACGAGTACTCCCCGATAGCCAAACGAACTGTGCTCGGCTGGTATGTATCCGGCAAGATCAGTGAAACTGACGCAGAAGATTTTATGTTCAAAGCGGCAAAACTGACGAGCATCTCCATCAGCTTATGAAAGAACAATTCAGCGTGGAGAACTTTGGTGTGAGGATCGAACATGGAAAATCAGCAGCAGCTTCGATAGAAGACAAGCGAGCACAGCAGATCTTAGATCTTGACCTCCACGATGGCCAAGTGAAATGGAAATAGGTTGTTTTGAACTATCTGACCAGAGCTTGCGATGCGTTTTTCTCCTTTCGTTTCTATTGTTGCTCCTGCGTTTTTTCCTCCTTTCAAATTCAATTGTTGGGTGATTTTACTGTTGCTGCTGGCTATGGTGTTTCTTATGTTTGGCGCGAAGTGATATCACATATTTGGTGTTTCTGGTAGCGGACTTTTATTGTCTTTGGTTGTGAAGTGGCTTGTTTCTGGATTTAGGCGTTGAAAGGCGTGTTTTTGCCGTTTTTTCCCGTCGTGCTGTAGCTGTTGCCATCGCAACCACACATAATTAGCATATCGCGGTGGTTTCGAGCTATTTGTGGATTTCTAATTTTCTTTTTGCTTTCTGGATGATTAGCCATTGTCGAAAGGAACCATGTCTTAAAGGTAAGCCAGCATTTTTTGAGCGTTCTGGTGTTGGGTTAGGTTAACTGAGGTTGGGTTAACTTAGGTTTAACCATAAAATGAGTTCCCGTAACTTTCTGGCAGCCATTTCTGTGACCACTAAAAAATACGGATCATTAGCCTCCTGTAACCGGCCGAGGGGAAATCAACTGCCCCCTGTAACCAAATAGGTTGGGGTATATATCAATTATTTACCCCCGGAGGGGGACGTCGTAGACAGAACGCCGAAGGCGTTCGAGTAACGGAAAACAGTGACCAATGAGCCTCATTGAATGAGGCCCGCAGCGCCGAGAGTGGTAAAAGTTTATTAAATTTAAAGGTAGTTTTTTTCCACAGATTAAGGAGAAAACATTAAAAATTTGTTTTTCTCCTTAAATCTGTGGTTTTTTCCTTAGATAACCTCTCTCAATATACGGTGGGTCGTTCATCATTGGAACTACTTTTAGATTTGGTCACGTAATCTGAAAAAAGCGCAGCTTCCTGAACAATCGACGGGAAAGAAAACGCGCGCCAACAATTGAAATGAACAAACGCGAAAAACGCAAAACGCCGTGGTCAGATAGTTCAATTTAACCTGGAAATAAATTGTTCAGTGCATTTAAAGATTAAACTGAGTATACTTTATTAACAGATATAGAATGGATACTGCTGTTAACAAAGGGCAAACGTAAAATAAAGAGCTAACCTTTAGCAGACGATCGCTACCACAACATGACAGCATAAATAACTAACAACAACTGCCCGTTGCTAGGCAACTAACTCGCCAACAACCCAACGCAGCCAAGTAACAAAATTGCCGAACAACAATGAACGCTTCAAGTAGCGATCGTCTGTAACTTTTAACATTGTTAAATACACAATTAATACGTTAACAAAATTCCATGAATAATTAACTATTAATTAAATTAAGATTAATTTCCATTGAAAACTTATAATTAAAAATAACCTAAAATTATTGCCAATTAATTAGAGAGTCATAATAGAAGTTCATGTGATACGTCGTTACACTGATTATTTCATTTTTCTGCTGACGTATTCTAATTTTTTGAACCGGCAAGTAACCGTATTTTAATTTTGTGATTTCAGTTGTACTGCTTTATTTACATAAAATTTAATTAAAATGCCTCACTGTACAACCGCACTACAGTCAAATCTCGTTACCACGAACTAGTAAATGCATGCTATATCAGTTCGTAGTATGCGAAGTTTGTAGTATGCATATCCTGCTTACCACAAACTCTGTTCGTCTTATGTTTACCACGAACTCTGTTCGTCTTAACAAGACTTTGTATGAACAGCACACAAAACATAGTAGTAGTCTGCAAACATGATGTACATAATTCTGTAAATGGTTAGGAAAAGGGTGCAGAAATTACATTGATATAAATTTTTTTTCTTTTGAAATTACACGTGTGGAAAATAGATGTTAGAAAGTTTTTTTGTCTACTACAATACAATATGAGGTTATAGATTCTTGTTATCATATTTATACTATAACAGACATCCTGAAATTTAATGAAGAAGGTTTTCAAACTGATTTCCATCTTCTGCAATCAGTGTGTAGAGCCTTGAACTGAATTCCGTGGTGACTCTCTGAAGAACATTTTCAACTGCACGAATCTCTCCGGAAATGTAATGAGAGACATCAGTGAGTGAGCTATAGAAGGTTCAGAACTGCAATTGAACACTATCACGAGGAAAATCATTTATGGCGTAAAACTAAACCACAGTAGACAAAAACTTTTTAACACCTTTTTTGCGCCAAACGGAATTCAAGTCAAGGCTCTACACGCTGATTGCAGCAGATGAAAATCACTTTGAAAATCTGCTGCATTAAATTTCAGGATATCTGTTATAGAATAAATATGATAACGGTTATAATAACCTCATATCATGTCGTAGTAGACAAAAAACTTTCTAACATCTTTTTTTGCGCCACCCGGTACATTGATTCCTTAACCCTATATAGTACATAACTGCTTTATACCACGAACTTTGACCTGAAAGTACGTTCGACTCATCCCAGTTTTCGTGAAAACTGAGAAAATGCCTAAGAATAGTAGCCAACCAACCAAACTGAGAAAATGAGTTCGAATTAGACGAGGATTCGAGGTACACGAGTTCGCCGTAACGAGATTTGACTGTATTTAGATAAATAAAAGAAAAATGTTTGATTTCACATATGAAGGCCTAAAAATAATAAATTACTTACTCAAATGAACTGATATTCTACTTAATCTAATATTCTGAGTCAAAGCTAGAAAACGTAACCCAAAGAATAGAGCAAATTGAATAATGGATTAACATTATGGGACAGGCATTAAACGAGTATAAAACGGGCAGATGCCGATTTTGGACTGTTTGCAGGATTCAGCAGTTAGAGCATTTAGTGCTCCATTCCACAGATTTCATGTCGATTGACTTTATTTGGAAGAGATTTAATAGATAACTATTAATAGATAATAATTCGTCTGAAAATCACAGCAGTAGTCTAAAAACCCGAGGAAACGTAAACAGAACGTCGAACAAATCATTGCCGGATTGATTAATAATCTGTGCGAACATTTCATATCTGTAAAAATAAAAAAAGAGAGCACACAATCCAAAATACACTATTAGCTTTTGTTGTTACGGAAATGCATTTTGTATTTGTTATATGCATTGTCCATTCTTGGGTTTTGTTTTTGATCGTACAATATGTATTTAATGATTTAAGAGTTGTATAATTAATAAATTCAGAAATGTGTGTAAGATATTTAAACGACCCATTGATATTAGTAGTTATCCGTGTGGCCCATCAAAATTCATTTCATTATTCATATTCACTTAAAAAACGCAGACAGTAGGGAGACTGGGGCTGACAGTAACAGGGGCAGGTTGTAACATGCTCGATTATTCACTTCAGGAAAGAAATATCTCCAACTAGTACTATCTCCAGGGTCGTAGCCAAGACGTTATCTTGAGGGAGGGGGTCGATTTTCAAAAATTCCTGACCTTTTTTCAAAAATTCCATTGAGTCGGACCTTTTTCCATAATGGGTTGGTCGTCGACCCCCCCTCGACCCCCCCCTTGGCTACGGGCCTGTGAATGAATAGTTTCCGAGCTACGCAGTCAAAATCCTAACACGTGCTGGTTAGTATTCGCATGCGAGAACCGGTTACGAAGTTGAATGCGTAACTATGAAACTACTGGTTGGAATTTGATCAATTTTTAATTGTATATACAGTTTTATGTACCCTGTTGTTTTACCAAAATTCATCATTCTAAATGTTACAGAACTTGAGTTATTAACTTGTTGATCTTGGTGGCGGTATTTTTATTCCTGTTCATATCTCAGTTATCGTTCAAATTCGGACTCAAGTTCATATGAACTTTTTTGCTTAGAATCACACATACTACCTCCCCTCCAAGTTTGTACAGACCGTTCAGATACACCCTGTATGTGATGTTACAACCTGCCCCTGTCACGGGGCAGATTTTAACAAATGACTTGTGTCAGTTTTTGCTAATTTACATATACTTAATTTATTTCAATCAAAGTGAAAAAATATTTTAAGTTACTAATTGATTAACCTACAAAATGTACTTATTGTCTTCCAAGTATCTCTTTTCATCTTACAAGGAAAAAATTATTAAAGAAAAAATGTTACAACCAGCCTCGGGCTCCCCTACTAAGAAAAATTACACAACTTCGGCCGTATATTCATCAGATAGTTTAAAATTTTCGTCATGTCAAGATAAATTACCTCGTTTGCTAAATCGCCTGCATTAGATATCCCAGAAGAAAACATCCCATCAATCTCATCGAATATATTTTTCAACTGATCAATGATATCTAGACCTGAGTCTATGTAGTTCTTAATAAATGGGCCTCCTACACTGGAAATCAAATCAAGAGCTTTATTGATTGTATCAATAGCTGTTTGTAATTCTTCGTTGTGTATGCCTAAATCCGCCAGATTAATGGTAGCACCATAAGCTATTTGGACAGGAGCGATCAGTAAATAAAACACAAAGACGAATTTGGCAAAAGGAGTCATATCTTTGACGATATAGTGTGTGAAACAAATTCCGGACCTGTAAAAATGAAATATAAAATGCAAGTTCCATTTCATAGAAATTTTATTGTCTTATTTGAGAATATGTATATTTTTTACCGACTTCAAAAAAAGGAGGTTATCAATTCGACTCATATGTATCTAATATTGTTGGAATTGGACAATATTCGTATGTTAGACCTATGTGGGCTTCTAAACAAGTGTGCCAAATTTTATAAGTGTATGTATGTATATATGTATGTATGTATGTTTGTCCACGTATTTCTCATAAATTAGAGATCGAATTGCAATACTTCTTTTTTTTTTTTTATGAACAGTCCAAGTTTCATCAAAATCGATTCAGTAGTTTTCAAGATATGGACTGGTTATAGCTAGACGATAGTGAAAGTTTCATCAAAGTCGTTTTTTTTATACTCTGTTTAATCTTGATCTATATAATCTTCAATAAAATCTTGCAAACATTCCCAAAAAGGAGCTTTAGTTGCGACAAAGCGATCGTCACGTCCGCATGTCAACATGCTTAAAAGATAAACAGAAAATAGCAGCGTATTCATTTTTAACCGACTTCAAAAAAAGGAGGTTATCAATTCGACGCGAATGTATGTAATATTGTTGATTCATCACTACGAATTGATTGTTATATCACATGCCATTATCTTGGCATTCTTAGCACTCGCTGTTAGAGCACGTGCAATCGAATTGAAGGGGTCCACGAAAAAGCCTGAAAAGTTGATACAACCAAACTAAGATCATAATCATAATCATAAGGTATCCATCTTCAGCAAAGAAAGACCAAAGTAAATAAAACCTTAAAGCTAGAGATTACATAGACTGGAGAGGGGGGGTGATTTTTAAGAATATCTCTCTTTGGTTAAGCGAAAGGAATATTACGTATATACGGTGAACAATTAAGAACAAATCAAAAATGCTCATGGACAAAAGTTAAAAAATGGGCCAATGAAAAAGAGGAAACCCAAAGGTAAACATCATCGGGGGAGGGGAAGGAAACTAAAACATAAAGTTACATAATAATGATAATAAATATAAAATAAAGGGTGATTTAAATCGTGTGTTACTATTTAAGGGAGTATTATAGAGGTCAAGGTAAACACAAAAAGTCCTATGAACATGGGTCCGAATTTGAACGATAACTGAGATATGAACAGAAATAAAAAATACCGCCACCAAGACCAACAAGTTAATAACTCAGGTTCTGTAAAGCCTAGATTAATGAAATTTGGAGGAATAACAGGGTACATAAGAATGTGTATACCGTTAAAATTTGATCGAATTCCAACGAGAAGTTTCCAAGTTACGCAGTCAAAATTGCAACAAGTGCTGGTTAGTACTCACAAGTGAACACGTGTTATGATGTTGAATGAGTAACTCGGAAACTTCTTGTTGAAACTCTGCAGCTAAAACAGAAAAATCTATACGGGTATTGGAAACATCTGAACAACGGGAGTTTCGAATAGAGCAAGAGGGTATAAGAGCTTCTACGTCAAGGGCAAGAAAAACTTGGATCTAAAGTATCCAGTGATGTTCCCGGTGGTGAAGATGGATATCATTTTAATCTGAGGCAAGTCAACAAGAGATAAATAAAGTCCCGGGATATCATCTAGAAATCCTGTTTTTCGGATTTTTCATGTAATGGACAGTCCCTTCGCTCTGTGTTGTATTCATTGAGTTATTATTTAACCAATTTGGAGTTATAATTTAACTTCTTGAGATTGTTCTATTTACCTACAAGTGTAATTATCCGGGGCAACGCCGGGTCCTCTGCTAGTTTTGAATAGAGTGCAATACGGCGTTGCATGCTGGGATCAGTCATGTGATGAAATCAGCTAAAAACTTTGAGAGTTTCTCTTTTCATTGTTGCAAACTGCGTCGACATAGCAATTATAGGTATAACGTTTTAAAACTATTGAATGATACCGATAATTTATGCTCACTCTGAGTATAAAAAATGGTGTTCTTAGGACATGTACTGTTGATTATATTGTGAGTTGTTGTTAGGTGATTCCCATTATCCTGTTCACCCCTACCCTCTGATAGGCTATTCATACATATGTTCTTGCACATCTCTCAAACATGCTCATACAATACCATTCGCGGACTCAAGCTATCGAATACATTTAACCATTCATACTGTTTCACATTTAAATTACGCATAAACTTTTTAATTCGTATTTGAAAATGAAAGCTTGCTCATTCTCAACTGATCACAATATTCCCTACAACAGCGTATATGATAGAATAAAAATTTAAAAATTTTCAAAGGATGGAAGGGAGAGTGAAAAACTTGTCAGGGATAGAAGAAATTTAGCACGTGTAAGATGAGATTTCCGTAAAATAAAAGTAAAAGGAAACTTAAAAGAGAAAACAGAAAGTTAATTTTACCTGTAAATTATCTAAATGAATATATATAATATATTTAGTTAAAAAGTAAAAACTACTTGCTTTTATGAAAGAAAAAGTTGAAAATCTCGGATCTCGTTAAGTTTCACGAAATGCTTTTATATCACAGGTTTAGCGTTTATGGAGTGCACTAACATCCGAGAGGATACATTGGTATTTGCTAAAAAACCTGATCCCGAACAGGATTCAACTTGTCCTCTTCATATAATTAGAAGCATAAAGGATATCCTGATGGGCCATTTCCTCTGTCAATCATCCTAAAATCTGCGTGTCAGTTAAATGGAATACAATATTTTGGGTTTTCGCTTCATCGTGAATGCAATCCAGATACATAAATAATAATCAAAAAATCATGTTATCTAACATTAAATTATCAGAAGTACGAAACCCTTCATTTAAATGCAGTTGCAGGTTACATAAGGGATATATGCAGTTGCATTTACAGTTCACAACATTCAGGTAAACATGAAAGAATGGCGCTTGAATATATGGGTGTCACCTTCCGTGCCTACGCAAAGCAAAGCGTAAAGAGTGCGAGGTATCGAGATGTTGCAATACAGAGTGAATGCGCTCTTAAGATATCTACGCCATGAGATGACATTACAGTCAAAAGGAACTACTAGAGAAGACGGTATTCCTATTTTTAGTTCATTATTACTTTATTACAAAACAACCCGGCCAACATGTCTTTAAGGGAAATGTTAAAATGATTGAGAAATTTCAAAAGAAATTTATGCATACATTCTGTAAAATTTATGTTTAATTTTAAAATTATCTGCCACTCTCCCCCCCCCCCCCTTTTATATAATGTATTTTCACAAGCATCGATTTTCTTATTTTATTCCTTGTGACTTTATCTCTCATTTTATATTTTGTATTCTTTATTATACTTTACGTTCTTTTTCAGTCTTTTAATATAGTAATGTTAATAGCCAAAATCTCGTGGTCCGTTTTCAAATGTTTTTTAACAGATTTTTTAATGATTTTAATAATTACATGAGTGGATTACTTTTTAATTAATGGAAATGTATTGATCATTGTACTGAAAATACAAGGTCTTTATAATTAAAGTTCCATTTTGACACGGCCAGAAAAAAACTATTGGACCAAAAGCTATAATACTTGGTAATATTATACAAGAGGGCACGGAAGTTCATACCCACCAAAAAAAAATTAGTTCATAAGGTCACCACCAGCATGGAATGGCGCTCTATGCAATATTCGTATACGAAATTAGACACGAAGACACAGGTTAACAAGTCTTTAATCGTTACTAAAATTAGTTACATGTTGAATGTGACCTCCACCATTTACTGAAAGCAGGTTACACCGGATTACTGCGTTCTCAACTGTAGCTCGTAGCATATCAGGAGGAATGTTGCGCACCTGTCGGCGTATCGCATCTTTCAGTTCCGCCAAATTCCTGACGTTATCACTATAAACAGTGGCTTTGAGGTAACCCCCAGAGCCAGAAGTCACATGGGTTGATATCTGGTGACCGGGGTGGCCAAGAAAGGGGGAAGTTTCGGCCTATAATCCGTTCATCTGTGAAATGTTGCTGAAGTAACTGTTGGACACATGTACCAATATGAGGTGGAGCCCCATCCTGCATAAAAATCGTTATGTCTAAAATGCCACGTTGCTGAAGTTCTGGTATCATAAAACTTCTTAGCATCGACGCCATGCGAGCGGCAGTCACAGTGCATGTCACGAGTCCATCTCTCGACTATTCTTCAAAAAAATACGGTCCAATTATGACATTTGCTGTCATACCATACCACACGGTGACTTTAGGAGAATGCAATGGAATTTGGTGGAGAACATGAGGGGGACTGGTGGCCCAAATCCTGCAGTTATGGGTGCCAATGCTCGTCCACCTCCATCCGTGCCAGGAATTCCAATGCGAAGGTTTCTCTACGAGGAAGATCGTTAGGTTCGAGTTGTTGGACAAGGTGGATTTTGTATGGATAGTACCGCAGCACTTTACATACGATCTTATACACCGTACTCAGTGGTAAGTCCATTCGACGTGCAACAGCATTTACGCTGCACGCCCCTTGTGAGGTTTCCATTTTTGCTTCCTCTACGGCTACTGAAACAGCCTCCACGGTTGCCTCAGAGACGGGTTTCCTTCCTCGGCCAGGTGCTACCGATAACAAACCTGTGGCTTCAAACTTTGTCATCATCTTCTTCAAACTCTGCCGTGTCATTGGCCCCCGACGTACATGTATTCGTCAAACGGTACGATAATGTTGCAAAACCTGCCGTACATTGCTATTGCATTCATAATAACATTTAACCAGAAACGCACAGTCTTGCATGGTAACAGGCATCGTCGACTAGTAACAAATGAGGCGTACTGACAACGAGGCTCCCTTTCTTATTTCTGAAAACCAAATGACTTGTAAAGCGCATGTGCATAAACCACATTGTTAACCTGTGTCTTCGTGTCTAATTTCGTATACGAATATTGCATAGAGCGCCATTCCATGCTGGTGGTGACCTTTTGAACTAATTGTTTTTTTGATGCGTATGAACTTCCCATGCCCTCTTGTATAACATTACCAAGTATTATAGCATTTGGTCCAGTAGTTTTTTTTTATGGCCATGTCAAAATGGAACTTTAATTATAAAGACCTTGTATTTTTGAATTTTATTAATTTGGATTTTCTTTTGCACTGTGTAACGTGCTTTGCTGTTCAGTGCTTTTCATTAATAAATAAATAAAATATTACTTAATAAAAGTGTTAATAAAACTTTTATTACTGTCAAAAAAGAAAACATTCAGGAAAAACAAAACAAGTCACATTTGTTTACAGCTTAAGTCCTTTTCAGTTTTTGAGATGCAGTACCGAACACTTTTTTTTTTCAGCTTTTCCAGTTTTCGGAAAAGTGTTTGAGATATCAGGTCGTTGCATATCAAATGTCGGATTGCAGAAGTCATTTTTAATGGCCCTCTAGAAAGGACACCATCACACGTGCTATTCGAAATAACCCCCTTTGCAATCCAAACATTGTTGCCAACGTTTTGGCAGCTTCTAGAGCCCTCTCCGATAGAATCCTTGGTCACGGACTCAATGCTTGGGTTAGTAATGTTTTCCTCCGGAGAAAATTGTCCAGGCTCTAGAAAAGATGGTAGTCGGTAGGGAGGAGGTACGGAGAGTAGGGGTGTATGGAAGCACTTCGTAGCCCAGAGCCTGTAGCGCCTGCACGATCGTTCGTGCAACGTGCGAACGCGCGTTGTCATGCAGCAGAAGGACGCCTTTGCGATGCACAAGTGCAGGTTGTTGCTGACACAGTTTTGTGTGCATACGATGCATTTCACGACAGTAGGTAAGCTGCAGGAAGCTGTAATGCACTACACCACGGATGTTCCACCAAACTGTAACCATGAACTTCCTGGGGTGCAACGGGGGTTTAGGGAACTGTCGCGGGGATTCATCAACATCCAGCCACTGTGCTGACCGTTTCCTATTGTCGTATAGCAGTCACTTCTCGTCGCAGGTGACAATGCGATCAAGAATTCCCGCTTCTTTATGGTGCAAAAGCAATTCCGTACACACCTCCAACCAACGCTGTTTTTGGTTTTCCGTAAGTTCATCTGGGACCCATTTGTCCTACTTTTTCACCTTGCCGGTGGTCCTAAGGTGTCTACTGACAGTCGACGCTGATACAGCATAATTCCATGCAAGGTCCCGAATAGTTTTTGACGGGTCCTCTTCCACAGATCGCTTCAGATCAGCGTCATTCAACACGTTGGGCGGCCTGCCGCGTGGCTCATTTGCCAGATCCGTCACTCCCGCCCGGAATTTTCGGAGCCAACGTTGGACAGTACGTTCATTGATGGTGCCTACGCCGAATACCTTATTGATATTTCGAGAGGCGTTGGATGCAGTGGGATTCAACCTGAACTCGTAATGCATTATCACACGTAATTCGTATGAAGTTATGACTGGCTTCGCTTGGGTTCAAACGCTATTAAATATCATCGCTGACATGCAAATTTCAGGCAGCTGGTCGCTGATAGGTTTATCCCTAGGAATATTTGATATGCAACGACCTGATAGAAGGAAAGGATTTTAAAAAATGTTTAACAATTTTTTCCTTCAAATTTTTGCATTGCATGAATTTTAAGAGAATCAATCCCACAACTTCATAATATTGTTAATGTAATATTCTTGTGAGAGCAGCTCAATTTGATAATTGACAGGATTGCCATTAGTGAAAAAGTTGCTCTCAGTATGAAAGAGCTAATAACTAATGTTTAAATTGAGTTATAAAGATTTTATTTGGAGTTAAAGTGTAATCTCTTGTTATGAAGAAAGGACTACATGCGCCACGGAGTTAGTCCTGAACTTCAGTGCCACTGTTATTGCCTTTTTGTATGATTCAATAAGGAGATTGACATTGGAATTATATCTTTTCCTGAATTCAAGCTGATTTTTATGCAGTTTTATATGTTAATATTTTAGGCCTATTTTAAAAAATTTATTTATCGGTTAAAAATTTATTGAAAATATTTGCTGAAACCTCTAAAAAAATGTTGTCTAAATTCAAAAATAATTAGTATTATTTAAATAAACTTGTCCTTTTTTATTATTTTGTCTTATGTCATTATATGGTTGAAGTGTTTACACATTATAATAAAATGCTGATAACTATGTATTATTATTAAAAATGCTATTCACATGCATCATCATCGTCGTTGCTCTGAACGTTATGACCATAATAATGGCAGCTGGTTTCATTCAATTTCTCGGTATTAAGCAATTTGGAATTTCTAACGTCCTCATTTCTTTTATGATCAAGTTTAGTAAAACCTAAGCTCCAATCTGCTAAAAGCTTTGAAATTTCCTATGTCTGCCGAGACTCGACCAATTTCATAATTTTGAATTAAGTTCCCCTGTTCCTTCCCTTGGCTCATTTTAATTTTCACGTCCTGTGAGCGCCGGAATATTGAAACGGACATATAGAACTGTCTATGGCTGAATACAAGCTCAGGCAAATAAACATTCATCCTTTCTGATCCCTGTTCTTTGGTCTACAGCGATCGAAAAGGCGAGTTTTCTAGGAAATGATGGCGCCTGAGGACAAACGGTAATTCAGTTTTTGTTGGGGCCAACAATGGCCCCTTGAAACAACCGTTCCCCCGCCTTGGACAACTGCCGCCATACAATTGCTCTAGACAATGTAATGCCCTAACGTAATGAAATTTTTGTTTTAAAAGCTCTTAATTTGGTTTGTATTGTTCATATTTTTTGGAAATTCTTAAATCCTTTCCATTAATCGATGGATTTCACGACCTCCTACACATTCCGCTTTCAAAAAGCGCACAACACCAGCTGCTCCTCTTTGAATGCCTCCATTACGCTTAACTTTCAAAAACGAAATGAATAGACACGGCCGCTGCTCGGTTATTATCTTTTGCTCATTCTTTGCAAAGGATGATAACTGAGTACGGCCGTACCCATTCATTTTGTTTTTGAAAGCGACGCGCAATGGAGGCATTCAAAGAGGAGCAGCGGGGTGGGGCATTTAGATGAGGTGCATGGCAGTCTTTGGGGTTTTTTTTATCATCACATTGGAGCCTACCATTGACTAGAAATCGTTATGTTCATGTATTTGGTGACCATTTGCAGCCCTCATGGTCTTCATGTACCCGAACAACAATTGGAAGTTCTATAGATTGTTGGGGCCAAATCTATTTTGGGAATAAAATTTATTTATTGGAAATAACATTTATTTAATATCGTTTCGTTTCTAGCAGTGCCTGTCAGTTTTTATACCTCCTAGGTTGTCAAATTCGGTTTTAAATCTTTCACAGGTAATCGCGTGCCATTGCACAAACTACGTTTCGTGTTTAAATTTCTTAGTAACATTATTGAATGGAGGCTTCCTGTTTATGGTGATCATGGTTAAAACGTCATAACACGGGTGGTTTCATGTTTAACTGTTCTTTATTTTCAAGTGTACTGCCAAAATAACCTCAAAAATTGAATTGTCTGGAAGGGCTACATCGTAGCTTTTTCCGATGCTGGTTACTCTTATTCCAGAATAATAGAACAGTTTAAGTGAAAAGGTTTCATTCTTTTCCAAGAATGGTATAACAAAAGTTATCAAACGCAGAAGACAAACGGATCCAAACAATTAGCAGTGAAGCGCTGCTGAACGTAAAACGCACCCCCGTTCTTCACTTAGTAAGGCTTGTATTCGAACAGTGTAGTCCTTACGGAAAATCTGCCAACACAACTGCCCATTGCAAGCAAGATTGGAACCTCTGTTGCATCGGCAAACCGTATTATTCGTCAGGATTTAAAATTAGAACGCTGTCAAAAGGCCCGAGTTTTTGCCAAGACACATTGCAGAAAGGCGAACCAACAGCAGAAAAAACTGTATGAACGCTATTTGACAGGCGACAAATGAAAGTACATAGATGCGTCAATTGATTCTGGATTCAAGGAGAGTTTGCCGAACGGATTTATGGTGATTTCTTGATACAGCTACAATGGATGTCTGACCAACATAAATGTGGGCTTTAAGCAAAGATAAATGCTGCCTACTATCAGGAAAATGTCTGGGAACATATATACAGGGTGATTGTGAAAAAGTGTGTATAACTGTAAGCAATGAGAGAGGTGACCAGCATGAACATTTTCTTTTAATACAACGTGGGTCCGAATTTGAACGCTAACTGAGATATGAACAGAAATAAAAATGCCGCCACCAAGATCAACAAGTAAATAACTCAGGTTCTGCAAAGCCTAGACTAATGAATTTTGAAGGAATAATAGGGTACATAAAACTGCGTAAGCCGTTAAAATTTGACCGTATTCCAACGAGTAGTTTCCGAGTTAACCAGCGGATGCGATGGACGGGACGGATGCGATGGACAAAATAGGGTGGCCGCACAGAGCGCTATGCGACGGATGCTATGTTCGCTCCGATTTGTATACAAATCTGTTTATTCATTGCTTATTTGAAGACTTACGTAAAGAAAGAATGTTTATTCCAATTATAATTATTAAGACTGGAACAAAAATCAAAACAATTTATTCCTTTATCTTAATATTTGGCGTTGTAAAGCCTCTGTCCATATCTTCCGAAAAAAACTGTGAATAAAAAACATATTGCATAATTATAATTATATCGTTATATTTATAATTAATTACAATAATTACAATATTTATAATTATATTAATTCATTATAATTGTAATAAACATTATTTCTTGTAATTTAAATTTTTCTTCTCTTTACGTAAATCTTCAAATAAGCAATGAAACAAACAAAGTTGTAAACAAATCGGAGCCAATCTGTCGCATCGGCTCGGTTTGGCCATAGTTTTAGCTGCAAGCGATGAACAAATCACCATTGCTGGTCTACTGCGCATGCACGTCCACGACGGACGTTTTGGACGTCCAGAAAATATTTGCGCAAATAAAACGTCCGATCCGTCGCGTCCGTCGCGCTCTGTGCGGCCGTACCTTTACTCATTCAAAATTGTAACAGTGCTCACATACGAGTACTAACCAGCACGTGTTACGATGTTGAGTGCGTAACTCGGAAACTACTCTTTGAAATGATCAAACTTTAACGGTATGGACCCTATTATTCCCCCAAAATTCATTATTCTAGGCGTTGCAGAATCTGAGTTATCTTGGTGGCGGCATTTTTATCTCTGTTCATATCTCAGTTAGCGTTCAAATTCGGACCCACATTGTATTAAAAAAACTGTTCATTCTGGTCACCTCTATCATTGCGTACAGTTATGCACACTTTTTCAGAATCGCCCTGTATAGTAACGAAATTCCACAGTTATATGGTTCTAAGGCGTCCAGATACACTGCTAAATCGGCACTCCTCGAATGGAACAGGATACTGGGATTAAGGTTATCCCATTCTCAGACATCCCTGTCAAGTCACCCGATGCCTCTCCCATGGATTTTTATGGATTCGCTCTCCTTAAAAGAGCTCTTCATGTAAGACGTCCGAGAACATTTTCTGTACTATGGAAAACCTGTCAAGAGGAGTGGAGCAGAATCGACATCACCTACAGTGGCACAAACCTGTTCTCCGTAAAAATCACCTACAGTGGAAACTAAACGATTGCTAGAAGAAAAGCTCATCACATAGAGCAGAATAGGTAGTTCTAGTAAACCTGTTTCCAATTCTTAAATTAAGTCTCTCATAGCCATTCCGTTCGATCAGGGGCTGTTTAAAAATTCTACTGGATAATTTTGTCCGTCATTTTCATCGCAGTTATAAATTGTATCAATACTTTAATATGAAACGATATTTCCTTCGTTTGCCCAACAGTGCCATGGTCTATTTGACATTTTTTAACATTTTTTTAAATCGTTTGTTGACGTCAGAGCTGTCATCACAAATATACAATGGAAATATAAGAGCATGGCGCAGAAGCAGCAGAAGGATTTAACGTTACACCTTCAGAAACCATTTATTTGTTAAGTTCTTCTTTGATTCCCTATTGTTACAAAAATCTACTGTCATTTTCACTCAACTATTCCTCTCAATAACTGTGCTGATGTCAGAGCCAAACAAGACACTGGGTCTCGTAAACAGTACTATTATCACGGTCTATAGAAATATAAACCAAATCACTATATTGTTCTCAATCTCATGCTAAATATCTAATTTCCAATTATCATAATTACATATGTAAAAATGAGAATATAAAAGTATTTAAAAATATTAACTAAACAATATGCAAACAAGAAATTAAAGTATGCCAAAAGAGTTTTGAAATTTTCCTAATAAAAGAAATAATGAATTCCCACAAGCGAGATTTTTCTTTGTATACATATCTAGGCCCTCCTTTGGATGAATACATTTCAAATTTCAAAAATTTAGTATAGTCTACAACAGTTAATTTTCTACTTTAACTTAATATTCGTTTGTCCTCCTAATATTACTAAAAATAAAATAAAAAAAAATTATATTTTTACCCCCTTCATCCATTTTTGTTTTTACTTTAAAAAAGCATTCCTTTTTGCTTTAAAAAGTGCAATAAAAAGTAAAAAATAATTTTTGGTGCCTCGCATTAAGATAAGAATTCATAAAATTAAAAAAAGACGTAGGTGTGGCAGGGCATACTTTTTTTTCATTTTAAAATTTAAAATTTAATATGAAACGCCTGCTCAATTTAAGGACACTGAACGTTGGAAATGACATATTAAACAGCGTCGTCTGCTATTCTTCGATGCTATCTTGTTATCTTGATCAGGTGACTTTTCAGTGCCGGAGCAACACCACCTAAACAGAAGGCCTGCGGACAGAAATTTCATACATTGTTACATCATCATAAGTCGACCAGATTACGGGCTTATTATTGGTTAAAACACGATTAACAAAGGACGACTTAGATGATGTAACAATGTATGAAATTTCTGTGCGTTGGCCTTGTCTTTAGGTGGTTTTGGCCGGAGCCTGTCTTTCTCGTTAGCCTCGGCTATTCTTCCAATGATGTCAACAACAATAAAGACTGGATCGACCCATCTATGAGCGCTTCGCTATTTAAACGTGTCTATAATAAGAAAATGATAAGCACCAGGCATAGTTCTCGATGAATACTGTGAATGCACGTTCAAACGGGGCCAACGATATAACGGGCCCCAGCCAACACCACCTAGACAGAAGGCCTGCGCACAGAAACGTCATACATTATTATACCACACTAAAGCGGCTATTGTTAATCGTATTTCTACCAATAATAAACCCTAAATTTGGCCGTTTGATGATGATGTAACAATGCATACAGTTTCTATGCGCAGGCCTTCTGTCTAGGTGGTGTTGCCCCAGCCTTTGCAAAAGTGCTAACTTTCCGTAGAATTTTTTGAAAGCAATGTAATACATACAGATCAGTGCTTTTGCATTCTTAAACAATTTTATGAGCTGATTCAGAATATATTATTGATTTGCCTTTTAAGCACATCAAGAGAGAAAATAAGCAAAAATTCCTTGCGCTTGTCTGGGAGTCCTGATTTGAACTGTCATAAATTTTTATTGAATGTATAGATTTCGTCGACACTTGGTAGTGGGATACATATCTAAGCTCTCTATGTCTGGATTAAATTCAGTGACCACTACCTATCTGTATCAAAAGATATACACTTTCAAAGTTAGTGTTTGCTGAATTTAATCAGGGGCGCAATCTTCTTTCTCCTGCTAAAGCATGTTTCTATCCTTAGAAGCAATACAGTTTAATATTAGAGTCCTGTTTTTTTAATGAATTCAAAATTCCTTCAAAATT
Organism: Rhysida immarginata; assembly: GCA_023313115.1. Taxonomy (NCBI): domain Eukaryota; kingdom Metazoa; phylum Arthropoda; class Chilopoda; order Scolopendromorpha; family Scolopendridae; genus Rhysida; species Rhysida immarginata. Next base: position 298,935 of record JAHWFO010061155.1, read on the forward strand.
ATTACTTTTAATACCTCATAATTTTTAATTGAGGGTTTTTTGTTCATTGAGTATAGGATGACGCAGTCATCGAAAATTGTTTTTTTAACTAAAAATACAATACTATAAGCATGCAAATCAATTGCACGCATAAGCTTAGCAATAAAATGAATAGAAACACATAAAGTAGTGTAATTTGTAAAATAAAAACTATAATGAAAAATCAATTCCATTTTAGCTAATGAGATTTGCAATTTTATCTTAGATAAATGCATTTCCGATCAGTTCAATTTTTTAATTGGTTTCATTTTCTGTAAACTCTTAATAATAAATTCTGATTTATCACAAAAAGTAGTTTAAGAATTCAAAAGCACAGGCGTGTAAGTTTTACAACTTTCAAGAAAAGCTGATACTTTTGCGCACGTTGTGTGCTGAGTGAAGTTGAGTCGGTTCTGTTTGGACTTCTCTCTCTCACCCGAGCACACACCACCAGTCAGGTTCACAAAACTAAAGTCACTCTAACAGGAGTGACGAGGAGCATAGAGTGATTTTACACAAAACCACAAAACTAGAGTGCCTTTATAACACAACATGGCGGAAAATAGCACGTGACAATGAACAACCAATAGAAAACTGTCCCTCGTATGGCCACACTCTGGTTATAAAGGCACTCTACACAAAACTAAAGCTCTAGATTAGGAAAGTACGGCTAACTTCGTCGTCTGCTGCAAAATCCGCCATTGTTGGCCCAATTGGCCCTATCAATTGAGTTACGCTTCCTCTAAAATTCGGCTTAAATGCATCCTTTTCGCAAATTTTCTTATTATTATCGTCTGGAAATATAACTGACAATCAGTAAATTCTGTAACTATTGATTTTTCTTTAAATTTTGTTTTCAATTATAATTTTTTACATATAAATAATGATAACGTTGAGGCAGTTTAATGATTTCCAGATTAAGTTTTTAGTTTATTTTCACTTTATTTATTTATCCTTAATAAACGATTTACATGTAATTAATAAATTTTAAAAAACATTGTGTGTAGTTTTTGTAATTTTATTTATCAAAATATAATTTTATAAATTTTTATTAAAATATAACTTAATAAACTTTTATCAAATTAATTTTTATATTTATATCAAAAATTTCACTTTACCAATTTTAATTTTATTAAAGTATAAAAATTATTCAATTATTAAAAAGTATAATTATAATTATAAAAATATCAAATATAATTTAATAAAATAGGAACTATTAATTTTAAGTTTTTGATTTAAATATAAAAATTACTTTGATAATTATATTTTGATAGAAAATTTTAAAAATTATAATTTGGAAAAACTATCCGTTTGATTACAAAAAAAAATTACAAAAAAATAACTACACATGCAATGTATTTTGAAATTTATTCACTTATGGAGGTTTAAAATATTGACGTAAAAAATCTATTCAAAACTTATAGTTAAAATTTTCTATATTTTTTTTCACCCAAATAGCAAATTTCATGTTATATTCAAGTTTAATGATGAGTGATAATTAACTTTGCTAAAATAAGATGAAAATAACATGGACGTTTTATTTCAAGTTTTGCCTCCACATTTCACAGACAGTTTAACCTTGTTATATTGAATTGTATTTTCTTAAAAAGAACTATATTCAACAAAAAATTATATTTTCTGATCGTCTGAGAATTGCACAATGTAACATTTCTATAACATTCGGTAAAGTTATAATATAAACAAACGTACTTGCTTGCTTCTTATTACTTCTTCAGATATTTTAACGAATTTATTAATCTCCAAGGAGCATAGATTGAAGGATCCTGAAATTTTGCTTATTCGGATTAAAATTTAGGACCAATCAACGAATATTTCATTAAAAATTTAATCTAAATTGCAGCTTTCACATGCATTCAATGGTATCTATCGCTGCGTTTGGGCCAACAATGGCTGACAAACTCATGTGACAGCCGTTCTACCAATCAGCATCTGCGGGCGGCGCGGAAAAGGTTTGCCGTACTTTCCTAATCTAGAGCTTTAACACAAAACTGAGTGGCAATGCCACCTGGTGACAAAATGACAGCCAAAAGCAGATTTCATAATTCATATTCAAAATTAAATTTAAATTTAAAAAATCATTTTTGAAATGGAAACAAACACTGCGGCGACAAGGAGAACAAGTCACGTGACCGGAAAATCGAGGGGAAAATAAACGCCGCAGTAACAGGTTATGTGATCGAAATCCGGCCCGGTGATTGGTCGACAGGTGCGGCCTTTGTTACCTATCACTCGACAGGTTACAAACATAGCCTGCCCAATCGGCCTTTCTCCATTGTTCAAACCGTCTCCAAAAATTGTAGACGAAAAAGGATAAAAACTAGCACCGCTAAAAAATTTAACAGTTTTAGTCGGTTCATAGCCTAAAATGATATGGAAAGCCTGTCCATTCACACTTTGACTAAAAAATAACAAAAAAACTTCACTTTTCTATAGGAAAAATGAAGTAATCTTTATTTAGTTTTAACATTTTTCATAAATAAACAGCATAAGCGATTGAAACAATGTTAAATTTTATCGCTAGGCGGTGCTAGGTTTTATCCTTTTTCGTCTACATTTTTGGGGACACCGTTTGAAGGCAAATGAGCAGGCTATCATGATGGCTATGCTACTACTAATATGTCATGAATAAAGGGCAATAACTGATTCCTTTGTATGGTGTCTCCATAGCAGCAGTGTGTTCTATTAAAATTCAACCTCTTATAAGAAAAAATTCACTGCATTAATGGTACAAATATTTGAAATAAAATCATAATACTTTTTATTGTAAACATTTTTACATCAGATATTTATATACAATACAAATTTAAGAAATGCATAATTTTTTTGTATATGTTAAAATTTACAAACAAAGGAATCGGCAATTATGAACAAAAACAATTTTTAGGTCATTATAAATGCAATTTATATAAAAAAAAAAGCAGATGATGTACGGTGGAAGAAAACTCTCAACAATTCAATTCATTCTATTTATAGACTAAGTAAATAAATGGAAATCGACGGCTTTAAAATATCTTAAAGGTTTTCTAAAACGAACAACAGTATACAAATATAGTGGTGGAGATATTTTCCAAAATTTTATTTTTATAAAATTATAATCAATATTAAAATGATTGCACTAGCAGGCCTAATTGTTTTTAATTATACATAACCTCTAATTTACTTTTCACAAATAATCAATTTTTATGAGTTTTTAAAGAAATAGTTTTTTTTTGGAAAATATTCTAAATATCTTTTATTTGTTAAAACTTTAAAAAAGATTGCAACATTTAAAAAAAAAGTTAAATAAATTAATATTATCAGAGTATGCCAATCACTAATGTATTGCTGGTACTAAAATATCAACTATTCAAGCTGAATACAGTCATAACAACATGTATTTATTTACACGGATAAAATGTATTTATTAAATAAGCAATGGGCATCAAATTAGTATTAGGCTATTGATAATGTGCACTGGTGAATTTGTCATGGTTTATAAAAGTAATAGCACAATTAAGCAGTATGACTCTAAATGCATGTATACGTTTTTGTAAACAGAAAAGACAAATTACCGTATACACTTTTGCAGTTGAATAGCAGAAAGGTGAAGAGCAAGGAAGACATTTAAGCGTTGAAGCGGCGTAAATCTGGTCAGACACAACTCTTGACGATGACTAGACTTACAAGGGCATTATTATAAACACTCACTGTAAGATGAAGGAAATAAAAAAAAATCATGCCAAATGTTGCTGCATAATGAAAAATTTCCACGAAATAGCCACAATCACATATATAGGGGAGTTTTAATTGAAATTTACTAATTAAAATTTTATGTTAAATTCTTCTCAATTACTTTTATCTTTCTCTGCAGCAAAAATGTATTCGATATTAACGTCTAAGTAATTTTTCACCTAAGAATACTGTAAATTATAATTGCTTGAGTCTAAGATATCAGTTGAAAATTATGAAAAATAGTCCATTTTATTTTTATAAAAAAAGTGTATGGTTCATTTAAAATATTTAAAAATTTATTTATTTCTATTTTCACTTTCACATAATCTTAAAATTCCTATAACCTGTCGCACAAGGATAAAAAAAAAATGCGACCAAAACAAAATTTTTATTTTTAATTAATAGAGAATAAATTGGAATTAGAGAATAATATGTTTCTATTTCTGGAGCCAATGGAATTTTCAAGAATGACCGTTAAAAATAACTTTCTGCAAATACTTATCCCAAATGACTATATAATACAATATAATACTTATTGTACGTGTTCTTGAAAGTTTGAAATTTAAAAATAAATCTAAACTGATTTCTCTTCTTTGATTAATTAAATTTACAAGTAGGTCCAGAGGAACATGAAAAGTTGATTTTATTCTTGTCTAACGCGTTTCGGTTCTGAGATCCTCATCAAAGATTTGGAATTAGATAAGAGGTTTTTGAAATTACCAATAATGAAGGTTAGATTCTTAACAAGAGATATATTATAATTTATATTGTTGGATGTTTTGAAAGGTGAACATTATTGAAATGAAGACTTTTGATTATAAATTTTGATTTCATTTAATATGCAAAATATTTCATGCTTAATTTGGGAATTCATCATATAGTTCAGTTGCTTCAAATAGCAGGATGAAATAAGTGAGCATCTATTAATTTTGGCGAGTATCCGTTTAGCGTAGGGGTGTATTAAATTCTTTTTGTCTTTTGATAAATGTCACAGGGATTTTCTCAGGTGTATGTGTTAGGGCGGTTTGATTGCTTGCGCAATGTATTGAAAATTGTTGTTATTTTTCTATTAAATGCCTGTATGTTTCTCTTTCTTAGTATCGACATACTTTAGACAAGAATAAAATTAACCTTTCCTTTTACTCTGGAACTCATTATGTCATTTATTTAATAGATAGTAATAGTAGAAACTATATGAAAACTTATTCTCTTCTTTGCATTATGCTTCAAAAAACATGATTTGGCAAAAAAAATTGCTGTTTAAATGATAACGTCAACATTACTGCTTCTACAAAATTACTACGAAAAAGCAATATAAAAATTATTGCTTATAAGGATTTCAATGAGGTGGATGGACTATATACTATGAAATCGAAAAAAATATAAGGCACTTTAAATTGGAGATAAGTCCATAAACGTATTTATTCTTTTTTTATCCTAAAGAATAAATTAATTTTCGCTTTCTAAACGATGTAAAAAAATGTAAAGACTTCGTAATTTAAATAATGGATAAAAAGGAGAATTTCCATTATTTGAATTACGAGGATGCTGGTATCACTTATAACGTGATCAATAGGAATATTTTTATTTTACTAAAAATAATAATAAAACAATTATTTGAAAATTATCAAAAGAAAATTGCATTAGACACAGAACGGAATTTTCATACATTGGTCCTTCCAACCCAAGGATAGATGGAAGGACACTCGCCACAGGTGCGGAACGAGCGCATATCTCCCCTGAAGGAAATGGTGCATTCGCGGGAGAAGCGACACGCAGGCTGTCGTGCATTTTTAGGACACTGCCACGGCTGAAAATTTTTAATCCCCGCGAGAGGGGTAGGATTACGCATCCATTCGATGAGCTGCATACTTGTTATTAGATAGACATCGTCCTTCTCTAGAATTTCATTCAAAAATTTGAGGAAGCCTTCCTTCCGGTGGGGGATAAGAAACCAAGACGAGTGGTAGTACAGACCTAACGGAGCCCTATTAGAATCGTAGTGTCGCTTGAAATTACTCACGAGCATGTCGTAGATTCCTTCAGATGTCTGGGAATAAGAACAAGAGTCGGCCATGCTGCACCGACCACCATTCAAGTCGGTCAGGGAGACCATTGGGATTTCCCACAAGCCAGGGAAACCCTGTGTTGGGCAAGGAGGGATGGCGCACGGGTGGGGCAAGCCGTAGTCGAGGGTGTAAGGCCACGAAGGCGGGTTATTTTCCAAAATAGTTACGGATGAGTCATAGGTGAAGTTGTCTTCGTGTAGCATGCCGAACATCTTGTTCCCGCCAATGGCCAAGAATGGTGCCCTCATTCCACGAATGTCTTTAAGAGCAACACCACCGTAGCGGCTCAGAATCTCTTTCTGACCGTATATCTCGTCGTGCCACTTCTTTTTCGAGAAAGCTGCTCCGTCTTGATGGCTAGAAATAAAATAAAGAAAAAATTACTGTATGTCACAAGTTTTATAGATAAAAGAAAAAAGCAAAAAATAAGTAAACCAAGAATCTAAAGGCTCTCAGCTTATATTTTACTTTTTGACATACGGCATAAGTAAATGTGCATGTAACAGGGTGACAGGGAAAACCGGGAAAGGACAGGGAATTTTTTGTAACCGGGAAAATTTAGGGAATTTTACAAAAAGTCGGGAAATTTTACAAAAAAATCATGTATGCTGTATTTGTATTTTGTATTGAATAAAATAAAATGCTACTCCTCATGTATTCTTATGTTTTTCTCATTGTTCACAAGCCTTCCCCTCCACCCCACCCCCAGTTTCAGAATAACGTACACCTCGGAATAACGTACAAATTTCCAGTTCCCTTGAAGTACATTGTAACGGGATATTACTGTACAATGCTAAAATTTGAATTCAAAAATAAATTTGCATTGTCTCTTTTCTTTGACTTACTACACATTTCGGAAATAACGTGCTCTTGTTTTGTGCCAGAAAATTTTCTCAGTTTGGGAATGAATATACACGACTTACATATTCATTGAAAAGAGTTTTTAGGCATTTGAAATAGAAGGATGGATGATTTCAAATTTTCGACACATTCTGTTCATCACATTCACTTCGATGCAATTATGTAAAAAATATATGGGGAGTCACATTTTTAAGAACTATTAAATGGAACTACTTCTTAATTAGGTGAGACCCTAAACCACAGTCTTCCCAATCCAAGTCCTGGTTCCTTTTCCACTGTTTCCTGGTTCATATACAGGGTGACAATTATTGAGCTATATGAAAAAAAAAAACTTGATAACTTTTGAACAATTGGCGAGATTCAGTTAAAACTTGACGGTTGAATACAGGCCGTGTTTGGTTTAGCGAAGAAGCTCACTTTCATTTACATGGGCACGTCAATAAGCAGAATTGCCGCATTTGGGGGATTAAAAATACCCATTGCGCGAACGAGAAGTCTCTCCATCCCAAACGGGTAACTCTTTAGTGTGCAATGTCAAGTCGGTGCAATATTCATTGAAGGCACGGTGACTCCTGAACGATATGTCAAAATTTTAGAAAATGATCTCATCCCAATTATCCAAAGTGACCCAGATTTCGAAAAGATGTGGTTCTTGCAGGACGGAGCACGACTCCATTGGACCAATAGAGTGTTTGATGTCCCGGAAGAGCACTTTGGAGGGCACATTCTGGCTTTGGGGTACTCAGAAGCCACTGTAATGGTAATCGCTTGGGCCCATATTCTCCCGATCTCAATCCTTGTGACTCATTTTTGTGGGGCAATATTAAAGACAAAGTTTATGCATATAACCTCGAAACCTGAGCTGAAAAATGCCATTCAGGAGGTCATCGAAAGCATCGATGTCTCGACACTTCAGTGAGTTTTGCAGAATTTTGCTCTTCGTCTGCGCCACATCATACCCAATGCATATCGTACATTTATAAACGAAATCCAAATATCTGTAGATACTTTTAACATTTGAATAAAATTTTTGAACTCAGTAGTTTTTGAAAATTTGATGTTTTCTTTCATACAGCTCAATAATTGTCACCCTGTATGTTGCACCCAGGATATATGGCTCTTCATAAGAATTTGCTTTTGCTAACATTTAAACATCTGTTGGCACTAATGAGTTGCATCATGAATTACTGTACACAATATCCTGAGGTGGATGTACTGCAATAAATTTTGATTCAGTATTTAAAGTGATTGATTTTGCTACATATAAGCAGTGGCTAATTATAGATAGATATAGTCTCATGACTCACACCCAGGGCACAAGAATTTATAGAAAAATATCTTACAAACTCACCCGCTATCTTCATTTCAAAAAGGTTGAAAAGGACGTTAATACCAAACAAACCAACCAAACCAATCATTTCAAAAAAAAAAACAAACTTGTCTCTTTAAATGTGTCGTTTGGGAGATTTTTTTGAAATCATTTATGGTCCAGGATGCTGCATAAAAATTTCACTGGAATAATCATCAAGCTACCATTCATCCATTTGTCTCTTTGTTTGCAGTTATTTTGGTATGCTTGCTATAAGGTTAAGTTGGGTTAGGTCACCCCCGGAAGATAAACGTTCCAAGGACCTCTTATTAAACAGAGGGAATCGGAGCCAGAAACTGTGGACAAAGACTAACAAGGACGCAAGGAAACTACTAATCCACAA
>JAHWFO010061155.1:312326-425231 GCA_023313115.1 Rhysida immarginata
GGAAAATTGAAAATTTGCGTGGGATCTTCCATTCCTTCTCCACAGAACACGGCGGAACAAGCTGTCATTTCCTGCCGCGAGAACCTCGGGGAATTTCGTCGCCGAGATTCTAGTCGCTTAGAACGATTCTACATATCTTAAGATTTTGCTAACCTGTTTTATGTCGGAATGCCTTAAATTTGTTCTCTGTTTGGATGTGTAAATAGACAGTTGGATAGAAATTTCACGTTTCATAGATTTCCAGAATCAGAATCGGTTAAAAAACAGTGGATTAGTTTTTGACAGCGAGGGAACTGGTATCCAACTCCAAACAGCATCGTGTGCTCATTTTGAAGCGTCTTGCTTTGTCTACGCATCCGCCGTTTTAAATTCAGTATCAATTCAAATAAGAAATTCGCTGAAACTAGATCACGTATAAGGTGGAACCACAGAATAAGGAAAGGCAGAAGCGACACTCCCTTGATTTCCTGAGGCAAACATGCGCGAGTGCATTCTGGCGTGGCTGTAACACTAACTAGCAGACGATAGTTTGGTTTGGTTTGTTTGGTATTAACGTCCTTTTCAACTGCCATGGTCATTTCAGGACGGCGTTGTAGGGGCCGCAAATTTTGCCTCGCAAGGGTTCTTTAACGTGCAGCCGGCAAACGACTACACGGGACCAACGGCTTTACTTCCCTTCCGAAGGAAGTGCGTGATCCCAGGATTTTCCCCTTGAAAAAAATCCTCGTCGTCCCTCGGCCGGGGTCGAACCCGCGTCCTCGGGCATCAGAGGCGATCACGCAACCCCTGAGCCACCGAGGCCGATAGCAGACGATACGATTGCAGCATTTCTCTATGGTGCGATAGGAAACCACTCGCTACATTTTTAATTTTTGGCGCAAATTAATAAAATACTGAAAACTTTCACTCACGAATTAGTAAAAATATGCGCATCTCTAAAGGTAATTACTGCTCTGCAATTGGATGCGGTAATAATCGTGGGAATAGTGAACAAATATTTTTCAGATTTCCCAAGGATGAGAGCAGGTGATATAACAGTAATTCATGTCAACAATTACGTAGAGTTTATGTATTTTCTTTATTCTGTGCTTAGATTTTATATAATTAAAATAGATAAAATGTGTATACATAAAATTATTTTTGAATGTTTTGTTTACAAAAATGTCTATGTAAATTGAATTAAAATTTAAAACTTCCATACAAAAATATGTAGACAGAAAGTTATTCATAAAAAAACTTATTTCCAAGAAATGTATCAGTGCATGTAAATGAAAGATTACAATTTCTTTCCTAAATTTAATGTCATGTTTGTTACTTTATTTGAATGCCATATTAAAATTAATTAAATCTCATGAAACAAGTACATTTTCAGATGTAAAATTTGGCTATTAAAACTCGAAGAAATGATTTAATGAAATTTGATGTAGACAACAAAGTCGTCGGTGTGAACGCAGGATTAATATTCGTTCTTGTAATTTTTTTAAGTTTCAGCATGGCTCGTTATCGCGCAGGACCAGCGAGCATTCTATGTTGCTTTAGTGTAGCTTTAAAGTGTTAATATTAAACATTAAGAAAACATTATAAATAAAAACATACATTTTATTACAAGAATTATGTGTTTTGTATATTATACGACATACAAAACCCTCTTTGTTACCTTTTTTCAGTACTTAACCGAATCGTTTCCAATCTGTCGTTAACATGGATGCGATGCCGCGTCCCTTCGCTCTTTAGTGTTTATACAGCCACGCCGCTACTGGCGCTGTGAGCGCTGCATGATTTTCGCAAGGTTATTAGAATAATAAAGTTGCGCGCTCAGAGCAGATCTCGCAACCTCTCGCACAATCTCAAAAAGATCTCGGCGTGCTGTGACGTCATCCAGAGGCGAAGTGGCGCGATTAGCAAATGAATCGGCGCGAATTTCGGTTTGATTGAGGCATTATTAGGTACTTTCGTGGAACTCATGAAAGTTATTTCGGAATAAAATTGTTGCTCGTACTGCCTATATCGTGATGAAGTGAATATAGAGTAATTAAACTTAAAATTTTATTGTTCAAATGGTTTGCAACTGTGCAATAGCGTGTTGCCAGAATGAAAGAGGTGGAAGCATTTCGTTCTTCTCTTTTCCCAAGGACTCTCTTGCTATAACCCTGAACAATGAATTCATTTTATTACGCATCTAATTTTTATAGTTTCTTTTAAATTTGACTATTCGAGAATTCTCTTGTCGATGAAAGCTTACTCGATCAATTTTCATTTAATCTGTCGATTCAGACTTATTCATATAGACAGGAATAGATGAGACTCCTCATTTGTTCCTGATATAACTTTATTTATTGTAAAATCAAAATTGCAATAATTTCATCGTTTTATTTTAATATTCAGAAATTACATTTCATGCCATTATTTAATATTCAATTAATTTCCGACCATTATTATGTAAAATTGAATTCATACTTTTTGTTTACAATATACCGTCCTGATCGTATCGTTTTCTGTTGAATCGCTTCATTCCCTTCCGCGCCGCTTGCCTCTGGATGACGTCATCCGCTCTGCTTGAATTCGACCAATCGTACGGAACCTTCCTGAGCGCGCAACCTTATTATTCTAATAACCTTGTGATTTTCGTGCCTCATACGATTGCATAGGAATTGTCGGAAGTGTCGGTTCTGTCTTTCCTTATTCTGTGGTGGAACTAGATGCTCTTCCAACTCTAAACGGGTCTGGCGTTCTTCATGAACAACGGCCGCAACAGCACTCGTTAAACGCCGAAGGAATGAGGAGGTAAGCCTATCAGCTGTGTAAAGTGCACGCCGCCGATGCGGCAAGCAGAAGATCCCGTTTCACGGTTTAGTGCATAGGGCTGTATATCGCAGAAGTTGCAGTAGCATTTAATTCTGCTAACGGCCCTTATATAGCGCTGTCACTGTTATCAAAATCGCAGTCATCACTACCGGTCTTGTTTCATATTCATAATCCATTGCGATGCCCAATTGACAACTAACCGATAGCGTCCAATGTGTGACGTCACGAATTCGAAACTCCTTCGCACTTCTCGGCAACTTGTGACGTAACAGTTGCCGAACCATGGCGCCAGTGTATATCGCAGGGGGAGGGAAAAAATGAAAGTTTTTAATATATTTTATCAATTTTGAGTACGAATTGAAAATTTTATACATGCTACGTTGTTATTGAAACTTTCATCTTTCATTTTAAACAAAGTTGTTTTGGGTGTAGAGTTTACCTTTAAAGGAGCACTCGTCATTTCGGCAACAAAAAAAATAATTTTTGAATCAAATCTTGTTTATATAAGTATAGCAATGCCAAATAGGGAGTTAAATTAATTTTATGCAGAATAATAAGTCTTTTTCGTAATGTATCTTAGAATATATATACATTGCTCCTTCTGAGCTTAAATGAAAATGCAAGAAAGCTCGAATAATGCTTTTAAATGTTTATATTATCTCTACTATTATTTATCTTAGCTATACAGTTTTTAAGGTTAAAAACATATAAAAATTAGGTTATTTTTACATTTTACATTGAGGAGGCACCAACATCATCTGCCATTTTGAAGGATGGGGTTGAAGAAAAAAATTGTTTTTTACTTTATTTTACTATCGACTGAGGACTTCACTGGTTTAATAACTACATTAGATGCATCTTTAAAGATACATGGACATTAGTTCAGCTTAACCAATGAATTTAATCAAGAAAAAAAATTTGAAATTCATGTATTTTTAAAGATACATTTTACCTTTAAGGGCTACCGAGAGCATGGAAGAGTGAAATGTGCAATAAAAATAGTTCACTATTTCGTCGGTAGATGGCGCTGTTTCAATCAAAATACTCAAAACAATGACATACAATAGATAGAAGCGAGGCCAACGAGTAACAGGCCAGGGCACTCAAAAGTCACACGACCATCGGGGTCCGGCCAACAATCCATCCTTCATTGTCTCTATCTTGGATTTTAACAATCAGTAATTTTTCGTTTGTTGGAAACAATGAACGATGGATTGTTGCCCGGACCCCGATGATCATATGACTTTTGAGTGCCCTGGCCTGTCTCTCTTATCGGCCTCGGTGGCTCAGCGGTTGCGTGATCGCCTCTGATGCCCGAGTACGCGGGTTCGATCCTGGCCGAGGACGACGAGGATTTTTCAGGGGGAAATCCTGAGATCAAGCACTTCCTTCAGAAGGGAAGTAAAGCCGTTGGTCCCGTGTAGTCGTTTGCCGGCTGCACGTTAAAGAACCCTTGCGAGGCAAAATTTGCGGCCCCTATAACGCCGTTCTGAAATGACCATAGCAGTTGAAAAGGACGTTAATACCAAACAAACCAAACCAACCAACCTGTCTCTCGTTGGCCTCGGATAGAAGTCATTTCAAGAGATGTTCGATATGTTTGCCACGATTATCTGCCAGTATTTGAAATCGTAATATAGCGTTTGCAATGTGTTTAAATAGCGATAAGAACTAATTTGCGTATATTTTAGAATATTTTGATTGAAACAGCGCCACATACTGAAGAAATAGCGAACTATTTTTTATTGCACATTTCACTCTCCCATACTCTCGTTAAGATATCCTGAAAATCTGACCAAATTCGGATAAGCCGTTTTTGAGAAAAACTACTCAGAGTACGGGAATTTTAATTATAAACACACTATACTGTTTGGTGGATTTTGGATTTCTCGTCAGCTTTGTTTGCCTTTTCTTTCTTCCCTACTATATGCCTAGAAATTCCGATATTCGTCAAGAAGTTCGTGAAATGATCGGTAGAGTACTGTTTCAATTTTTTTTGTTTTTTTTTGTTTTAACCATTTAACGTTTAATGGTAATGGGAATAGAATACATTTCTCTAATATCACCCAGGTAAGAGCACATATTAAAGTTTAATTTAAAAGGCCTTTGCTATTCTACTTTAAAGCACTTTCTGTAAAACACTTAGCAACGTGAATGAGAAGCGCTAAGCATACTGAAAATTCTGGTATAAACCGCTTTTTTAACCTGTCGAATGATTTTTCTTTCATTAAAAATAAAAAAATCTTTCCTTAGAATGTCTATAATCCGTTTGCATATTTGCTGCTCCATTTTCGTTGAAAGAAATGAAGTTTTCTGATGAGAAGCAATTCCTACAGAAGATACGTTTAACATTTAGGCATCACTTTGAATTGTACAAATATACATGTTACATCATTGAAAATAGGAAACCCTACTATTGCTGCTGTGTTTTTATTCACTTTACTGATATATTCAGTTTTCAAAATGTTCCTGCGAAAATTTTTTAAAATCGTTTTCTCTCGCGACTTGGGAACAGGAGAATAGGAAAGTCATGATTGGTGATCGCGGAGAGTTCTGAATAAGAGATATTCAATATGTTACAATGATCCTGTCGATAACTAATTTTACTTTCTTATACGTAATATAAGGAAGTATTGTAATCACGAAAAATTTCAATCTCAAGATTTTCACTGATCTTCACGTTTTCAGGTACCTAGATTACGAAAAAGTGATTTTTGGGAAATGTGTGTGTGTGTCCACGATAGCGTCCAAATGGCTAAAGCTATCGAGACCAAACTTTAAACTTAAGATTATAATCTTCCTCGGGAGGTCTGATTAGTTTTCCAATGGAATCGGTGAACCGGAAGTATCAGTTTACTCCAGTGCCAAAATGTAAATTTTGAAATATCTCGTTAACCATTGCATTTATGAAAATTTTGAAGGGATTGAAAAGTGTTACGTTTACAATTTTAAACAACTTTTGTTAACAAGTTCTATTCTTGTCAGTTTCAGTTCTACTCTTGTCAAAATCCAGTTTTTTGCTAATACAGGCGAAATAAGACGGTATAGGAAAATTTGTAAAATATACAAAAGTATTTAGAAGCTAATTTTAAACAACTTTTGTTACCGAAATTTTTCAAAATTCCAACCGGAAGTACCAGTTTTACTCTTATCAAAATCCATTTTTTTGCAAATATAGGCGAAAGAAGATGCTATAGGAAAATTTGGAATCTATACCAAAGTGTTTAGAAGCTAATTTGAAGTAACTTTTATTCACAAACTTTTTCAAAATTTCTATCGGAAGCAGCCATTTTAGACAGTTGTTTAATTTTTTCTGTATTTGGACCAGGACCTTTACGTATAAGAAAGCCGTGTGGTAACCACACCTCATTTTTTTAATTAGGTAACTCTGAAGGGCATATAGAGCATAATGGATTCTCACCTGATGGAATGAGAAGCAATTTCATGTCCGGCAGCATACATGGCTTCGACTTTGCCGTAATCCGTCCATTCATGAGAGACATAGAGAGTGGTGAGAATTGGACAACCGTTCGGATTGGTCTTCCCACTGAAGAACAGAGTCTGGTATAGAGGCCAGTTGAGATCATTAACAGCATCATCAAATGTTAACAAAATCATTTGAGGGATTTTTGCAGGATTTAAACCTTCTGTAAAAGAAAAGGATAAGAATCACTTATTTAAGCACTTAATTTTTTTTTTTAAAGATGTAATATAACAATATTCGATATATTATCGCAACTGAATAACCGCTGTAAATTAGTCTAAACTTTTTAACCGATTCTAGAAACTTCTCTATAAGGGATCATTTAATTCAGTTTCGACACATATGCATTAAGTAGACTCCTGATATCGATAAAATAAGCACTGAACATCCATCGATACGCATTTGCAAATTTGCTGTTCTACCATTGAAATAGAGATCGCAATAAATAACTCGAAACTAGGAAAATAATGAAATCGACTCGGTGCCAGCCGAGGCTGCATTTGGAATGGTAAAATAGTAATACGAGTACTATGCTGCATTTTCATTTTTATTAAGATAATTATTATTTGAAAGAAGCATCAGTTTAGAACAAACGTGAGAAAATGTACGTGAACTTTGTCAATTTGAAAATATAATTTTCAATATTCTTTAAAATAATGGCAGAAAAATGAAATTTTTTTAGAATTAATCAAGAAACAAAATTTGATTTTCATATTTTCTATTTCGGTATTTCATTTTATTCAATACGAAAGGCATTCAAAGGTGTTCCGACATCCGGAACACCAAGCGTTACTGCGTTTAGTAACTATTCCAAAGAGAACTGTATATTGTCTAGCCTCTGCTGTTGGAAGTTGCAAACATCAACTGCTTTCCCGAGATGTGTTATTCAATTTGGCGTCCGACTAGTTAACTTCAGTGCAAGAATAGCGTGTGGTCATAAAATTTTCTAGTAAAAGAAAGTTCAAAATCTGCTGAACTTCATCGTCCGACTATTTTGTATATACAGGGTGATTCTAAAAGGTCGTGCCAAAATGAAAACGCAGGTAGAGGGTGAAATTCTGAGCAAAAAAGTCTAGTCGCGTTTTTCGATCTGAAGCTCCCCGTTAAAAAGTTATAGCGCTTTAAATTTTCGCGACGTCACTTCCGGAAATCTATCTTGGTACAGACGCTGAAATCTATCTTTAAAGCGCTATAACTTTTTAACGGAGCCTCAGATCGAAAAACGCGATTATAGACTTTTTAGCTCAGAATTTCACCCTCTACCTGCCTTTTCATTTTGGCACGACCTTTTAGAGTCACCCTGTATTTGCAGCACATTCATCACTCTAGTACTCAGTTAATCGCTGTTGAGTGAGTTCATTCTGTGATAACAGGCGTGTTTGCAGTAAAACGTGAATTAACGTCCTTTTTCTCATTTTTTTTTTACTGCAAACTCGCCTGTTATCATAGCATGAGCTTACTAAGAAAGATTAACTAAAAACAAGATGATTTTTCTCTATTATTACAACAGATTGCGTGTAGCGCCTACCTTGTGGCAAAATTTGTAACAAAATGTATTTTTTCAAAATTTATTGCTTTTCTAATAACAATGCAGCAAGCGGCGCATTTTTATCTCAAACCGTGTTTTTATTATTTAAGTTCAAAATGGGTCAGTCATTTATTGGACACCCGGTTCATACAAGATTAGTCCAGTTAAAAGTATGATTCTGGTACCTTGCCACACTCACTATACAGTCTGACTTAGATCCGAGTGATTCTCATCTTTTTGACCCTCTGAAGGAGCATCTCGGAGAAAAAAAATAGTGCAGGTTATTTATTTAATGGAGCATCTCTCATGGTTGTCCGAATATTTAATGGACGACACTCGTATTAACGCAATTCGTTAAATGGCAAAACAAATAACACATGAAACTACTTAGTTGTAATCAGCGATGGATTAACTTCGATCGGGCCGGAGGCAAAAAATTGCTCGGGCCCTATTTTAATATAATATAAATTTAATTATAATATTTGTTAATATAAAATACAGAAAGTCATTTCCGGTTAGCTTTTCATAATTTTAAAACCCAATAAAAGCTCCGATTTTATTGGATTTGCGATACAGAAAAACGTAAAATTCTACATCCGATTATGGAATCAGCGAATTGATTAAAACGTGAGAGTTTCGCTCGCGAATACATGACGCCAACCCCGGAAAATTTACGAAGATTACCGAATTAATTAATAAAATGAAATAATAACTTAAGTAAATAGCTATTAATTATTATACAGATTTTTTTACTGGATAGCAATTAGCTAATTTTAATAATCTATCTATATATATATATAGTTTTAAAAATCGGCCTATTTTTAAGAACTAAGTTTGTTTAGAAACTTGGGAATCCATTCAATTGTCGTCTGTTGCTACTTACATTGATTTCATGTGAAGTGGATTCGGAGTAGTGGAAGAAAGAAGTTCCAACAAGCGCGTTAATACACACACACACACACACCACTTAACTAAAGCTTAACAATGGAGTCTTTGTATAATTATGTGTGCTCAAATTTTTTCGTTTTCGCGGTTTATTTTGAAAAAAGCAAAATTTAGTGATTTCTTATTTTGCAGATATCAATAGTAGCTTTAGATGAATAACATATTTCAATTTTGTGTAAATCTGTAGGTACCGGCTCATGAATGTAATCGAAAAAACGCAACAATTAAAAAGTGGCGCAATAGAAGATAAAACATTTCAGATCATGCAATTCGATTAAAGATTGTCTGCGCATGACTTATTTGTCAATGTGTGCTTAAACGTTGCAACTTGCGGTAAATAGTAAAAAATGAATTTCTTTCTGGCAATTTTTTGTCTGAAAGTATAGAATTTGTTAGAATGAATATAGTTACCAGGAACCGAAGTGCCTCCACAGTAGCAGTAAGGTAATCGACAGGCCGAGGGATCGCATTTTGATCCTTTAGTTCGTGATGAAGAACCGCTTTATAGAAAATAGAATGCAATAAAATATTAGAAAAAACTTCAAAGTAGAGATGACCGTAAAATTAATCTTTACTGATTTCGTTATTTTTTTTAAAATTCTTGAAAGTTTAATCTCAACCTAAAAAAAGACTAAAAATTTGTTTGAGCAAATGTGAATTTTAATCTACTGAGTTGGATAAAATATTTATTATTTATAAAAATATTTTATTTAAAAAATACTTAAATATAGTTATATTTCGCTATAAAATAATTTGCTAAAAGATGTACCACAATGAGAAAAAAATTTAGTATTGTGCACACCAGTAATACAGAGAAATCCAAAAGTCCGTTCACTCATCGGTATATACTGTATACCCCGACGTCAATTTGCAGTGGATATTCTTTAATCAAGAAGAATTGAGCAACGTCTCCTAGAAAGAAAACCTTCTAACTGAAACGTCATAGATAGTTACATCATCAATTTCTATGATGATAGTTACATCATCATAAGTCGACCAAATTTAGGGTTTATTATTGGTAGAAATACGATTAACAATAGTCGAATTATAATGATGTAACAATGTATGACGTTTCAGTTGGAATGTTTTCTTTCTAGGAGGTGTTGGATTGAGCCTAAAGTAAATGTTCAAAGCGGCCTACATTCTCCTGCTTGCACAAACGAACGCGACGGCACATATTTTTGGAAACCCGTTGCAGCATATCCTCCGGAATGGTGCGGATTTTCGAGCGAATGTTTGCTTTCAGTTCGTGTAGAGTGTATGGATTGTTGGCATATACCCAACTTTTTGAGTAATCGGGGAAGTCAGGTCTGGTGAACGAGGTAGTCAAATTTCTTCGAAATTGCTCTGTCCTCAAAAACAGATTGCACTCGTTCCATTGATTTTTGGGTTGTGTGAGCTGTAGGTTCGTTCTGCATCTTCGTCCTGTTCATAATAACCTTGTCTGCTTTCAATATCATCGAACTGCTCTACAAATTGTTCGAATGTGTTGCAATAACGTTCTACATTAACAGTCGTGCAACGCGTTTCCAAGAATATGTGCCGTCGCACTCGTTTGTGCAAGCAGGAGACTGTGGCCACTTTGAACATTTACTGTAGGCTCAATCAGCGTCGCATTGATTAAAAAAAATACACTACAAATTTGACGCCGATATGTTAAATGGTTTTCATTGGGTGAACTGACTTTTGGGTCACACAGACATTAGAACTTCTATCGTGAGAATTTTTCATCTGGTGCAACTTTAACATTACATTTTATGAAAATTGATTTTTATAAAACTCCTAATTTTTATAGACTTTTAAATTTTCTTTTAGAAATCACACTGACCACCTTCGCAAGCGCGCCTATCGTTCGCTGGGCTTTATCCTTCGCAACTGCTGCTCCTTCATCTTCATCAAATCTCCGACTACATTCTTTCATCTTTGCAAGAGTCTTGTTTTGCCTCTCTTAATGTACTGCTGCATAATGTGGAATGGATACGCTGCTTCTGACCTCAATAGACTTGAGAATGATAGCACACTTTCCGATGCCACTTGTCTCGTCACTTTCCAGTGATCGCAATGATCTTTCGATCACCTCGCTTGAGCAATTGAAAAATCAATCTGATCTCAGATTTCTGCACCGTATTGTAACTGCATTGAAACATGAAAGATGGTGACTGTTTTTGTAAACTTCTTTTCGCCATCGTGAATATGGAACTGAGATTTGGGGAAGTTTCCCGAAATCATGCAAAGAAATTTTGCATTTTGCATTTTCACGAACTACAAAGAAGCTAATATTGGAAGTATGCTACCTGAAATAAAATTTATTCTTACACAGGTGTTGCTCAATCTCTTAAATTTAAAACAATTGATGAGTTATATCAAGAACATTGTCTCAAATTAATTTCTAAGATTATTAATGCTGAAATTAATCATCTTATTTACTTAGGTTGCTTAATTTTAATTGGCGTAATCTAGAAATACGAGGGGAGATCAAAAAGTAAGTTGCACTTCCACGGTATGGCCATTTATTACACCACCTATACAAAAGCAACACGGCTATAGCAGCATACAATGTAGGTTCACTTTTCCACATAGTCCCCAAGAGACCCTAAACATTTATCCGAACGATCAACCAACTTTTCGATTCCGGATGCATAGAAATCTCCTCCAGCGTTTTCTAACCACACGGTGACAGCCGCTTTCACCTCCTCATCGTTTCGAAATCGTTGTCCACCGACTTCCGTTTTTAGCTTACCGAAAAGATGAAAGTCGCATGGCGCTAAGTCGGGACTGTAGGGAGGATGTTGTCAAACCTCCCACTTGAATCGCTGCAGCAGTTCGCACGTTTGGCGGGCCTTGTGAGGTGTTGCGTTATCGTGCAACAAAATCACACCGGCGCTCAATTTCCATATACAGCAGTGATTTCACGATGAATGTCCGTGCAATTCACCCGTTTGGCTCATAGAAATCGGATTGCTGCTCGCACCTCAAGTTTGGAGTGGACATCCAGTTGACGCGCCATTGTTTTTAGCCCGCTAGTCACACAAAACACGACAGGAAACCACAGCAACCGTCCTATCGGACGTCTGCGCAGTTAATGTCCCTTTCTCCGCTTTGCCCAAGATTGCGACACACAGCGCGCTCCTGCGGCGAGTTAGTGCAACTTACTTTTTGATCTCCCCTCGTACATGTAATTGTATTGTTTCCTATTGTATTATTAAGGCTTTTAATGAAAATATTTGATGTCATTTTCTTGGGAAATTTGTCCTGGGGTCTCCCGTTTAGTGACTCAGCCTCCATTTTGGCAAATAAAAACTTTTAATTTTAATTATTATTATTATTGGTATATACATTTAAACATTTTTTGGAGATATTCACATTTAAATATTTTTTTCTATAAAATCTATTTGTAAATGATAAATGTTATATCCAACCAAAGAGGTTAAAATTAACATTTTGATTAAACAAATTTTTAGTATTTTTTTAGGTTATTCTTTAAACTTTCAAGAATTGTTAAAAAAATTGCACATGCAAATTCCTTATTATTAACTAACTGATTTCATTCGTATATTAAAGAAAATAAGTTGTTTTTTTTTACTTAATACGTAATGAAACTTACCTCGATTTGCTCTCTTGGGGTTTTTCAGAAGACGCGATGAATTTCTGGGCTTGGCTAGGCTTACGTGGTTTTGAAGTTATTGCGAAACTGGGTCTGGTAACACCAGTTGGTTTTCTTGGCCGAGATGGAGCTGCTGTTCTCGGTCGCGTTGTCGGTTTCCTCGGTCGAGGCTTTGAAGTTGTTGTAGTAGTTGTTGTCTGAGGAACGGATAATTCTTCATACTCTTCGTCGTAATCATCAACTTCATAGGAACTCTCGTCGGGGAAATCTTCTTCTCCCGATGGAGGAACTTGAAATCGATTGCCTAAAGGAGTCGTTATAAGGCTTCCTCTGTTCGGTACGGAGATTGCTGATTGGAAACCTTCAGTATCATCTGTTTCTGTTGGAGAATTGTCAACTTCTTCATGTGGCTTAATATCTAAATAGTCGGGCGTTTGTTTTGGATTGTGCTTCTGCTGAACGAAGGGTCTTTTTGCCTGAGTTATTTGAAGATTTCTTTGTGGTTGCGGAGCTGGAAATGTTCTTAAATGTGATCGTTCTCGGAAATTAGGAAATCGAAAATTCGTATCCTGAGTTTTACCTTTAGGCGTTTGTTGAATAATTACTGGTTTCCAGGTTGGTTCTGGGTTACCAGAATTTTGCGGCCTGTTTATCGGTTTTGGTATTCTGTGAACGGTAATTACTGGACGAGGATGATCTAAAATTGGCCTATTTGTGGATGTCACAACGTTTATTTCATCATCGTCATTTTCTTCAGAACTTGATTTTAACAGAGCGTCATGTTGTTTCAAAGGTCTAATATTCCTAATAACATCAGCACTATCATCTGCTACTGGAGGGAAATCATCTCTGAAGATTGGCCTCTGCAAGTTTTGGTTGGAGAGTAAACTGGTTTTAGGGTTCTTTGCATTTACCTTAAATAAAGGGGATACTGTAGGAAGTTGACTGGGAACTATTTTAGGTTTAACACTTCCTGCTAATATAAAGGATTGTCTAGTGCTTGTTCTTGGAACTTTTGTTGTACGCCTTCGTGAATTTACACGTGGAACATCAACAAACGTTTGAGTAGGATCAGGTGTATCTAAAATGGAAGGAAATGGTAAATGCGCTTGGAACAGGAATGGCTGAATTGATCTAGGCGTAGTTCTAGTCTTTGGCCTTGGAAACAACGGTGCTGTAGTCGTCGTGGACCTTCTTACACTTTTCACTGTAACAGAAGGTGGTGGGTGGACTACTGTTTTTACTTTTGTTGTTGAAATTTTAGTTGTAGGTACTGAAGTACTGGTACTAGGCTTAGTAGTCAAAGATGAGAAATCGACAAACTGCGAATTTATACCTTTATTTTCAGAAATTTCTGAATTGTTTGGAGTTTCTTCTTCCGAGCTATTTTCATTTGAGTCTTTTTCTTGTGAACTGCTTTGAGTTATTTTTTCTATAGGTTGATCAGAGAATACATTTTGCTGATTATTGATAGGTTTGTTTTTATCGAAAAATGTAGAACTAATTTTACTTTGAGGTGTCGGTAAAACTCTAATTAAAGCTGGCTTTCCTGGCGTTGATTTTGGAGGAAATGATGCTAATTTAGGAGCATTAGCGAAAAATTTATCTAAATCTTGAGTAATGACTGGTGGCCTTGTTTTCTTGTCAACCGAAGTAAGAGTAGTTGCTTCTTTGGGTCGAAATGGCAGTGAACTGTTTAACCTTCTAGGTATTAGTTTTTGTTTGAATCCATTAATTGTTGACACTTCAGAAAGCTGAAGCAATGAGGCTGGAGTAGGAGATAGAGAACCGTCAAAAGATGGAAACGGATTTTTCTGCGGTGTCTTTTCTGAAGTAATTGGATGGAATTCCCATCCCGCAGTCAGAGGACGTTTTCGATCACTGATCAATGCACGTTCGCCGCCTCTGTTCTGATGTTGTGGGGGTATATTTTCAAATCGCCCGCCTTGAGATGACGGTAATTGGAATTGTTTTCGAGAATTTGGAGAATTTTTTACTTGTGCAGATACATCTTCATCTTCGCCATCCGATTCTTCCTCCTCTTCCGATGATACGCGCAGAATTTCAGGTTCGGGGAAAAATTTGTTTCTCTGAAGATTTTCTGGTTTTGGATGATTCACTGGCGGCACACGCAAATGGGTGAAGTCTCCCGGGCCTTCTGCTATGTGGGGGAATCGCTCTGCTGCTCCGGCAGGGAAGTCCCTTGGCTTCTCATGCTGTGTTCGGTCGCTGGGGTCGATGACGACGGGAAAAGATAGAACTGTCCGATCGAAATTTTGTAGACGTTCAGGAGGAAATGGCTGACGTTGTCTGGGTGGAAGGTCTAACCTTTGTACCACTCCACGATTAAGAGGGACATCAAGTGTCTAAAAAATAAATATGAAAAAATAAGATAAATGTCTGTCCATCGTATTTTTAAGTATTTATAAAGAGAGTGAATTTAAAAATATAATATTTGATCAAGAATAGCTAAACGCACTCTATTAAGCTCAAATTCAACATTTATTTCACATATTAATGGATTAACTTATTTACTTAATTTATTTATTTACAAGTTTTATTTAATATTTTGCAGTTTGGGTAAGCCCGCGACGGTCTTAAATTAGGGTTACACACTAGCATTAAGATGCTACATCAAGGAAACATTATGCCACTAGTATTCTTTTGAAAGTAAACATAAAAATTAAAATTGTATTCTCGGTGTACATAAAATTCATAATACATTTCAAATAATAATAATAATAATAATTATTATTATTATTATTACTATTATTATTCAAATCAGCAACTATAGATAATGGATATAAACTTTCTTTTATTCAAATCAGCAACTCAAAAAGTTTGGTCAGCTTACCTAAGCGCATTTCAGTACTGAACCATTCATGGTGCAGAGAATTTTAAGACGATATTGGAGCCATATGACTGCAAACAATTGATTCAATTTTTAAGTTCAGTAATGTCCATATCTTCCTATATAGCAATTTTTGTGCCGTCGTACTCGACATACAGAGAGCTCTCTCGCTGCATTTCGGACGGATTTTTAGGGCTGCGCTGAGATGCTTCGAAAAGGAGTTTCACTGTTTCATCGCTTTGACTTGGGCGTTCCGATTTTCGCTTTATAAGAAGCGCTCTGTAGATGTAGATCAAACGTTTAGAATTCAGATAGTCTCAGTCTGTGCGAACGCAGTCTGTTATAGCTATTATTATACATTAAAGAACAATTTTTTTCCAAAAATATTTAATAAAAAATGTTGATTGAAAAAAAAGTCGAGAAAACGCAGACATATATACACAATCACCTACAGAAGTGTTCTAGTAAATAATTAATTGCCAGAGATAAGACTGTTTTAATGTAATAATTTTAACACAGAGTCCACCAAAAAAATATATACACATATTATTACAAGTCATCTATAATTTTTTCTGTAAGAGCAAAATCGAAAGATTTCATCCCAATATTATTATATGAACGGGGCCCACGCGCAGTTTGCGCGATAATTAGTTTTATCAAATTCAATTCATTCTAATTGTCTCGTTTGGTGAACTCACATTTTCTCCTTTATTTATAGTTTTGTGATTGATTGATGATAAAAATTGTTGCTCAGACAACAATGGTCAGGTGACTTTTCAGTTCCAGCTTTGCTTTAAGTGAGCGCCAACAATGCTTAAACGTGCAACAACAATGCCAAACTGTTTCCGTGACGAACCCACATGTTCTCCTTTATATATAGTTGGATGCATTGAATGAAGACGATTCCGATAAAAGAAGGCCACAACTACCATCTAGATTTAGTAGATTACTTGATAAAAGTTTGCTAGGAAAATGCATAGGAACAAGTGTTCGCCGTATTCAAAAGTATCTAAACGCTTATGATAATCACTTTGAATACATGTCGTAATTGTAGAAGTCAAAGAGGACTTATATTCATCGCTTGATGCCTGTATGAATTTAGTGTTACAATTTTTATATAGGTTTTTTTATTTTGCTGAAGTGTGTATGTTTTGAAGTAGGTGTATAGGTTTTTTTTTGACGGCTTGTATTTCTGCAATTTTTATGTTATAAAGTGTTAGCATGTAATACTTATCGTATAAATTATGTTTGCACAAAACATTAGCGTGACGGAAATGTTATATGGCCGTGGAATGTCGTGTAAAAGGAAGAAAAAAAGCATTATGGACTAAATATTATTATATTGCCACAAATAGATTAAACTTTGCACTATAGAAAATCGTGTGTAAATCGTTCCATCAAAAGGCTGTATAAAGAAAAAAGAGAGACAAAACAGAGAGATAAGAGACAGAGAGAGTTTGTAGGTGATTTAGCTTTTAATAACTATTGAGATTAGAACTAATTATTTTTTTTCTGAATTTCTAAAATTGTTTAAACATATGTTAATATGTATATTGATTGAATAAAAAAAATGGTTGCAGACGGATGTATAGGACTTTTTACCGAGTTATTGTATCAGAAACTTCAATAAGTCATAAGCGAATGCAGCTCTCATAACAAAGACCAAAAATTCGTTTGCTTTTTCAACATATTTGCAAATTGATCAACAGTGATCTTATTATTTTCTTAATTTTGCAATTTAATGTTAAAGTTCATTATTTTAATTAATTATCAAGTTTACGCTGAACGTTTAAATCTCATTAAACTACAAATGTCATTTGAAGTAAAATTAAAATAATACAACGTTTAAAGGACAACGTATACATACGAATAAAAACAGTAAGCAAATTATTAAAGAAAGATACATAATTAAAATATATGCTTTCAAATTCTGCAACTTTAGAAGAATTGTTGTGTTGCAAGCATAATGACGTTGACAATCGACAGTCGAACAGTGTAGTGTTTTGTAGTGGAACTGAAGCTTAGCTTCCATAATCTCACCCTTCATAAACACATGCTAAAGGTAATACACTGAATTAGATAAGATCTACACAAAAAGGTCATCCATAATATGAAAGTAATATCTCCTCTTGGTGGAGGGAAATTTCATTGACGATTCTATAAGTTAAGAGCATACCACGAAAAACCTATGAAATCCAGTAATCTGGGAATATTATCCAAATTGACATCCAGGATGTCTTCGATTGCGGTGTCTTTTCTTAATGCCAGAGATTAAATCATTATTATAATTAACTGTGATGGGCAAGATGGATAGATAAGTGACGTAATCAGTCCATACGATAAATATATCCCCATACTACCAATTATATAATTAGATATCAGTTTGCGAAAATGAATGCACATAGTTATACAACTATCAGATCTACAAGTAAATTCTGATTCGCGGAGGAAGAATGGTGGCTGTTTCCACATAAAAATCTCATTATGTAGAAAGTGATGAAGGGTACAACGGATTTTGTATAATAATATAAGATAAATATTCAAAGAGGGCCAAATATTTCAACATTTAACGTTTGATTCTGGCTAGATAAGGATTTTACCACGGCCTTATAATTTTTATATTACAAATAGCCATTTCTTCTCTATCCTTGACGAAAGAAGACATTCCATTGATATAAATTGAGTTGCAGCTTTAAACAATTATAATGGACTTAAAGATCTATATTAGGGAAACTTGATTTGAAGGCTACTGTTCTAATTAGAGAATGTTTTGCTTAAAATCAAACACACCTTCAGTCTTACTCCTTTAAAGATGGTTTTATTGCATACCATATTAAATATTAAAATTGTATTTTTCTTATTTCTTAGTATCTTGCTTTATAATTTGAGCAATATTTGAGCGTAGAACTTAAGAAATGCGTGATAAATACTTCCTACTTTTTTTCTAGATCAAATATTTAGGTTAAGAAATTCATTATATGCTTGTTTGTATGACTGGTGATGATTTAAAGTGGTAAAGTTAGATGACAAGTAACAGATGGAGAGGTGGAGGGAGGGAAAGAGAAAATAGAGGGGAGGGGGAAAAGAAAAGAGAGAGAGAGAGAGAGAGAGAGAGATCGACGGAGTTTATCTTCTCGAAGGCCAGGTAGTCCGCTTTCCTTGACCCACTTGGGACCCTACCAGCCCTTTGGGTGGGAGAAGGGAGGGAAACGGGAAGGTCACCGGGTCAGAACAAGGAGGAAAGTACGACCAGTCTGGCTTTTCCATTTCTAATAGATTTTCCTCGACTTTCTTTTGTCCCGACTTCTAATTGACTTGCCTTGAATAACCAACTAAAAAAAATAGAAAGAAAAAAAAAATACTACTACTTTAGAATATTCAATCAGGTGGAAAATTCTCCCCGCAACCAGGAAACGAATTGTATCTCTTAATCTTGAAATTTTTAGGGGAAATCCTAATTTCGTTATTGAAATAAGTTCTACTTTCGATGCGGCTTTCTCTTACTTTTTTGTTGCTGAAGTTTCCAGTTTTAGCAGTAATTTAAAAGTTATTATGATATATCTTCTTGCGTGTGATGAAAATATAATTTTAATTTCTAAAACAAAGGCCTGAATGTAATTTACCCCTAGGATTGAAACGATTTTGTCATGCAAGATTTTCTCTCTTATTTTGTCACTGGGCATATATCCCTGTTATTTAATGCTTTCGCTGGAATGTTTGCATTGGGTTTTAGGGATACTCCCACCTCGCCGCACAACATCAGCCGATGGCAAAAACTGATTTGGTGTTTCACCTTCGCCAATACGTTTTGTCTGCTCGACACTCCATTATTAAAAAGTTACTTGGCCACATTGTTAAACCACTTATAAAACTCATAATGCACGATGAAAAGAAGCCAAGTTATTTATCTATAAACCAAGGTGGGACTGCTACACAACTCGTAAAGCATAAAATTGTCATTTTCAGAAAGTATATCCAGAAGGGTATTGAAGTAATAAGAAAACATACGTTAGAAAATGAGACATGTCGCCTATTTTCATGTTTCATTAATTGAATAATTAATGTAATAAAATTTGAAATTCCTTCAAATTTCAAACTTCGCTTGACGAAGTGGATGCACACAATGCTCGGCTGCATGATATAATGAATAATCAGGTTCGTTTTTAAGATTTGATTGGATAACTAATTACGTCTCTAATAATTAAGAAATCGTTTTAAAAAATTTTATGAAATAAACTTATTTATATAAGAGTAGGAGTTGTAAATAAACTTATTTCATAACATCAGAACTATAAATAGACTTTGAAGATTTGTCGGATAAATTTCTTTGAAGAAACTTTCATGAAGGGCCGACTTTCGGATTCTACCATCAAAGAAGCAAACGAAATTTTTAGACACCATCAATACAGTAAAAAATTAACAAGTCTACAAAATATCGTTGAAAAGTGAAATTGAATTCAATATAGGAGAAAAGCAGACAGAGGGAGAAGCACTTAATCCTGTTTTCTTGCTACGATGAAGCAATCAAAATTCAGATATTAAAGACATAGTTAATAAAAACACGGATATTATGAAAAGTTTAGATTTTTTGTAGGCTTGTTAAAATTTATCTTGGAATATCCTTGCTTCACAATAAAACCGCCCTGTCCTTCCCTTTCATTATTCCAAATAAGACAGAGAATATGTGTTGAAAATCTTTATGAAATTCCTTTATGCAAAAACATTAATCATGCATATGTATCTGTTATTTATTCCGATCTCGTTTCATTCTCTCATAATTCTTAGCAATTGACTGCTTAAGAATTGGAGCAGGTTTCGATGTAAATTTCTTTGGTGATGGTCAACTTCTCATCAGAAAAAAATCTCGAGAGACCGAAACCAGTTGATCTGACACTGACACGTTTCTTCTCTGAATATTTGAGGAGGCTCCTGCAGTATGATCACCGACGGATGATGTCTCGGTGAATCCAATGTGTGATCGTTGCAACAGTTACATTTCGTTAACCCAAATTGCTCATGGTTTCATCAATCCCATTTTTTATTTAAGTACCAATTCCTGTTTTAATAATTCATGACGCAGTGTAAGTTTTAAACGATTTTTATGCAATGAAACGTGATTTGTGTAAGCGCCTCGAATGTTTACTTTTAAAAAATTTTATAATACATGTAGTACAAAAAATTGTTTACATTAATACCTATACACTCAATCTCATACTGCCTTAATCATTGGAATTAGGTTGCTTTTTCAAAGTTCCTATGGGATTAGAGGTGTGAATTCGATTGCATAAAAAAAATTAATATTCTTCAAAGGTTTGATTTTACTTTTTCAAATTCCTAATCTGAAATTCAAAATTTAAGTTTTTTTTTCCTTTAAGGCTTAAGTACAGATAATATGAAAGATTTTAGATGGTAAATATAATTTGAGAAATATCAAATATTCTTAAGCTTCGTGTAAATTTCATAGATAATATTCTTTACTAGATAATTTTCTTTACTTCTCCTTTAATGCAGATATTTTCTTTAGCCAAGAAAAGATATACATCATGTGAAATTTAAATTTTTCTCATTTAACTGGAACTGATGTTATGATTAAAATCCCTCATTTGTATTTTTTAAAATACAATATTCGATTCTAATAGTTGTATAGGTACAATTTTAACTATAAGGATTTTTATTTTTTAGCCAATGTTCTTTTGAAGGTTAGATATATTGAATTTTAACGATAAAATAGTCAGTCCATATGAGCTGTTATGAAGCCCACTTAGGCCTTAACTTTTAAAACGTACCTTAACGTTCATTCTATTCTAAAAGCAATGTTTCGTGAAAGAGAACACTAAAATCACACTCTCCTTTTTTGTTAAGATTTTCAACAATGTTTAAAATGGCGATTAATAATTCGAGCCGCGATAGATCTGAGATCGCCAGTTCCAATCCAAACACGAAAGACGTATTTTTTTCGTTTTTATAATATTTTTTTTAAGTTATAATCCTCGCCTGATATCATATTACGTGCTATTTTTCTGCTTTGCGCTTTTTTTTCAAAAATTTCCCTCTAGACTCACATATCATCTATCATTAAAAACAATTTCACGTACCTCTCTCTCTTTGGGATCTGGTCCAGCAAAATTTCATTAATTATTTACTTTGGATGGATGGCAATACTAAAACTATATTGACAATATGGTTGAAGTCGAGTATACCTGTTTGCTAAATTAAATAAAGGCGTCATAAATTTTTCCAAGAATTATAATATTTAATTTTCAATTATTGTCAATATTTAAATACACAAACTTATTGAAGTAGTAATTTCTTACCGGTTTGATGATGGGGAAATTTAAACAGACGAGGAATTTTTTTAATGGGAATGAACTAGTTGAATAAAATAATTTTCTTTTGAAAAAATTAAGTTGAAAATCCCTGATGTTATTGAACAAGTGGATTCTCTATGGTTTAGTCTGTGATAACATTTGGAAATTTGATTATGCTTATACTTTTCTATTCCTTTTTTACCTTTCGGTGCCGGCGATGTTAAATAACTATTGGATCTGTTTGAAATTTAACTTAGCAGTTAATCAGCTAACTGAAACTTATGCTTGTTCTTCCAAGCGTGTTATTAAAGAAACAAACACACCAAATATAAATATTAAAAAAATATAAAATAAAGTTGGAGGATGTAAATAATAATAAATATTGTACAGCTTTATTCGTTTTAAATCCATATTATAAATATGATGCTCTACCGAAACATAAAATAACAGTGCCATGAGCAGGACACTTTGTATTACGGAATGCTTGTACAATTGTTAGTTGTAAAGTGTTGGTTAGCAGTTGTAATGAATAGTGCAATATCTTTCCAATTAAATTAAAATACAGAAACTAATTAAACTTTTTAAAAGCTAAGGAAGCTAGAAAAATATAATTTTAAAAAAATAACAAGTTGTAAATATCCGAAAATCTCGCAGGATGAAATTTTTAAAATTCTCTGCTTGTAGTGGTCGATACCATTTATTATTCTCTGAATTATTGTTGGTGTCATTACTTTAAACTCTAGTAGAATTTTTTTATTACGTAAAGAAATTAAAGAAACATTTTGCGACTTTTTACAACGAATTCATGTTTCTGGTAAAAATCATGGCCACGGCCGGTTTTATTTACATTTTCATTAAGCAAAAAATAAATAAATAATTAAATAAAAAATAAAAAAATAATAAAAAAAACAAACTGAAACTCTTAGCTCATATTAATCTAAAAGTATGTTTATATATTTTTAAACAGGTTTGCAATTAACAAAGAATTGTTACCTATTTAAGCAAACCTTTAATAAAGATGACGTCGTTTTTGTTTTTTTTTACACTTTGCCTAGATAAATCTGTATGTTAAGGAAAGTGAATCTTTGCTACCCGTTATTTTAAGGGTAGGCTAAATGTTTTATCATAATCTTTTAATTTTCATTCAGATAAGAATAGGTTTCAATTGTTCTAATCAAACAGAAATTGGATATTTTTTTCAATCAGAAAAACATAAGAAAATCTATTGAAATCAAAAGTTACTCGTACCAAAATATCAGTTTGCATTTGCGGTAAGTGAATAGCAAAATGACTTTTTTTATTCTTTAAAATTTTAATAAAGAAGCCTAGAAAAAGACAGCACGTACAAATACTTAAATGATTAGGTTAATTATTAATGTTATATGGCGATAATGATTACATAAGTTCAAATGCTGAACTTAAAACCAAAACCCGTTTTCAAATAGGCTTAATAGCCGAACTAATGGGGAATATTTTTTTATTGCAGGAAGTGTTCATGTGTTAAGATAGCCTAAATACCTTAACCTAAATGATCAATGTAGTAACAGATAAAAAAGTGGGTTTTGTTTTCTTATCTTAGATGATAGTTTACATTCTTCGAGATAAAGAAAATAAGGAAGGCATTCTTTATCATATGAAAATTAAATTGATTAGTTTGATAGATTCTTATCAATTTTTCAATTTCATTAGATTATTTTAATTATTAATTTTTAATATTTCTAAATTTAGAGCAGGTTAGAGCAGCGGTATGATAAGCCGTGGTTCCTGGTTCGATCCCAGCTCGCGGAACTTTTCTTTTGTTCATTCATTATGAATTTAAAAGGAAGATATATATTTCACTTAATGGATTTTTAATAATATCGCACGTGCTCGCATGTTATTTTTAAGTTAGTAATAAAAATTTTATAAACATTGTTCAAGTTTCTTTTATTTGTCTAGACCAGTGTTTCCCAACCATGGGGCCCACGCCCCACCTCCATAGTTTAAGTTAATCATATGACGACTCTCAGTCGTTCATTCATGTTTTTTCAATGAACATTTCAATTTTTAAATATTGAAAATTATGTATATATATTTGGGGGGGGGGGCGTAAGAATTTTAGAAAGGTTTAGGTGACGCATAGCACAAAAAAGGTTGGGAAACACTGGTCTAGACTGTAACTTAAAACGATGTATTTTTACGCATTGGTTGGCTTCTTATAAAATAATGGTTCGACTTATTTTAAGTTGATAAGGATTGGTGTGGTTACATTCAGTAATTCCGAATACGTTACCAGAAAAGTCCAGTGAAATCTATCTCATTTGGACACAGACGATCTAATTAATTTTGTCTAATTTTGACAAGCTTCCAATAAATAGTGTGCTACAAAAAATCTCCAATATTTTTTATAAATTTTCTTTATTTCTCTGACTTTTTGGAAAAAATATGATGTTTCTTTTTGCTCAGTTTTGGAAACAACCTATTATTAAGTACCGAAAGGTGCTTTATGCTATCAGTGTGGGGAAACGTGTCTGTCTGTCTGTCCATCTGTCTGTCTGTCCGTCTGTCTGTCTGTCTGTCTGTCCGTCTGTCTGTCTGTAACTCAAACTCCTCCGAGGCTATGAAAGATTTTCAAAATCTGTTTTCGTCAGTCGATGAATATGGTTCATGGCACGAATCAGTTACAAATATTATCTAAATCGGTTCATTGGCACGTGCACAAATGGTACCTTTACGACGCCACCGAGCAATTTTCAATGGAGAGATATATTAAGTAATATATCAAACAAATCGTAATGACGAGATAGAAGCGGATATAAATTATTATTTTCGCCAATTAATAAATATGGTTCCAGGAATGAACCATTTTGAAAATGGTTGAAATCGAAACAATGACACGTGCTCTAATAGTACCCTTATGACACCCACAAAAATTTTCAGTGCTAAAATATGGCATGTAATATATCGAACGATTTGGTTTGGTTTGGTTTGGTTTGTTTGGTATTAACGTCCTTTTCAACTGCTATGGTCATTTCAGGACGGCGTTATAGGAGCCGCAAATTTTGCCTCGCAAGGGTTCTTTAACGTGCAGCCGGCAAACGACTACACGGGACCAACGGCTTTATTTCTCTTCCGAAGGAAGTGCGTGATCTCAGGATTTCCCCCTGAAAAATCCTCATCGTCCTCGGCCGGGATCGAACCCGCGTACTCGGGCATCAGAGGCGATCACGCAGCCGCTGAGCCCGAACGATTTGGAATGAGGTGTCATGAATGAAGAAAACGTAAAATAATGATAGTCCAAATTGGTTTCAAGGAACCTGGTTTAGTGGAACCATTATGGTTCATTGGAACTTTCAATGCTAAAATATGGCATGTAATATATCAAACGACTTGGAATGAGTTGTAATGAATGACTATAACGTAAAATTAACGAAAGTCGAAATTGGTTTCAAGGAATCTGGTTTAGTGGAACCATTATGGTTCATTGGAACTTTCAATGCTAAAATATGGCATGTAATATATCAAACGACTTGGAATGATGTGTCATGAATGAATATAACGTAATATTAATGATAGTCGAAATTATTTTAAAAGTACGTGGTTTAATGGTATCATTATGGTCCATTAGAAACTTCCAATGTTAACATAGGGCGGTTTAAAAATATAGTTCCGCGAATGGTTTAGTTTAACCTTTCGGTACTTGGTTATGTCATTCCTTAATGGTTTATTTTTCTATACATGTTGCAGGGCGAAAAAGAGACTGATTACAAATTCACTATGGCTATTTATCTGCATGTGGTAAATTTTGATAATGTAGGTGATAATTTATTTCACGGTCAATAGGGTGTTCATTCTCACGGCCAGAGTCATCTGATATGTATTATGCACTGTTTGCTTCAGGGATTTGTTCATCAGGTTCATGCAACTCCATTTGCTGCTCTTGTAGCTGCCTGTGTGGAAAGTCATCCGTATTAAAGGCTCAGGATTTTCATCAACGTCCGTAGAAACTATATCTGAGAATCTTGCTTGATTAAAACACTTAATGATGGATGGTTAATACCTTGATTTGGTTCCAGATGACTCTGATTCATTGAAGAGCATCGAAAACATGAATTTTGATTCTGCAAATTCTGTAGTAAAGGAAAATTCTGGGGCAGTAGTAACCAAACGCTACAGAATTTTTTGTCTCTATAATAAAGCTTGAATGATTGAATTACACATTTATTGAGAAGCTGCACTTCACTGGTCACATTTGAGAAAACAGAAAACAGAACTAGTGTATTTATTAAGCGCACACATATACTAAGCAAATATCGGCATGAGTAAGCAAAGATAACAAAGCTAGTGATAAGCTTTTCATTTATAACATATATAAATGATTGTGGATAAGTAGTGTTACGTTTTCCGCATTTTCTCTGGCTTTTCTAGTCCTCTTTTACCTTTTGGTATCGAAGATTTTAAATAACCATTGGATCTTTTATGGAAATTTAAACTAGCAGGGAATCAGCCCATTGAGGCTTTCTTTGATCTTCCAAGCTTGTTTTTAAAGGGACAAACACAAACATTTATACCCTCTGTGAGACTCGAACCCGCGACGAGTTCTGCGTTCTTGGCCATTCAGCCGGCATTTTCCTTGAAGATAGATATTAACATCGTCGTATTTAAGAATCAATGTTATCAGCTGTCCCTTTATTTTTCGGTCATTTTGTTCAAAATTATTATGCAAGAACGGGTGGTGTCCAACTGTGCAGTTTTTTATAGGATGGCCGCAGGATTCTTTTCAACACAAAACTTGGGACGCTTTCCGCTTAATAACAACTATGGTAACTGTTCAGATGACTGCGATAGCGCGAATCTCTTAGGCTGAGCTCAGATGATCACGTATATTAAATAAATATCAGACAGACCTTACACTATATACATGATCGCGTGTCAGTCGGTGTTCGGTCGTCGGTATTTGTCTCGCGCGTATTGAAGTCATAACTTTCAGCATTGAACCGTTCAGTTATCCGCGCGACTCGTGGCGTTCGAACGTTTGGGGGTACAGTGGAGGTACGGAAAATGAACGACGACGACATAAAATATCGAGTTATTTATCGGAAAATGCCGTCATTTTGGGATATGAATTCAAAAGAATTTAAGTTAAAATAAATTTTTCCTGACACTCTATTCGATGTCTCATTCTTCGGAATATCCACAAACAAATTGCTTCCTGCACTTTCATTCTCAGCGATTAACGAAACTAGACTGGCTCACGTAATAATTAGTGAGAATTCGCAACGAATGGATGACAGTAATTGAATGGAATTAATCAATATTAAATACATGTATATTAAAGGAATAGACAAGAATCTGGATAACTATTCAGTTTTATTAATATTCACGGCTTTACCTGGCTGAGATGGTGTCAGAAATTAAGGACGAGCATCGTCCAAAATTGGATGACAGAGAAGATAAAAAAGAAGAGAAGAAGGAAAACAGAAAAAGAAGAGAGCGAAAGCGCTATAGCAAGAAAACACCCCCGCCGAGAATAGAAGAGGTCGGAAGAGACCAAGAGAAGGAGAAGAAAGTGAAAAGGGGAGGAAGTAAGAGAGAAGAAAAATTACTAGGAGAGCAATTTAAGATTCCGAAGGAAACGGTTCGGAAAAAGGATGGCAGAAGAAACGGAATTCATGCTCGAGTGAAGAGTGAAAGAAGAAGGAGCACGAAGGAGTTGATAGAACGGAAGAGGAGAAGTAATGAAAGAGATCCGAGATACTGAGGATTTAGAAGTTGGTGTCGTCGAAGAAAAGAAGCCGACGAGATTTTAACGGAGGGACGTTTGCGAGCCAGCGAAACGAAGGCGAGTGCTGTCGTCGTTACTGAGACACCGGCCGAATCCCGAGAAGAGGATCGTCGCACTGACGGAGTTCCAATCCAGGAAGCTTCGACAGAGGCGTTTTGCGAGCAGGCGGCATTGCGCGAACTGGCGCCAGAATCCGCGGTTTGCTTAGCCTGCGTCGAAACCCACTCCCGACGAAGTTCACGTGAGTGCCCTCCTTTGCCTAGTATTTAATTGGTGTGCGCGAATTATTTGTGCTATAATTACTAGGATAATTAAAGTGCTCCTGGGACGACATTGTGTGTAGAAAATGGCTATCTCCTAATGCTTATGTCTTATTTCTATTGCATGTGGTCTTTAGCTCCGCTCCGCTCACGAATTTCCCTGTAATCTTCGGACTGTAGTGAGTTCCCCAAGAACTCTTGCCGAATCATTCCGCCCTTGCAGATACAACGACCGTAGGACCCAAGATCAGTAAAAGTAAGGTCTGCGAACGCGCAGGTGGGCGTCACCGCAAGTGACGTCACAGGCACCAATTCGCCTTGCTTCGTATGTTGTTTATATTATTAAGCCCCGAGTAAATCACAAAATCAAGCGAAAAATTACTGTTTTTTATTTTTTAATTACCACATTGCGCTGTAAGTAATCAAAAACAATCAAAGAAAACTATAGAATTAAATCTTAGTAATTTTTTTCATTTTCTTTATTTTTTTCCTATTTATTTCAGATAGCTTTCTATTGAATTCCTTAATTCTGATGTTAGTTCTTATCAAAACAAACTTTTTAATAACTTCAAATGAGATGTCCGTTCTGTTTAAGGCTGAATAAGCTAAATTTGCCA
Source organism: Rhysida immarginata (assembly GCA_023313115.1). Classification (NCBI taxonomy): domain Eukaryota; kingdom Metazoa; phylum Arthropoda; class Chilopoda; order Scolopendromorpha; family Scolopendridae; genus Rhysida; species Rhysida immarginata. The sequence continues at coordinate 340,493 of JAHWFO010061155.1, forward strand.
CATTAGTAATAATTTGTGCATTTTTATCAATAGATTGACCAAGAAAGGTTTCAAAAATTTGATTACACTGGAAAAATGTTGACAGCTTTTATAGGGCTAACTTTGTCAATATGGGCAGATTTTGAGATGGAATTGCACTTTTGGTTAACAGCAGTTTCACTTTCATCATGTTGTGCTCCATTAGATTTTGGCAATCTACATCCACAAAATGGGCAGAGCATATCCTAGCTGAAATAGTTAGAAATCACATTTACTATGCAAATAGTGTACAAAGATAAATGAAATAATAAAATGCTTTATCTCGTTTTAAGTTCATTTTAACATAACGTCTGCATAAATGCAGCCAATGTTTAATTCTGGTTTTATCATTCGGAAATCTGAAAAAAGACTTTTTAGGTGTTTTTTTCTATTCACCTGACGATTACTGTATCCGTAAATTGGACAAACATGCATTGTTTAATTAATCAAATGAAAAAACAAAGAGGTATTATCTTGATTTTGTTATTTTCTTGGGACTTCACAATGTAAACACATACGAAGCAAGGCGGATGGGTGCCTGTTACGTCATGCGCAGTAAAAGTCGACTTTTAAAACCAAAATGAGCAGATCTTACTTTTACTGACCTTGGTAGGACCTGCGTCCGACGTACCTGTCTCAACGTTTTTAAGTAAGTGTCGTACTTTATCCATAATACGCTCAGCCACGCTTTCAAATTCACTTACGCCCTCGAGTTTGGCGTTCAGCATAATTAGGGATAATTCTGCTCTTTATATCTTCCCTTATTAGGAAAGAGCCCCCACCTTCCTCATAGTGGGCCTAGGACCTTTCGAGGTTTTGCATTCAACACGGAAGATACTGGCCTCAAAGTTAAGAGGGCCTCCGTCTCGTGATTGTACCTGATTGCGTGCTGTGTTAGATTCTGACTTTAGCACTGTGAACTACTTTATTATCTTAAACCAGCCTTTATTAATATGTTGACGATTAAAATTATTTGTTAATCCAAACGATCCTCCTCTTTCTCTGCTGTCACATGCACAGAGGCTTGCAGGAAAGCCGTGACAGATGGCCAATCGCTGAGATGCTTATTCCCATTTCGTTCACACATTGACGTGAAGGGTAACTTAGATACGAGAGTCTAATAGGGATAAGTCTTGTTATCTCTATTCTTAACATGGCCAAATATTTTGGTTCATGGGTGTTAGACTATTTAATTAACTTAAAAAAAAAAAGGAATGGATTTATCATAGATATGATTGATGAATTAATAATTGAATAGGCTAGCTTCTGCAGACACTTAAGATTGTATAAAATCTTAGACTGACAACAAACATATACACAAAAAGAAAGCAGATTCAATTTTATCATAGTCCTTGATAAATATTAAAATAGCCTTATTATTATTATTATTATTATTATTATTATTATTATTATTATTAACTTGTTGATCTTGGTGGCGGCATTTTTATTTCTGTTCATATCTCAGTTATCGTTCAAATTCGGACCCATGTTTATATGAACTTTTTTGCTTAGAATCACCCATACCAACTTCCCTAGAAGTTTGTACAATGAATTCTGAGACACCCTGTACATAAAGTTTATTATATTACCATCTCAGAAAGTGGTTTTTACCATCTCCATCGTAAACCACAAAATGTGCCGCTTTCGTTGTTCGGGAACATTCAAACGATATTTAATTTCTCGCTAATAATCTCCAGCATTTTTCCTGTTACCGTCATATCCCATCCGTTATTCTCGCACTTAACGTGTACATACCGGAGACTGGTGTAGAAAACATTTTAACAAATTTCCATAGGAAAAAGTCTAAGGGAGTAATGTCCGAAAATCGTGGACCATCTCTTCCAAACCTTGTTGGGAAACGTTGAATTCAGGAGGAACGTACAGATAATGCCCCATGGAACAGCGCATCATCCTGTTGAAAAAAATTACTCGTGGCTAGTACTCTTCTAATTGAGATGCTACATAGCTCTCCAGCATGTCCATTTCGATACGGCCGATAGTAGTGTCACTTGCTCCTAAATTACCATCCGTTAAAAAAAAAATTTTCTGAGATGAAGAACATAATATAAAAAAACTGCATTTATCTATCTATCATAGTTATTGATTTATTAAATTTGTTTATCAGGGAGAGACTTTCTGATCATCCTGTGTAAGAGTATTGTAGTTCCAATTACACATTAAAATTTCCTATATTTTATAAATTATATTTGATGATACATATTTTTATAAACAGTTTTTATTCTTATTTCCCCAAACAGTTTTTATTCTTATTCATATATATTCACAAATAATCTAGCAATTAATATTAATAATCCTTTATGGACTTTAAATTAATTCATACTCTTATGAAATTATATCTTATATAATTTAGAAAGAAATTTTAAAAATGTAATGCAATACGAAAGCAATTATGTGAAATACCGTGGTAAAAACATTTCACTGAGACAAAACTGTAATGGGTAAATTTAATTCGAAATAACCCTTTGTGTAAATTTAAAGTTAAACAATCTACATTGAATGGTTAATTTTTAAAATATTAATACTTCGTCAAATTTAAGACAGAATTTAAAACCATTGCCATTAAGATTTTGAGGCTAATTCTTTAAAAAAAAATGAACTAGGTTCTCTTAGAAACTTTCATAAGGCTTTGTTTCTATATTTATTTCCTTCTATATTTGAATGAAAACTTAAGGAGGAAATATGAAAACTCTCAGAACAAATTTTTCTTTATCATAAGCTGAAAGCGGCTCCAGAAAAGAACTTCCCTGCTCTTCTCGTTCAACTCTCCTCCCAGTGGAGAAGCTGCGGGAAGAGAACAAAAGATGTTTGAGAGGAGGATGAGCCCGAGTAGGAAGGCGGTGGGTTTAATTGGCAGCCACTTGACTTTTCGTGTCGTCTTAATCATATGAATCACATGGGATGTGGCCATGACCGGCATGAGGGCTTTGCTTTCCGTGACTCCTTCCGTGGAATAAAATCCATGCTAAGAAAAGGAGACACGGACAGCATAGCTAAACACAACGCCGAAAGGCAGCGGAAATAACAACACACCAGCTATAGCTATTAATAATGATAATGAGTTAGATTCAATTTTTAGTGAGCAAAAGGTTAAAAATCAACTCTGAAAACCGCTTGAATTCTATGGTCTTTTTTTGCATTTCTAATGGAGTTTGTTTATTCCATAAGGAAGCACATAATTTAATTAATTTTTTTGAATTCCATGATGATTAATTCGAAATTATTTATTATTTAGTTTCGAATAAACTAATTTAATGAAAATTTACATCTTAAGTTAAAGAAAAATTAAAAAAGTGGTGCTAATTCAAATCACTTATAAAAACGTGCCAAGGAAACATTAAATGTCGTCTACTGAATTACAAACTTAAAATTTTTTCTATTGCTTTGACTTTCAATTACTATTTACTAGGAGCTTTAGCATAAAAGCTACTTATAAGAATGCGCCCTTGGTCTGTACGTTTATCCGGCCGTCCGGCCGCCGTTTGCACGATAACTTGAAAACTGATTAACTTTTTCAAATTCTGTTTTCAGAAATATGACCATCAAAGTCTTAGCTCGGCCGTATCAACTTTTCAGAATTTTTCGTGGATCCCTTCAAGTCGAATTCACGTGCTAAAACAGTGAGTGTAATGAATACCAAGATAACGGCATGCCATATAACAATCGATTTGTCAAGAAGGAATATATTATTTTCTGTTCATCTTTTAAGCATTACTGACATCGCGCGCACGTGAAATCGCTTTGTCTACGCACGATTGCTCAAGTGCTCATAATCTATAAAATGTTAAGTAGCGGAAGAATGCAGCTACTTATTGGTTTTATAATGTCAGTCCGTCCCCGTCATAACTTCTACATTTTTTGAGGTAAAAGGTTGAAATTCAGAATGTAGCTTCCTATGGGCATGTCCATCTGCACAATTTAGTCTGGTGTTGATTGGTACACTGGGGTCGAAATTACGGGGGTGGGATTTGGAGGACAACATATCTATGTGCTATTTAGGTACGTAAAGGCGTGAAATTCAGTATCCAGATTCCTCTAGACAAGATCTACATTACTATGAAGTTTAAGCCCAGTTGTTCCATTGGGGTCGGATTTGCGGGGGTGGCAGTCATTTGGTCCTTAGAACTATGGCAACATATGGCTTGTGGTATATCATACGTTCGGAAATACTGAGAAAGGAAAGAAAATACTAGCTTTTTGACATTTTCTACATATTACGTTCGAAATGTGTAAGTGCATTTCTGCTTCCCTGCTAAAGCTCCTCCTTGGAATGTTTACAAGATTTTATTTTATACGTACATTTTTAACTGAAACTTATTTGGCTAAAGATTATTAATTGTTGGAAAGGAATTATTTTCGTTTATGTAGTATTTAATACCATTTCTCATCTCAGTTTGTAAAACATTAATCATAGTCTACCTTTATTTCTACATGAAAATTTTAAATGAATCCTATACTTCATGCGCATCTGGGTTAACTTATTATTATTATTTAAAATAGAACTGGTTCTGTTTATTTCTCTTTTAAAATATTCTTAGCAAATTTACCTGAATATAGAAAAGAGATATCTGAAAAAAGATACTATTTACTAATTCGAAACTCAATTCTGCACTTCTGAAATAACAAATGTTACCACTTTAAAATATTAACTATAAAAAAATAAATCATTAGTTGGTCTGTGAGGGTTTTAATGATACGCCTACCTCAGCTGTTCGAATTAATAATGAAAAATGTTGGAATACACACATAGAAGATGTGACTAATTTTACGTTTCTTAAAAATTATTGTGCAGGACATGCCTCAATTTTGCTTTTTGAATGGCCTGCATAAAAGGTGAAGGAAGTGAAGGAAGCCAAATTGTGTATATACTCAATTTACTCGCATGATCTACTGTCAGCGAAATAAGAAAGAAGATTGAACTGATGATATTTTTCCTTCCATTTTTTCAAATAATATCATTACCTGATGTTTGGAGATTCAGCTCCAGCTTATATTCATTATTTATTAAGATTCAACTAGTTGTTAAAGATAAACTATACCATAAATTGAAACGCTCTACATTTGCAATCTTACAAAGGCAGGAATCTGCGAAGAAACGATTTGATGCCGTTATCCTGCTGAAAAACCTTACAGTCGATATCTGATTAAACATAACAGGCTGTCATTACCTACTGACTTATTGAACTAAAGCATAACAATTTATTTTCTCTAAATATATGTCAAAATATGCATCAAAGTATATATCAAAGGAACCCCATAGAATTATTAGGATAGATAATAATTTAAATGGGGGAGGCCATGGCCTGGTGGGATTTCACTGAACACACCAATTCTGTGACGTTAAGCAACATCAAGCACAGCTAAAGTCACTAGATGGGCGACCATCAGTGACACACGATCTTCACCATCCCCACTGCTGCGATCATCATACAGCAATCGTCAATCCATGTTCATCCAGGGACCCAACTGGTCGGCCTCTGACCATAAGGCCCTGGATGGATGCATTGGATTCCATTATATAAATAAATAAATAGAATAAATAAAAGTGGAAATATGTGTTTAGTTTTTTTGGTCTTTAGATTGTTAGAGCTGCTTTAATCTCATCGCACTGGTCATTTATTTATCGTTCATATTTCCGGTTTAATGAGCACTTTGTTCAACATGTGGTCAAGGAACACGTCAAACAAGAAAGTATTATGATTGTTCTGAGAAATATTAATTTCCCATTTAAGGGTCCTTTTAAAGGCTACCAATTTAACAGTAATTCATTTAACAGCAATCTCTGTACGAGGTTAAATTTTATTCCATGTTGGTTTCCGTGATAACGCAATGATTGACAGTTCTCGTTATTCGCTGGTTGGAATAGAGACCAGAAAGAAAACATCCGCAAACAATACTGATATTAAATTTCTTTAAATATATAAGAAAAACTCTAAATTTAGTGGCAAAAATTAACCACAAAACTATACGAACTTAGTAAAACGGTACATTTTCACGGTATTGACATAAGTGATTAGGTGAGGCTGTCAATACACATTAAAGACTATTATCAGTCCAGGTAGACAACTGGAAGGAGGATCGGCTTATTGTGAGACGAGCCCAAATTTCTGCGACGCCATCCATTTTCATTAATCCGGGCGACGCATCATTACAAGATAACTAACAGAGGAAGGCTCTTGTTGTTGCTTCAACCAGTTATTTATCTGTTCATCTACATCTCACGTGCAAATTTTCATTCCGACCAGGTGCTTAGGACGACTTCAAGTTCTTTAAATCAAACTATACTTCATCGAGGTTGACACTGACCATCGTCCCTTGTGGAGACATTCGTAGATAAAAACAGTTCATCTTCATTCTCCGAAAAAAATTCAGGTACATCATTGTTAACAGAGATTTGAAATATGCTCTGGTATAGAATCACTCTCTCTTTTTTATTTTTTTTTATATAAGAACTAAACTAATGTCAATCATGTATTTGTATCGTACTAATGCAAATAGTTAGTTACGATACGGAAGTGAGTGTCATGAAACCGAGCTGAATCATTGAATATCCATCGTTCTGTCCAAGTTTAAGAGAATGGAAAAATCTGAAACATATCAAAATTAGTGCAAAGAGAAAATAGGATTTAATACAGTATCAAATGCAATGCAAACGATCAAGGAAAATGAACGCAATAGATCGCGAAACACTTTCTAGAATGATCCATGTATAACACCATGTGAAATTCTGGATACTCTCAATCAGGAATTGAAAGAATCGTCTGGAATTGAGATCAGTGCGAGCTATTTATCTCGGGGATTACAGGGCATAGTTTCTCTTTAAAAGACACAGAGGATGAGAGCAAATCGACGGTCTCATCATATATTGCACAAGGAGAAATTCTAATCCACAAAAGCATGTTTCACATTATTTCGGTCAGTTATATGGAAGATGAGTCAAGATGATGATTGTGTCATGTTTCATGTTTGGGTTCAGTAATTATTCTTATTAACGTATAATCACGAAACAGAGGTGGTTATTCTAGGAAAATTTCAAGGATACAACTATATCAAACTCGTGTGCATTTTTAAGAAAACTATATAACTGTATCTTTCAAAATCTTCCCTATATCTTTCTTGTGGTTCTGAGAAATGAACATTCAAAAGTTGAAGTGGCCGAGATAGAGAATTTTAACAACTCAATTTAACTCTGTTCGAAAAATTTTGAAAGGCACAGAAGATCCCATTAAAATCACTGTATTTAGAATTTGAATAAGGAAACCAACAACTATTCTCGCAATTTGATCTCGTATTCTGAATATCAGGTTACTGAGAAAGTAATGTCGGTTTAGCACTAGCAGTTAAATTTAGTGTAACGATTTAAATGAATATGCAAAGTTGTAGGAGTGCATCAGTGCTGACATCAATGCAAATTTATTAAAAATTACATTCGAGCGTAGTTTACTCAATTCTATAGAAACTGCCATCGCAACTGACTAGATTCAGGTATGTTTGTTATAAGAGTTCAAACTTTACAAATGTGCAGCTGAGACGGCAAGAAATGTGAACAAAGTGAACAAAGCATGGGACAACTCAATTTCTGAGCGTGAGGCTCAAAGATTTAAGCACAAACGAATATATGAACAAACGAAGATTTAAAACTTTAAAGATTAACCCCGCTCAGGACGCCCATCGAAAGTTCATTAATGACCTTTTAAAATCATTAGTGGAGTGAAATCCCCGCCGGCTAACGACGCAAGAACTTGTATCAATGCATGAAATTGATCACACAACAGTCTGTTAACATTTAAAGCAAATTGGTAAAATACGTAAGCTGGAAAAATGGTACCCCATGAGTTGAGCGAAGACAACAAAACACATCGTTTGTCCATTTGTTCCTCATTATGAGGGATAAACTGACCCTTTACTGCATCGAAATATGACGACTGACGAGAATTGGATGATCGAGAAGTGCGCAGTGATGCTCCTCCAAAAGAAATGGAAATACGTAAGCTCAATCCCTAGGTCACAGTTTGGTGATTAATGGCTGGAATGATTAACCACGAATTTCGTAAACTCGACTAAACCTTTTCAGCTCATGTTACTGGCAGGAAGTTGATGCTTTACACCAGAACTTTGCAAAAAATACCATGGTTTGCTTATAAACAGGAAAGGGCTTATCCTCCTTTATGACAACGCTCGCTCTCATACAACAAAATTAACGAAACTAAAATTGGAGGAATTAGGATAAGAAACTTTGCCGCATCCGCAATGCTCATCAGACCTTTCCCAACCAACTATCATTTTTTTATTTAACTTAGACAATTTTCTTCGCAAATTTTTTTTTTCAAAATCAGAATGACGTTGAAATTGCCTTCAATGACGTAATCTCCTCACAGAAGCAAAGCTTCTTTATATCAGGAATTGAAAAGCTTCCTGGACGGTGGGAGAAGGTTACTTCTGCCGACGGAGCTTACTTTATGAATAAAAATGTATTTTATTTATCGTTCTTACTGCACTAAACACAAACGTACCAGACCGGCATTACTTTTCCGCTCTCCCTCTCACTCTATCAAAATTGACTGTACGCTAGATTTGCGTGGAACTATGTAATCTCTAAGACAATTAAGTGCTGAATTAAGTTGAAAGTTAGTGGCGCCAGACCTCTTTTACCGGTCCTGACCTTCGTCTAGCGCAGATGCATTTTTTGAAAGGCGTATTTTTTCAACTTACGAAATAATTATATAATTTTATCTTAATTGGCTTGAATAATTTATTTTGTAACACATTTAATATTCTTAGTTTTTAACCAGTCACAGAATATATCCTAAACAGGATGTGGAAAGAATTTAGAAAGACTTTTATTATTTTAGTTAATTCATTATTTCTCTTTGGTTACAATTATACACTAAAGTGCCAAAAATCATGGGATACCTATTCAATATCGTGTAGGATCTCCTTTGCCCGGCGAAGTGCAGCAACTTCAGAATTTATTAGTCGGCAGAAGTCCTCAGAAGAGATGTTCAACCACGCAGCCACGACAGCCGTTCAACTATAATTGCGTGATTGTTGCAGATGCAGACTCTTGTACACGAATGGATCGTTCGATAATATCCCAAATATGTTCATGTCTGGCGTTCTAGGTGGCCAATTCATTCGTTGGAATTGTTCAGATTGCCCCTCAAACAAACCAGAGTAATGTTGGTTCGGTGATGTGGCGCATTATCCTCCTGGAACATTCCATCATCGTTAGGGTACATGAAGGCTACGAAGCGCTGCAAAGCAAGCAGCTGGACATAAGATTCCCAGTCAATGGTATGCCCAATTTGACCAGAGAATCCAAACCCTGCAAAGTAAACAGCCCCTCACCACGATGGAGCCACCACCAGCTTGCACAGTGCCTTCCTGACAGATACGTTTACGCTCCCCCATGCCTTGTAAAGGCACTCTTGTCGGCCTTCTGCTGCCATATTCCATCAGTGCCAAATTTCGCTGCACTGACCTTATAGACACGTTTCTTGTATGCCCCTCATTTAATTGACGTAGTGACGAGTGACATAGTTAAGAAGAACCATTCTGTCAATGTTTACGAAGAACTCCCAATTTATTGAGAACCATTCTGCTCAAATATCGCTCGCTGTTCACGAGCATTTAGCAGCCGTGGTCGGCCACTGCGCTGTCCATGGTGAGAGGTAATGCCTGAAATGAGGTACTCTTTATACTCCCTTGACACTGTGGATCGAGGAATGCTGATGCTCGCACCACTTCAGAAATGGAATGTCCCATGCATTAAACTCCAACTATCATTCTGCGTTCAAACTCTGATAATTCTTGTCGTGTAGCTATAACCACGTTACAAAACGTTTCAAACGACTGCTAATAGTGGAAATGACAGCACGGTGACCGCTCTGCCTATTTATACATCTTTTGCGCTTGGCGAGCGACACATGAAAATTTGCATACGATGTTCCCTTGATATTTTGGCACTTCAGTGTATAAAAAATAAGCAAAAAATGTGGAATGGAACAACCAAAAAAGGGATATCTCTACTCCACAAGGAGAATTAAAATACCGGATACGTATTTCGGGTATCTGGTACCCATCTTCAGCGGAGAAAAACAAAAGTAAAAAATAAAGATAATAAAACCTGAAAGCGAGAGTATAAATGGCATCTCGTTAAATGCCATAAATATCGCCCTACGGCAATCCAATAATAAGACTTCAAATAGGGATGGGGTTTTAACCATTAGAGTCATTAAAAATTGGGGCCATTTCGGCAACGTTATTTTTAGTCACTTAATTCAAATGATTTGTTTGACCCAAACTTTTCCGTCTGATTTTAAAAGGACACATTATTCCGGTATTCAAAAAAGGCGATACTACTAATGTTTGTAACTACCGCCGAATCTGTCTTCTTTCTGCTCTATCTAAGCTTGTTGAAAAACTAATATTCGCCAGGCTAGCCACTTTGTTGTGGGCTAGCATCCCTAGAAATCAATTAAATTTATTCTGTGCTGACAATCCTTGACTTTCTTATTCATGCAATTGACAAGGGAATGTCTTGCTTTTTAATAAACACAGACATTTCCAAAGCTTTTAATACAATCCAAAGAGGCGCTCTAGTTAGACAATTAAAACATTATGGTGTAGACTCGGTAACGTTAAACCTTCTACAGAATTACTTTACGGACAGGATTAACTATATGTAATATGAAAAAATGACTTTCGAACACCAATCCACTTTGGGTTTTTACAGGGCTCTCCAACCGCTACAGCCTTATATGCTGCATCTATTGCATTCAAACATAATTTCGTTCGTTGATGATAATTTTCTTTACATGGGCTTTCCACAGTCTGATTATACCCGTGCCTATAACCCAGAGACAAATGAAAGAAAAAGACTGGCAGTGCCCTATTCATTTCGCTGAGCGCTACTGGTGCCAGCGGAAGTGCAGCATTCGCCATGTTACGATTGGCAAAAACCTATGGCGGCATATATTCTCAATGTAATTTCAGCTGTTTTTGTAGATGATTTCTAGAAGTATTAGTAAGCATAACCTGTTTCCTGATTTTTTTTTTAAAAAACTTTATTGCATTAACTAACGATAACCTATACTTTTAATGACTCCAAATAGCTGATTCAATGCCTAACGAATTTTTAAAAGACAAATATTTTAAAATTTTAAATTTAAAGAAAAGGAAGAAATAATTCTCAGTTCAATAAAATAATCAATTTATTAATCCACATTTTGTAATAAGCAATTGTTTGCGATTGTTTCACATCGGCCTCGCTAGCTCACTGGTTGCGTGATCGCCTCTGATGACCGAGGGCGTGGGTTCGATTCCGGGCGAGGACGACGAGGATTTTTTCAGGGAGAAAATCCTCAGATCACGCAATTCCTTCGGAAGCGAAGTAAATATGTTGGTCCCGTGTAGTCGTTTGCCGACTAATGAACCCTTGCGAGGCAAAATTTGCTGCCACTATAGCCCTGTCCTGAAATGACCATAGAAGTTGAAAAGGACGTTAATACCAAACAAACCAAACCAAACCGATTGACTCACTTGCATTGTCTCGGGCGATCAGCTGTTTCTTGCCAATCCCAATATGGCGGCGCGAAGGCACCACTAGAGGGGAGGTCACTGCCAGTCTCTTTCTTTCATTTGTCTCTGCTATAACCAGGTTCAGGAGGACATTCAGACATTCAGACCAGGTGGTACCTGTCGCAGGGACTTAAATTCAAAACTACTATCATTTTGTTTAACAATCAGAATGTTAGTCCCTCGTCCACTTGTAAAATTTTAGGTTTAGAGTTAAACATGAAGTTATCATGTAAAGAAATCATTGAGTCTTTATTAATTGAACTTAATCGCCTTAAATTTCTCTTTTACGATTTAAGAAGGACTTTATCTAACAAAGAGATTGTGCGAACTATAAAAACAATTTTAGTCCCGAAAATTGAATATGGCGTTTTAGTGTGGTCTACTGCCTCCAAAATACATATTACTAGAGTATCAGTCGCATATAATAATGTAGTTCGTGCTGCTCTTGCTTTATCTAAGTATGCCTCTATGTCTGAAGTATTCTCGAAATATAACATACCGTCCTTATACTGCATAATAAACATTGCTCGTTTAAAAGAATTATATCGAGATTTTAGTGATATTAATCACCCGGTCCACTATGTCAAATCATGGCTTACTGATTCGTTGAATACCCGATCTACTCAAAAATATAAACTTAGGCCAAAGTTAGTGGTCTCTAATTTTCTTGTATTCTTTTTTCCCTATAATGTTTGTTCACTTTGGAATAACCTACCTTTTAATATTAGGAATGAAATTTTGAATTGTACTCGAGAATCATGTCCAAATCACAGGTTTCATGTCTATAACTTAATACAAAATGTATGTGTAGTTAAATAATTTTATGGATATTTTGGGGCCAAATTGTGCAGATTATGTATCTCTTGCCCCTCCTATTTCCCTCTCAATTATAAGAAAGGATCTGTTAACCTCCGTTACTGATTCATGTTTAAATCTTATATTAACTCGTCTGGTCATGTTAGATTACTTAAATAACCTGTTTGTAACCTCTTGTACTTGTCCCATTGGGATGTAAAGTTGAAAATAAATAAAAATAAATAAATAGACTAGGAATGTCCCATGCAAATTGCTAAGAATGCATGGGACATTCCATTTGTCTTTCAATTCTCCCTTTTTGGTTGGACTTCAGTGTATAGTCACTGGTGACTTTTCTTTTTAAAGGAGATTTAACTTTCAATACGCTATTGTGTTTAATTTTGATATTTAACTCTAGGATATGATTACATTACTTTACTTCTGTTAAGAGAAACAAATACGGATGGAACCTTTTGCTTATTTCCATAGAAATGGCGGTTTAAATGCCAAAGCGATATGCCATGACCACTCTACTTGTTAAGGAGTGAAATCATGAACAACTTCATAAAACAAACACGATTTTTCATGAATATTTTGGGAAAACATATAAATACATAGGCTAATATTTTTTTCCAAAAGACAAAAATTAAGAAAAAACAAGTTTCCGAATGGGGAGAAATAATTACGAGGTTAAATAACAAACTTCTTTTAAGGATTAAAAAAAGCAGCTTACGTGAAGAAGAAGAGAAATAATAGGACGTAAAAAAACGTTTAACAAAACGAAACAACAAGTTTTTCTTGTGGTGAAGGGGAAAATATAATATGCTCAGTCGTAATTTACTTTAGATTAACATGGAAGTTTATTATGTTTTAGTTTTGCGTTAAGATTGTTAGCAACGGGATCACACAGAAATTGCAGTTGTTTTACCTGAATTTAAAGCATCTGTATCGATTCTCTGTTATCTCCTTATTAAATTCTTAAATTTTTTTTGAAGATGTGAACGTAACAGATAGCGAATGAAGAACACTAATTATATTTAAGATTACACTTGTTTAAAAATAAGACATAGCTACTGAAGGGCTGGGAATATGGAACTCATTCATAATGAATCACTCCTGTCCTTCTTCCTTTATAAATATGTTTATGATTTCAGTATAAAAAAACCACCCCATAATACAAAATTTATTTCAAGATGATTTCAAGGTAATTTCTATATCAGTTTATTTCTATATTTTATGCAGTAAATAATGTTTTTAAATATTTATTAACAAGAAATTCCAGAAAGAAAAAAAAATTAAAAAAAGGAAAAAGGTTAATTTATATGAAGTAAGAAATAAAAAAAAGTTTCCTTTGAATACCCATTTAGTACGAGCTTATTAAAGAACAGTAAGTTCAACGGGAAACTGGTTATTTCTTGAGTTGGCTTGCGTGCTATTTCTTTAAAAGCATTTTGATTTCGACATTTCACTTAAAGGAATTCTTATTTCTAATTCCATGAACTGGAACGGGTCATTCTAGCAGAATATTGACACAGGATACTAAGAGAAAGATTGCAGATCTAGGCTAAATATTCATTTCATGCTTTATATTCCAATATTTCATTTTGCATAGATATCCTAATAATGGTCATGTGTAAATTTTCTAGAAACATAATGAGATTCTTTGCAAACTTTTTTTTTATAAATTTTGTCAATATATAAGTGTGTAAATTTTTGTATAATTTCTTTCTAAATAATGACTTCATCTTTAATTATTGCAATCCTTCATGTTCATTTCATATTAGTTTTAAAAATAAAAAACACTTGTAACTTTCACTCACTTTTTTGGTAAGACTACCAACAGCAATTTTCCATAAAGAACAAGGATAATAAAAGTTGATGACAGTGGAGGAGGAAGGGGGATATATGTATATCATTGTAAGAAAAATTCATGTTCACACAAAGCCTAAAATGCATTCTCAAAAAATGAAAGAGGGAGAAAGAAACTCCCTGGCTTTTAAAATCGACCACTTTCTCATTGGAATAGAATTAGTAGAGCAGAACGTCGTCCTTTTGTGAGGGAAACAAAAACAAAGCTCACCATAGTTCTCACAGTCATCACAAAATAAAGCATTTAATTAGTTCAGGAGGCGGTTTCTCTACGTTTTTTTTATATACAACAAACTGAATAGGAAAAAACGAAAAACTAATTACGTGGTGTATTTAAAATAATTAGAGACCGTTGGCTACATACGAGGCCAACAATCATTTTGCATTTTATTCATGAAATTAAAACTTTGTTTATATAAAAGAAAGTTTTTTGTTCGCTTTCATACTGCCAAGAGTAGTATTTTAATTTTTTTTACATTACAATAAAACAAAAATTTAAAAGAATTTGTCATCTTTTTCATCCTATCATCTTAGACCGTAATCATTCTTCAATCAATAATACGATAACAAATCTGTTGTTATAAAAGACAATTTTTCTGATTATAAAAACTTCGATTGTTGAATGAGTTGTAAACATTCATTGCCAACAGTTGCAAATTATTGAGTTAAGATTACAGGCTTATTCATAAGATTGAGCAGATGTCAAATATTTATTTCAAACAAACTGTAAAAGATAAAAACACAATTCGCCTATCACTCGATAGAAAACGGTTCAAAGACTTAAAAGCCCGCTTATACGAGTAGAAGTTCAATTCAACGCCATACAGCGATTTCGTCAGAAAAATGGCATCGCCTCATAAAAATATTTTATTCTACTAAATTTGCTCATGACGAGACCGTTGTTTGTTGAGCCGACGGCAGAATTCACGTGGTACTTGAATAATGGATCCACGCATCGCAAACTTTAATACATAAAAGGACTTCTCCTATAGCGTTGCCATTTCCCTGTAAACAAGAAACGGCGTCGCCCCGTGGCATTGAAGTGGACTTCTGGGCAAACTTAAAACTTAAACCTTTCTGAATGCAGTGATGTACGGAATATATGGAAAAACACCTGTCTTTTACAATGTTTGAAATAGATACTTTAAATCTGCTCCATCTTTTTGAATATCTCTGTATATTACAGACAAATTAATGAATTCGGCCACTGTTCTTTGTTTAGAACCAATGCAAAACAGGAAAGAATTAAAGTTATATATCTGATCACAAACATCATTGGCTATCCATAATCCTAGCAGAAAAGTCTTTTTGGTAACATAAACCTTTTTCCTATATTCTATGACAAATAATTTTGATTTTTATAATTAAATAAGTATGATTTGAATAGGCGCAGAAGAAGCTTTTCTGCTTTTTTATTTGTTCACTTCTCTATTTCAATAATACAATTTAAAATTTCAATTTAAGAAAATTTAATAAATTTTTGCTCTTCGTTTGTACTACTTTATGGTGAAATTCGAAAATTCTACTCTAATCACTCATTGACCTAATTCTGGAAAAAAAATATGGCGGCAAACTGTGCAATGGAATAAATCATGTGGCAAGTCCTCTAACAATAGACAACAAATTTGTTTTTTTTTTTGGTTATTGTTTTTTTTTATATCCAAAAAGACTCGAGAGCAATGCACGTGGCAATTTAGTGAGCCTTAATCATTAATGGTTTTTTTTTAGATGAAATCGAAGGACGATTAAGTTTCTAGAATGAGAAATATTAATATATTTTAAATAAATATTCATCAAGCAATGTTATTAGATATTAAATGCTTATTCTGTAATCTAAGTGGTGAAATAATATTTTTCCATAAAATAAGAAAGTACTGATGGAAAGTACTTTAAATTTGAAGAAGATAAATTTGCCCACTCGGATGTGAAAACTCACGACGACTTCTTGTAGGTCCAAAGGTGAGTTGGCAAATTTTTTTTTCATCAAATTTAAAGTATTTTCCATCTGTACTTTCTTATTTTATGGAAAAATATAATTTCATCACTCAAGTTTAATCTCTATTTTCCATTATCAATTTAAGTATTGCTTATTCTGTAATTTTTAAACGTTTTTACTTCAAGTTTAAACCTGAAGTAAGATGGAAATGATTATAATAATACATAAATAATTGTTATTACGAAGTACATTCATCGATTCTCTAATTTTGAGGGAAATACAGTCTTTAATTGCATCCGCTTAAAGACATCATACTTGACCCTTCGACTCATAAGTTGACTGACATCATCCTATTAAATTATCCTGTTTTGAACGAACAAGAAAATTCACTTTCAACGTTCCCCCCCCCTCTAATCCGGTCAATTGGCAAGTTCTATCCAATATTTTAACACGAAAGCATCTCTTACATCCTATATTCTTATACGGAATATGTAAATAGACCAAATATAATACAATTTTTCATGGATTGAATATTCTGGCATGTTAATTACATCTAAACCACACTGTATCATTATCGCACAAGGCCCTTAGCGATCATTTCCTTACATGCTATTATAGAGCAAACGTTATTTTCCTACACCAATTACGTACATTGAAGGTAATAGTGCAAATCTAGGCGATATTATATTGATGAGCAATAATTGACTTTTACCAAGCAGAAATTTTAAGCGAAATATTTCCACTTTTTTTGAAAGAAATAAGGAGTTCGACTTAACTAGTACAACCATTATATTGGCTATAATTACGTCCACAAAACATGTTCGAGATTTACATTTAATATCTTGGAATCACGTTGAATCGTTAGGTTCAGTACTGCAACTAAGATTGAAACTATTAAAGGTGACTTGTTCTGTAATGAACTTTAAAGCAAAATATAGCTCGAGAAAATTGTATTATCATTGTGTCTAGTTTTTTTGATCTTTGCTGAAAATAATGTGTTAATAACTGATTTTTTTTTCAAACCAATCTCATCGTAAGTGATTTTTAGATGATAAAATAGAAACTCCTTTCAAATTTTTATTGATGTGGCAAAAATATTTTACTGTTAGTAAAAATTTAAAACTTCTACATATTTATCTGCATTATAGATAACATTGCTGTATGTATAGTGCGTATTAAATGAGGTAGAAAATTCCAAAAGTAGATGAGAAATCCTTTATAACCGTTTGTGTATATTTACTGATTTTAGCTCTGTGGAGAAATAAGGAGATCCTTGTTGGAAACTTTTCTAATAATGAAACTCACGTTTGTTCCAAATATGTTCTGATCATTTAAGTTACTAATAGAGTATGTTATCAAAGAGCATGCATGTGTAGAAACGAGCAAATGACTATCGTGGAAGCGATTGGCGACAACAAGAAGAAACCAAGCGGACAAATCAAGCAAATTGCATCGGTTGAACGGTTCACGTCCAAACGAACGATGCATTTGGTAAGTGTTGGCTGCTAATATCCCAGAAGCCATCGTATTAATTAGATTTTCAACGCTGACGACCCTAATTAAAGTTACCAGCTTTCATCTATCAAAATTGATCAACAGATTATCTCTTTACAGTAATTGATGCAATTGCCTCTTAACTGACACTTTAACCTTAGTTAGTTGCAGAATTACTTTGTTTGTCATATGAGGTTTTAAATTGAACCTTTTGCTTTTTTTAACTTCAAAACTTTCATGCTTTAATTATCTTTAATGATTTTATTTTGAAATGATTTTAAACATTTTAGAACGGGGAAAAAATTCAAAATTGCATTTTGCCACCTGCAATAAGCTTAACTTGAATAAAATAAAGGAATACTGTAAAGTTAGCTTAAATGTGTAGTGCACTAATTTATTATAAGAGTAAGTTATACCTCTTATATAGCTTATTACATAAATTTGTATTATTCGAATTTTCGATTATTAAATACACGGTTAATTCACCCATGGCTTCTCAGGGACATTTCCTAGGAAAAAAGAATGCATGAAAATATATTGTTTTTCACTCCTAAATTCCGCTGCAAGTCATTAAAACACTATAAAACCCCTAATCACCCATTTAAAGTAATTTATTTAGTTCGGGTTGGTTGAATAAGGGGTAAATTTGTTTAGGTAAATTTTTAAATAATCAAATTAAGTTGTTTGTTTTTTTTTTTACATTGGGCTTAATAGTTGAAAATGTAAAATATGAATTTGTCATCGATATACACTTTTTAAGAATCTATAGATTTATTATCGCAGTGTTTAATTCGAAGAATTTTTTGTAAACAACATATTTGTTTATCCACCAGGGGCATAGATGAAAAAGTGTTCTGTAGAACCAACGTGTGGGCATGCTATAGTTGTCCTTGTGAAAAGCACCGACTCCAAATTGATTCCCGCTGCTTTTAAAATGATGTTTTGTGTAAGAGTGGGTTGTTGGCCGTTATTGATGGCCTATCATATTGTTGTAAGTAGTAATATTGTTTTATCCTATTGTTACATGAAAAATGGGTTGTTTTTCACTCATAAAACCCATGCAACCTGCGGAAATCCATGGAAAGTAGCGAAAAATCTTTCCTTGGCTATGTTAAAGGATCATGAAAAGTTTGACGCTCTTTGGTTTCGCGGTTTTAGAGATGATCGTGAATATACGCAGAAACAGACAGGCACACACTGATTTTTATTAACATAGATGAAAAGAAGTTAATTAAGGCATTGTTTCCCAAACTGGTATTCGTCAAAACTTTTCCTTAATGGTGGATTTTGAGGTTAGACCTATTAAATGCATGTCTACTATAAGTAAACAGGGTGTAACAAAAAGATCGGGATAGTGGAATATCTGGAGAAATACACATCGGATCGAAAAAACAAAAATCAAGTGTTTAATATTTTACAAAAAGCTATCCAATGATGCCAAACTCAACACTTCCCCCATCACTATCTCCTGAGAGTGGGGGAGAAGGCAACTTTGAAATCTTAAATAGGAACCCCTATTTTTAATGGTATTTTCAGATTGAATAAAAGATTTCTCAAATTTTTATTCTTGGTGTTTTTCGAATTGATCCAACTGTGTACAAAATAACAAAAAATATGCTTAAGACTTATATTTTCAGAATATCGTGAAATGTACTCTAACGCAGTAATACTTTTTTATTAGGTTATAGACAATGTTGAACCTCAAGAGCAAATGTAAGAACGGTTGTGGTTAGGTGTGTATTGAAAGCAACACAGATTTTTGGTTAAACGTTGCTTTATTCTTTCCTGGGGTAGTTGTGGCAAATTACAAGAGTTTTTTTCATTCTCTTAATTCTGTCGTTTCGGAGATAACGTTCAATTTTCACGTTCCTAGGGCGAAATTTATCCATATCCTTATATTTTTCCATGTTTTAACAAACATATGTATAGACTATCAAATTATTGTTCGTGAAAATTACAGCTAAATATCTGGATTTCATTCTTCACGATTAAAACTATCATTGGGTTTTAATCATAATGAGAAATTTACACCGTTGCGATTTGTCTGGCTATGTTTTATTTACAACCAGTTGAACTGATTTAGCTTAATCAAAAATTGAAATTTGGAAATAATTTTACGCTTTCTTTATCAATTCGAAAAAGATACCTTAGTATAAAAACTTTTCCCACGAAAGATATCATATAAAAGATCTAGAAACTCTTAAGTCCTTTACTATTTTTTCTATGCCTCTAACCGTTTTCGGTTAAATGAGAATAGAATGAAAACTCAGTCAGAAAAAATCTCTTTCAATAGTCAGACCCTGAGCTTATATTATTCACTTTTTCTCTTTGAAGAAGAAAATTACATAAGAACTACTTTGTGTGCATAAAATAGCTGCTGTGTTTTTATAGAAAAAAAGTTATTTCTCTGTATGCTAAGGTTCTAGATTTCATATCTGGATTTGATTCTTTGTGCTCTACTATATGCATTATACCATTTGATTGCAGGAAAATTTACAATTTCTTTTTCATAACTTATTGTATTCAGGATATGATACTTCAACTTAAAAATATTATTTAAACGGAATGTCATGAACTAAGTAGGATTAATTCTTCTGGTTGCCAGTTAACCTTTAACTCAGTCATCTTTAAAAAATACGATTTTTTTCGGACGAAATGCCAGAGTTGGTAACGTAAAGAAATTTCATCTGCTGGGCAGGGATTTCCCTAATTCGAGTCTTTATCCATTTTTAAATTGTTTCATGTAATATTAAATTATATATGTGATCATTTAAATTTAACGGTCAAGCGAACATTCTTGGAAAACACCTAAAACGCAACCAACGAGCTGAAAGTAACAATAGATAAAAGAGGAAGGATGAATGGTAAGAATATTAATTTTGTCCATTGAAAGTGTAATTAAAATATTTTATTCTTGTCTATTTTTTCATCTAACTCTATGAAGCTGCATGTAAAATATATAAAATAATTTTATTAAAAAAATCCATAATGATGTAAAGCTCGAAACCTAATCTTCTTTATCGGATTAACTTGATTAATAAAGGCCACAAATTTTGATTATTATCAGAAAATATTTGGGTCAATCATCTCCATTCTTTATTTCTCTTTCCTCTTCTCAGTGACCTTTTGATAAGTCATTTATTTCTTTTCATTTTCATTCATTTATTAGAATCGGCTTAAACTTTATTTAGAACCTATAAAACTTCATCGCAGCACTCGTCATACTAACTAGGAAGTACTTGAATTGCATCTTTATACTTTGAGTTTGTTTTCATAAATTTAACAACAACTTTTAAGTATTTCCTGAAAACTTGCATGTCATGCATCTTTAGATATATCCCGCCCTTTAAGAAGTTGCACGATAATGTCGCTGTTGGCGATTTTCAATTTCCGAATTTTTAGAGAATTTCATTACAGGTAAAAACTTACAGAGACGAAAGGTTTCGAAACGCCCTTAGATGGGAGAATCTGTTTTCAAAATTCATTTAGAAATAAAGTATACCTCAACATTTATCCGTTTTATATTTTAATTTGTAAAATTATCATATTCAAAGTAATCTTCAATTTAACTTTACCCAAGAATCGGCAAAATATGTTGCAAAAATGATGCTAATATTACAACATCGTATAGATACTCTGTGCCTCTGTGCATATTCGGATCGTACCTTCCATCCATAACTTTCTAAAATAGCATAAAACCAAAACAGGTCATGCATTCGCGATAATGAAAATTGAAAGTGGCGTTGTTTTAGTAATTGAGGGATATAAGTTGTGCAAGAAATTTAAAAACAATTTCGAAATAACTCGTGTATTTTCTTTAGCAAATTTTATTGGTTTAAATGCCACAACCCTCTTCTCGTTGTGACAATTCTACCGATTTCCGACATGTTAATATTAGTTTGCATTTTATTTGTAGACATCAGTTTACCAAACACTATAATACCGATTTAAAAATAAATCAAAAAACGCGTTTATTTCAAAGGAATAAAATAAGCATAAGCCTTATGTGGAAACACAATGAACTGAAAAATGTGCTGCTTTGCTTTACATTATATTGGAAAGGTAGTCCTTCCTGGCTTCATTGTGAACCTACTCTTAAATATTTAGCTGGCAAAACTTATGACCTACAAAGCTCTTATCTTTCCTTCCTTAAAATCTTTAAACTTTCAAAAAATGGAGAAAGCGAAAACAACGAAAACGTAAGTGTACTTTTCCCTCTTTGAAGTTTGGAAAAATAAAATCCATTCAAACCTACATACTACTTTTTTCCTGCCGCTGGATTTAATGCGTCAATTTTTTTAAAATGTTTTTAGGGTGTGTAAATATGAATGATTGGAACACTTTATTTTCAAATGAATGAAACACTTCGAGTAGAAACTAATTATGATTCAAGAAAACGATGTCAGTATTTCTAACATCTAGCATAAATAAAATTTTTATCCAAAGTTTGTTTCAAATTACATAAAAAAATTCATACAATTTATGACCATGACGTTTTGATTACGTGAACCTAATTCTTCCGAGACCGAAAGCTTGAAACAAGGAAATAAAGCGACAAAGAAATTTCGTCCCATAAAAACTATAGCAACGCGCAAGGCCTGAAAAGCTATTAAATACAAAAGGGAAAAACATTATAACGTTCATTTGTATTGTATACCTAGTTTTCTTATCATATAATAAAAACTTAAGATTTTTAGACCAGATAAAAGAGTAGAAAGGAGAACGCTTTCCCTTTGAGTAAGTAGAGCATTCGGAATTAAACCGAACCATCGACATTTCATTAAATTTCGCAACAAACCTGTAATTAGCAATTTTTAGGCCCCACTCTTCTTTGATGATGAATTAATAAGCATCAAAGTAAACATTGCTAAACGTTAATTGATTTTAATCGGATTTTTTTAATCATTCTCGCCAAAATTTTTAGATAGCATTTTAGATATTACATTTTTAATTGGAATTATAGAATTTTATGATCAGTGATCGAAACTGGCTAGAAAATGATATTATATCCAAATTCACAAGGCATGAAATTTACATTTGGCTATATTAATTTCAAACATTCATCCTTAAACTTTATTAAATTCTTAAATATTAAAACAAAAAAATTAAAATCGTCATTTCTTCTGATTATAATTATTTGCTTTTATATTGACTGTATAGAAAGTCATATTATAAGCTCATTTGGAACCTATATATTTCTGTCTAATAAATCATAAATTTGACGATGATAGTCAAAAGATTCAAACAGGCAGTCAACTTATTTCCTTCTCCTCACGGCATGTTTCTCAAAGGGTATTTTTTGAACGTGAAAAATGGGCTTAAACGTTTTCCACAGAACAGAACCGTGCGCCCTATAAAAGATAGGCAAAAAATAGGACTGGCGCTCACGGGTGCATGCAATGTACTTCCGCCGCTGGTTTGGCTTTTGCCTGATTATATAAAACTTTGCATTGTGTTTTATTAATGAATAAATTATGTTCGTCGTTGGATGGGCCAAAGACTCTCTCTACATATGCCCGAGGGCCCACAAGAAGAACCTTATAAATCGCGATGAGAAGATCTGATTCTTATTCATTATGCTCCTGATTAATGCATTTCCTCATACAACAACCTGTATAATTGCTTTGTGTTTGCTACCATTGTGATTGTCTGTTTTTCTTTTTTGATTTGGAATATTCGTATTGAGGAAGAGCAAAACATGTTTGTATTCTTTTTTGGATTAAAAGGGGTATTGTTGCATTATGCTTGTTTAAGATGATTGCATTTCTTAATTTGGAATTGTATTTTGAGTTTTAGAAACGTGTATAAAATATTACTGCCTTTCATTTAATTTTTCATATTAAATAAAATTGCACAATATTTTAATAAAACCAACACAATCTTTATAGTTGCGCAATTTCATGGAGTCAATTTCAATCTCCCCTCCCCCTCTATTTAGGACTCTTTAAAATGGTTTTTACAAACCGTTACACGAGATTTTTTTTTGATTAAATAGGCTAATATTTTGTATCAATAAAATAGTGTCAGAAAAGGTAATAAAAAACCAGATTAAAGAGTACAAAATAGAAGCACAGGGGGAGGAAAATCCACAAAAGAAGTTATTATATTCAGGAAACCAGATGAAAGGAAAAGAAGGATCTCAATATTTAACGAGCTTCATTTTATAGCCCAACCCTGAATGTATTAAAAATTGATTTTAGAGATGCTTCATTATTCTTGATTTGAAAAAGAATACCAGGTCAATGATCCTCCCAAGATTGCATTTAAAAAGGTAATCTTCTTAAAGAATGTTTCGCTATTAAATCCAAGGATAAAACGGATGAAAGAAGGGAAAAGGTTGGCAATGTCGATACGGAGGGACTCGCTGATGGCAATCAAGTGTGGAAATTAATGGAGGTGTACCCAACGACGACGGCATTAAATTATTAACATTGAGATCAAAGTTCGTCCAATGACAACGCATCAATTACTAGAGGAAGGAAATCAAATTCTTACTTCCTAAAAACTTACAATTAAGGTCTGACGAAGACAGCTAATTTCAGAGGAAATAAGCAGATACTTAACTGTGCATGTTTTAAAGAATATTATTATAGGAAAAATCTTATAACAGCTTAGCCATTTGTAGCCACAAAGGTTAGAAGCTAAATATAAAATTACAATAACAGAATAAATGAACATTAAAAAGCGAGGTCATTGGTTAGACCCTTTAAAATTGCAAAAGGATTGTTCTGGGTATTTTATTGCTGCTTGTTTTCATTGTAGATAGAACATTGTGATTGTACAACAAAGCTAGTATTTCTTTTATTTAAGTTACTTAATATTGATGCAAGATTAATTTGTGGAGACATTGATTGGCTCTGCGTTTATGATTAATATAGTCGTTTAATTTTGAAGGTATTTTCAAACCTTGGTGAATTTCTATCTTTAAAAATGGCCAAAATTCTGAGTACAACAAAATAAATATATTTATTTACAAGAAAGACCAGAAATGGAAGAATTTTGAATGGCTTGTTCAAAACCACATTTTAAACAATATCAGTATTTTGAATTTTCAAAAATATATTCCTAAACCCTTTAAAATTAATTTTAAAATTGATTAAAGAATATTTTAGAATTACAAAATTATTATGAAATATCTTCAGAAATACACATACAACTTTACAATCGTCTGATTACAAGGCACAATCTTTCGATAATTGATTGCGATATAACTGACTGTGAGTTTTGAAAATTTTCTGAAGCATCCAATGAACCTGGTAAATGAATTTCCCGAAT
The DNA here is from genome assembly GCA_023313115.1 of Rhysida immarginata. Classification (NCBI taxonomy): domain Eukaryota; kingdom Metazoa; phylum Arthropoda; class Chilopoda; order Scolopendromorpha; family Scolopendridae; genus Rhysida; species Rhysida immarginata. Next base: position 365,478 of record JAHWFO010061155.1, read on the forward strand.
CTTTGAAATTATGTAAAAACTGCATAAAAACATCATATTTCGGATGTCATTATGATGTTAATATCGCTGAATTCTAACAAATTTTCCAATTATTGGAGCATAGGAGAAATCTTTTGGTTAAAAAAAATAGTAGGAAGTAAAACTAACCTCTTAGCTTTGTTCAACTCAATGGCTATGGTTAATTTAGGTTTTTAATAGTTCAGTAAGTAAGGGAAGAAACAACAATACTTCATCTTCAGAGGGCAGAAAGGAATCCCTAATCAGAATATCTAATGCTTGGATACAAAACACTTAATTTTTAATCCTTTGCCTTATTTAATTCCGAGATGACGATGCGCATTTCAATGGAATTCGTTACGCCACATTAAAGACTGAAAAATAACATAAATTTAACCAAGTGTTGTTTAAAAATAGTCAATGAGTAATGCGTGTAATTAATTTATTTCTTAATTAAAAGAAATGCAGTTCAATTAGAATATATGTTTGCATGATTGACAAGACAGAAATACCTCGTATCACATATGTAAAAGGCCTACATGAAAATATGTTTGTTTTCCTAATTATGTGTAATTAGTTCAACTGTTTATAATTTTTTATTATTTCGTTGAGTTTATCTAAGTAATAAATTTAAATATCATTTTTTACATCGGTTTACTTTCATTTTTGAAAAGGTGTTGAGTGTTTATTATGGTAGTAATTTACGGAAGTCGAACATTAAGATGCTCATCTGTTTCTCCATTCATGAAATATCAATTCTGTAGAAAAATCCTTTCGTTTAGAACTCACAGAGATAACTATATTTTCTTACGAAGCATTATAATGGTCTCGATACGTTTTCCACTACATTGTTTAATGGCAACTTGTCAAGGAATTCACGAAGTCGGTCATTCTGTTGCCACTTTTTTTCCAAAGTTTTTGATTTTGATTTAATTTTTGATGGTTTATCAAAATATAAGTTCAAAATCAAAAGATTCGAAAAAAGACATTGGACACAGAATGACTGACTTCGCGAATACAGTATTGGTGCTTTTGTTAACATCGCACCACGCATTCTAAACTGGTTTTTATATATAATTCGGCTCTCTGATGGCACATTAAAACGTAAATCTCTCGGCTATTGGCTTCCTTTCTCAATAATACTCAGTTTACAGTCCTCTATCTGCAGTAGAATTTTGATCCTGAGTTTGAGACACCTGTATATTATAATTTTGAATTGTTTTAATACAGGGTTTCCGAGAAAGAATGACAACATTTTATGATTTTATAACTTTTTATTGGATGGTACTAGGATGTTAATTTTTTAATAAAGTTCTCAAAAAATGCACAAGTTTCTTTACCTTTGTTAAAATTATAAATGGAATCTGGAGATGATACTCCAAACATAAGGAAATAATATTATCAGGAAAAAGGGAAGGAAAAATCCCACGACCTGGATTCGAACCAAGAACTATGTGTAACACGCTCGTTGCTTCGAACAATGTGTAACAATTGGGCCATCGTGAATACGGTACAGCCATGTGTTCTTAAAGACTACCAGGTAGTCAAAATGGATGAACCAATTGATCGAGGCAACGAGTGTGATACTCGTGGTTCCTGGTTCGAATCCAAGTCGTGGAATTTTTCCTTCCATTTTTTCTGTTAATTTTTGTTAAAATTGTTTAACTTGCGGTGGGCAGTGACAATAGAATTTAATTCCGCGAACCAACCATAATACACCCATGGGAGAGAGAAAGAGCGCACGCCTTTTGTTCGCATTTGTCTAAACTTGTTATGCCACCTATCTCTATGGTTTACTGGGAGCACATAGCCCATTGATCATTCCAATTTAAGCGCGTGTATGTCCTTTAGTTACGGTGCTCACTAAGCCTTTTTATGTTTACATCAGACGCCATGTTTACATCAAATTACGAAATGCTTGTCGCTGTGCTGTATGGGTAATAATCAGTACTGCCAACATAAATTTGATACTGTTGTTCGTTGTAAAAAAACAAATTCCTAGCGCCATCCAATAAAAAATTATAAAATCACAAAATGTTCTCGTTCTTTTTCGGAAACCCTGTTTGGTTTGGTTTATTTAATATTAACGTCCTTTTCAACTGCCAAGGTCATTTCAAGACGGCGTTATAGGGACCGCAAATTTTGCCTCGCAAGGGTTCTTTAACGTGCAGCCGGCAAACGACTACACGAGACCAACGGCTTCACTTCCCTTCCGAAGGAAGTGCGTGATCTCAGGATTTTCCCCCTGAAAAACTCCTCGTCGTCCTCGGCCGGGGTCGAACCCGCTTCCTCGGGCATCAGAAGCGATCACGCAACCGCTGAGCCACCGAGGCCGATGAAACCCTGTATTAAGGACCAAATTAAATAATAATTCTAAGATTATGATTGAGATAGGTTTTTACACAATATGTAAAATACAATTTCAATTGTTAGGATATTGGTGAAATCAAAATTTAAGAAAGTTAACAACTCAACTTGGACATTTAATTGGGAAACGCCCAGTTTTTATTTTCTTTCATTGGACAGTTTGCGTTTGTGTTATGTAAAGTTTTTGCTCACTTCACCTGAAAATTAGTTTATATTTAAATATTGATTTACATAAAATACCTTCTAGCTTTTAAATTGTATTTGTTCAGTATATAAAGATTTCGCTAAAGATTAATTCATCACTGAATGATTTAATAAATATGTTGTTAACGTAAACAATGAATTTTGAGAAAACGAACTACCAAGAAAAAATAACCTATCCTTAAAAAGAAGAAAAATATGGTTATATTGAGTTTCGTTAAAATTGTATTTGGATCAATAGATGGTATATAGAATGTTAAGATAGAAAAAAGAAGTAATGAAAAAAATTCTTTATAACAGTGTTATTCTTATTTTAAAAATGTCTGATTACAGGGTGACATTTATAGTTTTTCGGATTTTTAGTTTTTAGGCCACAGTCTATAAAAAGTTAATATTGTTTTCCACCGTTAAGTTGTTGAATAAAAACAGATTGACGACTCCGAGACCTTGTCAAATGAAATTTTGAAGTCCTAGTTCTAGTATTTCTAAAGTCCTGACTTTCTATAAGGATTGAAAAGGAAACCATTCTATAAGTGATTTATTAGTTGAACAGCAAGCAATCTCTGAATGGTAAGCTTCCAAAAACCTGAACAGCAGTTTCATATAATCACCACATTAAGCATTAAAAAAAAAAAAGATTTTTCTTGTCAAAACTTATCATTGAACGTGACTTTTATTACTAAACAAAGATACCCTCTAGATTGCTCCTATTTGAGCTAAATTTATTTTATGTAGGTCTCATTTTATAATTCTCCCTTTATTCCAGTACTTTCTAATCCTGTTTATTGTAGAAAGCTCACCTGGCGATCCCATATTCTAAAAAACGAATTTGATTATTTCTCCCACGCATTATTATTTAGTCCATTTTATAAATAGGGAAAATGAAATGTTTTCAAGCTTACGAGTTAACATACTTTGTTTTGAATTAGAAAGAACAAAAGATATGCTATCCTTGGTGCTTCGCTATTCAGCCGTGGACGAGGGTGGGTGGATATTCGCTGTGCAAGGGAAACCGGGGCGTGAACCTTCTCCTACAGACCTGCCCTACATTGGACTGATTCCGCCGAGAGAGAGAGAGAGAGAGAGGAACCTTGTAAACTTGTTTTAGAGCTTTTCAGATTGTCGAGTTTACGTTGGGAGGGGATTTTTGATGAGGGAGTTAGGTTCCATGCAAGTAAAATAGATCTCGAGGTCTCTTACAAATACTGCTATTACCAATTGCTGAGTGACGTATCCTTGTTTCTCACCCTGTATTTTTTTTCTCTTTCTGCTTGACAAAACAGCTGACTCAGTCATAATGTCAGTGAGAAATAAAACTTAGGGAAATCATAGCTTCCTTATTTCATTACAAGGACGATTTGCAACCTTGCAAGGCACTTCTTTGAAGACAAGGAAAAGGAAAGATGTGTTACATTTAAGCCTCCCTTTGACGTATTCATATTTGGATTGAAACATTGAAGGATATTTGTGCCGGTGATTATAACAGTGACTTAATATTTCATTTTGAGATATTTAGACTTCTTGCAAAATTAAACGTACACTAAATAAATAGATATTGAATTATAGATTTTAAACGATTAACAAACCTGGTTTTACTTTATCCAATTAGATATAATTCAAAAAAGTGATAAATTCGATTTACTTGATTTCTTGAAGCAAAAAAAAAACAAAAAAAAAACAAAAAAAAAAAAAAACTTTTCGAAGTCACAGAACATTTTTATTCTAAAAATAATTTGTGGAACACTCGAAACAAAATCGTGGAACACCAGCCATAAATTAATATTACAAATGATTAAATTGATTAAAAATATGAACGTGTATGCCTTTTAAACTGAAAAAGTGAACAATCTATAAAAAACAAATTTTGTGGATATTTATAGCATTTTCACGGAACACCAGTTAGGAACCACTGGGTTAGATTAAAGAAAAAACATTAGTTTTGGAATGTAATTTAAAAAAAAATCCTACTTAAGTACGAAAAAATGATCGAAAAAATGGCAAAGAGGGGATGTGCACCCCCCCCCCCAAAACAAAAGTACGAAAGGCGCGCGATCCTGCTTCCAAGTTGGTTAGTATTTTTTTTTAAAATCAGGTAAGTCGAAGTTAAGAAATTATAAAAATTATTACACAGCGTTAAACTATGAAACTTTATCAGAATTATCTTAGATTTGCTTTTTTTAAACATATATTTTGTTGTAAACTTCTCTGCTAAAGTATTTATAGAAAATAGTCGCCTGTAATTTATTAAAAGAAAATTATTAGAATGTTTTTTATTCATTTCACGTTCAATGTTTTTCAAGAATATCATTAGAAAACCAAAATATTGCCATAATTCTTGAAAAGTTTTTCATGCTGTTCATTATAAAAATTTTTAAAATAAATGCTTGTTTTTATTATGGAATATTTTCAGTCAATTTACCTAAAAACTGATTTACATTTAGATGCTTAGTTTCATAAGTTAAATTCTCATTTTCGAATTAATGTATTTATGCATTCGCATTTCAGTAATGTACTTACATTGTTAAGAAGTTTTAAAAAATTGAAGAATAATTGAAAAGATTCAAGACTACAGTGCTTCATCTCAATGAAGAATTGAAAGAATACAGCTATTTTGAAGTGGGTTTTTAAGAAATCACCATGAAACATGGTTTTGAGCAGACAACTTTTATTATAGATCAATAAATTACTCGATAGAATTATGATTATATTTTGCTCAAAATGTCAAGTTATTTTCATAGGCTATATATCACTGAATTTTCCGAGTTATTTTCACTTAAAATTTTTGATCATAATCTCTTTTGCGATGCCTTCTGCTTCTTGCTCTTCAGGAGAATTAATGTGGATTAGTCCTTTCAAGTTAAGTAGGAGAAGCCGACATTCGGTCTCGGACCTTATATAAACAAAACGACGTTGCTTCATGTTGAATAATAAATTTATGATCAAATGGAATTATTTGTCAATATATTGGACTGATGATTATTTCACTAGTGATATAAATCCATGCACATAAAAATGATATTTTTTTAAAAAATATAACGCAGCAACAACACACGACGTCAAAAGCATCATAAAAGTTTATAAAAAAATGAAAAATGTATAAAAATCAAACTGTTAAAAATTTAGGTTTTCTTAAAAACTGAGGAAGAGAAACTTTAAACTTCAATAAGCAAGATCTGAACTCACCATTAAAAGGCAAACATGTTAAAATGGATATAAATATATGAATTTGAAGTACTTTTCAATTTGAAATATGTATACGAGTTTTCTTTGCTCAAACTTCTTAACTATTCTTTTTCCTCCTTTTTTATCATTGGATTAAAAATTATTTATTGGGTTGTTGGACAAATAATAACGTATTTTTCTATATTTTTCAAAGGTCATTTATTTATATAAGGAACCATCAATGATATATTTTCCATTTTGTTTGATAACTTTTTACCATCTTTCAATGAGATTCATAATTCCGCATTCATAGAAGGACCTGTCTTTATCGGCGAAAAACTGAACACGGTGCTAATTTATAGCCTTATCTGAATTGAACGCGAAGTTTTGAAGAGAGTGAACCAAGTTGAAGTCTGACACCGTAAGATCAAGCGAGTATGATAGGTATGGCAACACATATCGTCCCAATTATTTTTGACGGGATCAAGCCTGTGCGTTGTCGTAGTGGAACACAAATTCTTTAAGACTAATGAGCTCTGGACGTTTCTAGACGATGGATCGTTCAAACTGTCCAATTGCCGACAGTATCCTTTCTAAATTGATTACGAAATCGTAGAGGTATTAATTTGATAAACTCTTGATGAGATATATAATGTATATAAAGAATATATTATATATACACTAAATAAAAGAATTAGTACGAGTCAAAGAAGAAGAACGGGCCAAGCACCCGATCATACATAATTCCACATCACACATCGGTTTTTGAGCTGTCTCTAATGTGTTCTGATTCCCAGATTCTCACGATATGACTCTTAATTACTCCGCTTACATGAAATGTAGCTTCATCGCGTGCGTTACTAAAAGTTTTTGTGCACTTTGCCATTAGTGGGAAATAGGCGCCTTAGAATAGTTTTAGTTTCCCTTCCAACGTGTATTATTACCAGTTTGAACACGAGCGCTTCGTTTTTATTTCATAGTTAGCAGGACCAGATCAAAGTCAATGAAGGGAAATTTTCTTTTCAGTGATTTTGACCAGAGTATTGTAGTCTAAAAATGAACAGCGCTATCTGTTGCAAAAATGCATCGTGGCTTTTCCGGAAACTCAGTAAAAAGAATTTCTATAATAATTACATTGTTATAGAAGAAAAAAATCTTTTTATATGGGAATAGATTATTGTTATTACAAAAATAGAGTACTTTCTATCTTATTAATTTTCACCTAAATGTGAAAGAGAATTTACTCTAGCACGAATGATAGGATTATCCATGAATATTGTTTAATAAAATATATTTGTTTTTACTTCTGCGGTGTTGGTTTTTGCGAGTACTTATTTGAATGTAATTTTCGCGGGAAAAGAAGGATGACAGCACTGCAAAATCATTTAAAAAATTATTTCTCAAAAATTTCAAGTCTAATTCATTTTATTCTAGAAAACTCAATTTTTGAAACTAATTTAAATAAGGGACGTAATTTCATTTGTTTTTTGTATGTTTTACTGTAGATGTGATAAAATTTTTGGGCAGGAAATTTTTTTAAACTTTTTTATAGATTGATTTTGCATGATTTGATAACTACTTTTTTACATTAAAACTTCCTTAATATAAACTGTTTTATATTTTTTTATAGGAAAAACCATAAAAGTATTTCGTTCTATAAAGAGTGAAATTTTGCTTTAATGTTCAATAAATCTGTGCCGTAAAAGAATAGCTTTTTTATCGTGTATGAATATTTACATCTTTACTAATTTCTATAAACGGCATTCCACCATAAACAAATTTAAAAAAACGTTGAAAATTCAGAAAATTTAGGATTGATGTCATTTCCCGTACATTAATTTTCAAACCCCATCTTTCAACCTGTTTACTTTTTTCGAAGACTAACTTCAAACGAACCTCGTTTCTGTTCAATTAATGAGCAAACGCTAATTTTGATGAAATTTGAGGTCGGTTAGCTTAAATCATTCAATAGCTTTCTTATCAGAGAAAAAAATCTAAATCGTCGATACGTTTATTAACATACTTCATAAGTTTTCTTGAATATTCATCAGAAATTTTCCGTCTTAAATGTTGGAGATTAATTTTTTACTTCCGGTGAAGATCGCTGGACAGTTTCTCAGCAAAAATAATTAAGGCGGATCTCTTTTAAAATAGAGCAAGCAGTTTTTATTCGAATAAACAGATGAGACGTGTGTCGAGTAAACGAGTCAAATGCAATAATTAAACATAACTAAAAAACCTTTAATGTTATAAGTGCCTATCATTTTACCATTAGCAAAAAAAAGTGGAACAATCTTGAATTGAGAATATATTGCTTGTTTTTCTATTTTAATCGGAAAAAACGGAGTAGAGCCGACTAGTATATTAAGCTTAATAACTTCCTTTGCGGTGTTTTTAACAGCTGTCAATATTTTTCTACATGCCCAACTTAGCTCTCATAAGGAATAATATAGTGAATCATCCTCATTATTTAAAAAGGCGTGGATAGGCCTACTCTGCAATTCTTGTGGAACCATGACCAATATCGATGCTCAGAGAACTGTGAACAGTATATTTATCTATCCATAAATCTCGTGAGATTTAGGCTCTTCCATGTTTGAACAATAACAATTTAATCTATTCTTCGAAATTTATAGGCTTTTTGTACTTCTACTCTCTTATTTTGTTACTTGAATGATGTAGTATAACTAGATTTGCATTTTTATAGTCATATAAATTGTAAAAATCCGTAACAAATCCAAGGTTGTTCTCTAATAGGCCGAGATCCAAAATAAAATTAATGAAACACAAAAAGAAAACAAGAGAGTAAGAAATGATCAAGACAAAATCAGAAAACAAAGAAAATGACTTAAATTTTTCTTTTGAATTTCATCAGTCTGAGTCAATATATTAATAAAAACAATAAATAATTTAGATACTGAAGAAGTCGTTCTTGATTTGGTTTGGTTTGATTGGTATTAACGTCCTTTTCAACTGCCATGGTCATTTCAGGACGGTGTTATAGGGGCCGCAAATTTTGCCTCGCAAGGGTTTTTTAACGCGTAGCCGGCAAACGACTACACGGACCCAAGAGCTTTACTTCCCTTCCGAAGGAAGTGCGTGATCTCAGGATTTTCCCCCTGAAAAAATCCTCGTCGTCTTCGGCCGGGGTCGCACCCGCGTCTTCGGGCATCAGAGGCGATCACGCAACCCCTGAGCCACCGAGGCCGACAGTCGTTCTTGAGAAAGTTGTCATAATCTGAAATTTTTGTACTTTGAGAGGAAAAGTATTTAAATTAATAAGCGGCGATGATCAACACACGTAAAGTAAGGTTGGACTAGAGTTAACAAAAAGAAACGTATTGACCAGATAATAAAGAAACAGCAAGGTTAAAAAAGATGACCTCTCCGGAATACCTAAAAGCGCTGTCACAAAATCTAATTCGCTCTTCGAAATTAGTATGAATAAAAATCATTCAACAAACCTGGAAGAATCCCAATCCAATATACAATTTGTGTACTTATAAATGACCTTTTAGTAAATTTAGAGAGGCCAAAAAGTCTTTTCAACATCATAAAATTATATTACAGCAAAAATTAAATGAAGATGAGAGGATGGTATTTTCTTAACGAATTAAATAATAAATTTCCTACAATCAAATTCACACATGAAAATGAGAGCGATAGACGCCTTACTTTTCTAGATTTAAGCATTATTAGGGTTATTGATAGACAATACTGTTATGCTGCTTTAAAGCTGTATAATGGTTAGTCGCAAGAGAAAGAATAATTCATGAAGATTTTTTTACAATATCTATACACTTCTACAAGTGCACTTTTTGGCGCCCGCAGAACTTCTAAGCGATATTCAATTTCGCACATGTTTTTTGCAACATTTCTTATGTAACAACAGCAATACCGTCAGTAATCCTTCTTCTAATTATGCCCAGACTCAAGTGTTTGTTGCAAACACTGAGTCCTTGACTTGTGGATTTGGAAGGGCTTTATTGAATTTTCCTGCACAGCCTGAACAGCGTATTCACTGACAGGTGGTCGCCTTATTCGCAGAACTCCTCGTCTCCTTAACCTTAATGTAGCACGCAAGGATGCTTTTGTAATCAGAAGGTGATCGTCCATATTCCTTGCTAAAATTACGCTGTATAGCGATCGGTGATTTGGCACCTTTAAATACACTGCGCTTTTTTTCGACCTGATGCCTAACCTTAAGAGATAGACAAACATTTACAAGTACAAACGTGTTCAGCTTTAAAATACAAACAAAACAAAAAAGTTTTTTTAAAAATCTGATCAACAGATCACCCAAAAATCACTTTCAGGTTCTTGCGATTGCGATCACCAATTTACCTTTGTCTATAACAGCGAAAAAAAATCATAGTGAGTTAGTCTTTCTCTTGCGGCCAACCATTCAGCTATAACTGTAATAGTTTCGTTGTAAAAAAATTGGTAATTGTAAGAATACTATTGATTTTGTATATTTTTTATTGTTGAGGCATTATTAAATCTTAAATAATTGCTAAAATTTTGTAATGTTGGCGAGATTTTTTTTCATTAATTATCGATGTTTCAAAGGCTTGTACAAAATATATAATCATTTTTCATGTATAGTACAAACTTTATCTTCACCCTATATACTTCTGGGATCAGAAAATTCTCATAGCCATATGGGAGAATTATTTGTCATTATAATCAATTATAGTGCTCACAAAAATTTGGGGACCACGCAAGTTCGACAGGAAAGACACAAGTGCAGAATATTTCTGAACACACAAACGTTTATTTATATGCAAAGTAACGTAGAATAGTCTCTAATAAAGGAAAATTTGCATACAGTCTCCAATAATTTTGGAATGCGGATGCAAATTTCGAGAACATGATGACATTTCCTATACATCATGTTTTGAAGCTTTTGCGAATGACATCAAATTAAGAAGACTTTTGTTTTCTTCGCCGCCTTCGTTTCGCCTTATTTACATATGCCCAGACTTTTGAGCTTGTTGGAAGATGGGGCCAAAGCTTAGTAAGGTGTATGGTCTCTTCGAACCGCTCCACGCCACAGATTCCGGTAAATCACGTTGTTGGGCCATCCTTTCGTGATCCAGAAATAACTTTCACAGAAGAATTCTAAACAATTACTTTGCACAGTATTGTTGAAAAACGTGCTCCTCTAATTTTTGTGAGTAGTATATATGAATACTAGTCAATACTTCACTTAGACTATATTATATGCAATTGCGACGGCAGCAGTCTTTAGTATTCCGTTATGTTATAATAAAGTGTGTGGATAAAATTTTTCATTTTAAACCATTTCCTACCACTAAGTAGCTCAAGCTAACGATAGGATAACTGTATGCTAAACAATTGTTAAGCCCATAGAAAAATTCCAAATCAGGAGAAACTCTAACGATATTGCGGATCTCTACAAAAGTTAAGGAATTCAAGACTCTTGTCCACAAGAAGTTTTAGGTCTAATTTGAAAATAGAATAACTTTTAAAGAATACATGAAAATTCAAGAGAATTCTCCTGGAAAAACAGCTAAATATAATTCTGAAAATAATGCTAATTAATAAATACATAGAACATTCTAGCATATTGTGGTCAACAGCATCCAATTATTTGGTTAAAAATTGGCATGCCATTATATGCACCGCTTTCTTAACAGGAAATGCACAAAAAATGCGGAATGGTTTTTCTTTGCGTCTAATAATTAAATTTTTTAATTATTTTTGTGATATTCTTATTATAAATTGGCCTATGCTTAATTTAGTTCTTTTAGGTTAATTGAATTTACTTGGAATTTAAACACGAAAAAGTAAAGAATTGACGGAATGAAGAATTCATTTACTTGCAGCCCGTAATTTCTTCAGCTGAGCTGCATTTTGAATGGATATTTAATTCTCATACGTTTAAACTTTATATATTCATTTACTTCTTCTTGACAGAAAGCAAACTAGCATTTCCCAGGTTTGAGTTTTAATTGAAAGACCTGCTAAAGGCTACATAAATTATAAAATTATGTCAATTACAGTTTAATTAACAGGTATTTAATATAATTGGGTTAAAAATAACATTTAGAAATTAGCGAAAGGGAATGATTCCACTTTCAAATCTAAAATATTTGCCCAATAGAACGTATGCAAAAAGTGATGATTTTTGATATTAAAGACTATAAAAATTATGAATGTGAAAAAAAACAAAGCAAAGGCAAACTGGTTCTTTTCATTGCTTTTGTTTCTTTTTCTTTTTGATTATCATAAACTGCAATAAGGAGAAGCTTCAAGAGAGGAATAACCTGAAGCGACGACGTTCGCTCTTCGCTGATGGTATTGAGAGATCTCTCTATCGACGGGAGTTTGACCTGTATCCATTCCTTTGTACGAATGAACGGATGTCATTGACAAAAAAATTAATAAAAAAATAAAAAATAAAAAAAATAATAATAAAGAGTACCCGACGCTAATTAATTAATGTTATTATTCGTGACGCCCATGAATCTCTTCGTGACTGAAATTCATGTTAAGAGTCTGTTTTTGACTTTAAAACACGACATCTCAAACGCTATGGAATAATTTAAAAAAATTTTCAGCAATACGTGTCCATATATAGAATTTTTTTTTAAAATTTGAACTTACTTTTTATGATTGTAAACAAGTAAATAAATAATAAAATCTAAGATACATGCGATGATTCTATTATACATACGGGTAAATACATCTGCTATATTTGTAAACACTGTTTGTGTCATTTAGCAAAATTTTCATAACGGTTTCTGAAATCGTTTAAAATTTTACTCATCAGCTTTTAAATATTGATTTTAGTTTTAAAAAAAAACCCAACTGTTTTACAGATTAATAATTATTTATATTGCCACTGTAAGTTTATTTTTTTTTTGCTTTAGAGCCAGATTTCTACTGATTCGTAAAAATTTTGGAAGTTAAAAAATTATTACCATAGACCATGTAAATGTAAATATGGATAAACACAACATCCCTGATATGAGGTTTCATTATATAACGTTGTTATGGAAACCAAAATATTATTACATACATCTATACCAAAGACATATTATACAAAATGAATTCAGAATGAAAAGATGTTTTATGACATTTGTTTATACATGTACTAGCAAAATTGACCGGAAAGACCCGAATTTAATATCTAATTTCTATTAATAAATATATTAACTAAAAAAATATTAACTAAATCTAATAATAAATATAAGGCTAATTCTGCACAGTCGGCTTCAGTGGCTATCTTATACCTCCCAGAAATAAGAACTGGCAATCGTTGCTGGTAAAATTGTATAAGGGATCTTCATGCCTTATAATTTAAATTTGTGAGCATTTTAGGGAGCTGATCAATGTTTTTAAATCAGAAAATGTCCCTGAAATTATTAGGATTACGTTTTAATGGAAATTATTTCTCCGAACGCTTACATAAAATCTCGACAACGCCTTTCATTTTGTTACACAAATGAGAAAGATTGCGAAGCGCAGCGTGACTTACCTTTTATAGGTTCATCCGCCTATTTGTCCTTGATTCGCTTGTAAGGAAATTTGGCTTTGCAATATAAAAATAGCAACTCCCAATAATAATAAGAAGAAGATAAAGAATAAAAGAGGTTCTGAGTTCCGTAGAATTATTAAGAATGCTCAACACAGTTCTAAAACAAAAAACTTTAAATCGTGAATTAAGTTCCTACCGTTTAGAAAATAAATCTCATGAAAGGAATAAGGTCACAAACTGTAGATATGATACTTAAACAAATGTTGTACACTAAAGTACAAACATTAAAAGTCTTTTACAAAAATTAATAATTTATTTATATGTGGAAGGTGTTTGGTGTATATCATGTGTTATACATAAATCTTATAATTTTGTTTCAAAAGAACTTATTACTTTCCAAACTATTAACTATATCGTAATTCCTTCTTATTTATCATGTGGCATTTGCCTAAGAATAAAATTGACCTGAATTTAATTTTTGAGTGGAGTTTCCCTCTATATGTGGAGCTCCCCCTCTTCGGATGTAACAACAGGAAGCCCGGCTCTTGATGACGGCGGAGCCTTTCAACCGGTTCTTTAATGGGCAGATGACGTAAGACAAGTTAATCGACGGAGACTAGACAACAGAACACGTATACATATCAACACTCTTCCATTTAAAGGCTAACTACCGCGTTGAAGACATTTTTAAATTCGATAATATAAACTCTTTCCAGTAATTAAATCTCAGTAATTAATCTCATATACATTAAAATATGCTCAATGCATTAATCACATTCAATCGAATAGGATTTTAGTTTCATTGGTTTTATATTAAAAGTAGGTGTTTTCTTTATTGTTAATTAGGATTTAGTAAATGCATAAAATGTCAAGCTTTATTCTATGTGTTATGAATTAAACATCTTAAATACTGACTGATCTTTAATAATATATTTTATGAAAGCATAAGATATTTATTATTTATTGTAATTATTACTATTGTTTGAAATGAAATGTTTTGACCAATCAATTGTTGTAATTAGGGGGAGGGCTAAAATGATCTTGTTTAGGCCAATATTAACTAACCTATTTTTTGTCTAAGCAATTACTAAAAAGTTAAAAGAAAAGTAATGCCACTTCATTTGTTTCCTTTCACGTTACTTGACCGCAAATTTAGTCGGGTTGAGTTTTAGAAACAACTGTTACAATGTGTCCGTCGTAGAAGTTGCCTTTTTTATGATGTGTATAACGAAACTAGTCCACCTGTCTCTGTTTCGAAAGTAGCACGTGGGTGAGTTGACTTTGTTTCTCCTCCTACTAACAAAGGAATCACCTTTGGTGTCATTGTGAAAGGCAAATGAGTTGGCTCATTTCAAATTGTAATTAAACCGAAAAGAAAGTGAAAAGAAATGCTGAAATAAAGAAGTCCATGCCGGTCAACCACTTTTAACGTCATTAATGTATTCTCTTTGAAAATAGTTTGGATTTAAGGTATGAATAAATAAATGTTAGTTCAACTATTTAGTTCCTCAGATTAATAGAAGTCATATTGTAGATTTAAATTAAAAATAAATTGAGAAATAGAAACCATTAAATAAAATGATATGCTAAGATTAAAGACTCAATTAAATTAATAAAGTAGCAGGTGACAGAAATGAAAAATGACATCATTATGTGGTACTTGCTTTTAGATGTTTATAGCTTATTTATACTGCTAAGACTAATTAGGGCGACACAAAGTTTTCTTTAAAACAAAAAATCTATAATGTTAACTAGATTTGTGCCTCGTCGTCAGACATGTAATACAATATCTTTAGCTAATAACAGGTAATAGTCAATAATGTACACTTACATTTTAGAATAATTAAAATTTAAGTCTTAATTCTTTCACTATGGTTTTAACCATTTAATTTTGTTTTCTTATCACAAATAAATCGATTAATTATTTTATTGTGTTAAATTCGTGTGGTAAGTGACCTTTATCGTTTAAATAATATCACTTAAAAAAGCCTCTTTTTATATCTTCACATCTCTATAAGGTATTGTTCATATGTACATTCAGAAAATTATTGTCCAGCAAAATTGTTTTCATAAAACTATATTGTGTTTTACAAATTAATTCACACACCATTAAATGATACATGAAAACAATAGCTAAAACTGACCTAGAATTATATCAACTTTTGGAGCACTTATTCTCGTATAGAATGGTGGTTAAACGACAGCCTAAAGCATTCATATGTTTACCTTTATTTAGTAATGAAAGCGAAAATGCGAATGTGTTATGAAGCAAAGAATATTTTTCCTGAACGTAAAAATGGGGAAATAACGACTTTGCTGATATCTATAAAACACATAACCTATTCACTTAAACCTATCTGCAGAATTTTTAACAAGAAAGCAGTTATTTAGATTTAAGGGCAACGTTTTACTTTTAAAATTAACGGCCGATTCAAACGAGTTTTTCTTAAAGCAGGGGTCATAATTTACATTTCCTAAAACGGTGATCGCTTGGATTGTATCCGTTTGAGACGATCAATGCATAAAACGTGTTTTGGTAGTGGCCAACAAACACAGTTCATAGGTTGCTCCAATATAATGCAGCATGAGCTTGAGAAGGTTGCTTTCTGCTATTAAAATGCATTAATTGATTAGGGTGGGCCGTCGTCACTTGCACTCAAAGGTCATGAGTTCGATTAACTAGCATCAGTTGGCTCGAGATGTGGATGTGGCTCTTCGAGACTACAGAAGTAATTTGCATTCAACTAGGGCTAACATAATACAAGATTTTATTTTATTACTTCGGCGAAATACATGCAATTTTTCCTGGAGATTGTAATATCTGACTTCGTACCCCTTTGTCTCGGTTCCTCGGCCAATGGTCTCGCAATAATACATAGCATAGTTGTTTTTAAATCTCTTCATTTCTGACACGTAAAATGAATAGCAATTCAACTATAAGGATATCTTAAAATTAAGGTGTTTAAATTACAATAATAACCAAATGTTTGTTTTATATTAAAATGAGGATGCTAAGTAATCAATATATTAATTTTCAAAACAATAGAATTCGTCCCTCCCATACTTATTAAATTTCACCTTTACTGTAAAAAAGAATAATATTTAATCCTTATAGATTACCGGTTTCCTTGAAATTATATTTCTCATTATTCGAAAATAAAATAATCGAATAACTTTATGCTATAATAGCCAATTGGTACTTTCTCCAAGACGGAAAATAGAAGTTTTCAATTATATGAGGAAACTATTGAGGAAATCTTTAAGATTTGTTTGTTTCAAAGATTTAAATAAAATTTTTAAATAGCAGAATGTGTTTGGATTATTTTTGTAATGGGAAAATTTGGCTGGATTTTTTTCCCATCCAGTATTCTTGTTAATTTTTGAAAGAGTGCACTGATCTGATATTTAACTTTACCTTGATCAAACTTTGATAACAAGGCAATCTAAATATCACTAGATTTAATGTTTTTATAAGGAATTTTACCAGTGCATAAGCAATTCTATTTCTTGAATGCATTTATTATGATACAGTATATGAGAAATTATTGAAATAATTTATAAAAAAGAAAAATTTATTTATGATATAATTTCAATGTGTAATATGTTAGGGAATTTATAAATATAAATGAAGATAGGAAAGAAAAATCATTTATCATTTTGTAGTCGTGATTGTCATTATAACGCTATCTTATACGTTTAATAGAAATAGGTTGAGAATGAAGGCATACCCTTCGAAATACGTATCCGGCGTTTCATATCTCGGATGTTCTTTTGTGATAAGAGATTTTTTATTATAGTTATTAGTTTAAAAACTGATCTGTACAAAACCAATATAATCAAATCCTAAATATATTAGCATCAATTTCAGTATATTTTTTTCTTTTTAAAACAAATACTGCAAAAGACATCTAAGGAAAAAATTTTTTAAATATCCTTCGGTAAACAGATAGCAATTAGCACGATGGCCTTTGATTTCCACATTTTACACCTGTTCGTGAGAGCGAGAGAATTTTTCAGAAGAAAAACTTCACGAGTTTTCATTTCCATCACAGAAGAAACAAAGATAGCTCATTCTACAGTTCACGAAAATATTTCCAGAACATTAAATAAAAGATAATGCGGATTTAATCTAACTGTACTGGATCCTTGATTGAAATATTCAAACTCTGCAAGTTGAAGAGAGAGGCATGCTCAGGAGTCGATAAGGCGTGACCCCGTCCCGAGGGTTACAGAGCGAATCTCTCGGATAGTATTGACCTGATTCCCTTATGGGATGGAAAAGAGAATTTTTGTCATTTGCCGGTAGTCATCATCCCAGCTGAAGGTCATTCCACCTCGGCCGCCCCAGCCTCCGAAATAAGATTTCTCCCATCAATGGAATCGACTCTGCCCTTCACTTGCCCATAACCGCAAACACGCATATTTGAAATTAAGGCTTCCAACTTCCATTTTTTATTGAATTAAATGAACCCCCCCCAAAAAAAAAATAAACAAAAAAACAACAACAAAAAAAAACAAGAACCAAAGACACAGCGATAGCCATAAAAAACGACACCTCCCCACACTGAATATAAATGAAAATCCACGCTTACTTTAAGGTGAAATGAATCTAAGTGAAAATTTATTTCTTTTAAGCATGTCAACGTTTTTTTGCAATCTCGTCATCTATTTTGTAAATCATAAGTATTTCCTTCAAAGATGCAAACAAAAGAAATTCCCAAAGTCCTTATTTGCATTTCGATGAGCAAAGATGCGAAGAATGTAATCAAGTTTTTTTTCATTCAGATTTTAATTTTCACTTTGCCGAATGATTTTTATCTGTTCCATAAAAATTCCATTTTACTAAAATGGCAAACCATAAGAATTTATCCTTCTCCAATCAGACCTTGAGTCTCGGATTAAAATTAGGAAAATGATAATAAGTGTTGCGGGAAAGTCAACTTTCGTGTTCTTTAGGTATTGTAAAGAAATAGGTGTAATACAAAACTTAAATCTGCACTTTTTAGGGTTCTATGATATGTATATTTCTTTCATAGGGTTATCTACTGTGACTTTAAATAAATCACGGAGTGTGCGCAAACATTTTTCACAATGACAATTGATGATTAACCGGTTTATAAACGTCTTAAATGTACATATGTGTATGTAACTGTATTAAACTGTTAAACTTAAAAAAAAAAACTCATCGAAATCCAATTAACTTGGCAGTTGCAGAGAATAAGGGTCTCTTGATGAATTTAATTAGGAACGTGGCTCAGGCCAGTTAACGTTCTACTTGGGCTCTCGCAGCCGGCAAAGTTGCTTTAATGTTTCCGCATTGTTTTTCAAGAGAAACCAATCAGTTCCATTAGCACACCCGTTCGTTCACTGCCTGTTACAGACTCAAACAGAGAACTGGAAGGATTGCTCTCATCAAGCACTTTATGTCCACGTTTGGTCATTAGTAAAAAAAGTTTAAATAAAACATGAAACTGTATCTAATGGGAAGGGAGGATGGTGGATGAGGAAGCTTGTTGATGGTGAGAGAATGTCATTTCGTATTTGTTAAAACTGAGAAAATAATGAGAATTTTTTACTTTCACTTAGCTATTTACTTTCAAAATTTCCTTTCGGTATGACCTTTACATTTAGAATAATTATAAAGGAAATCTTGCGAATATTTGGAGGAAATAAAAATGATGAAAATCGCATTAAAATGTATTTAAAAATGAAAGTGTTATCCTCCAAAAAGAGCTTGAAATGCGATTTCTTCCCTCTTAATGTTTCTAGATTTAAAATGGATCATATATTTAAAAAATCCTCACGACGAAATTTGCTGTTTTAAGATATATTATACAGGGTGTAAATTTTAAGTTGACAAAGCAGAATAACTCGAAAAATAAGCTTCACACGAAAAAATGCGTAGAATCCAAAGTTGATTATTTTCGAGGGGGCATCTGCTGGTGCTAAAATTAGCCCACCCCCCCCCCGGCCCCTGGGGGTGGGGCGGGGGGCAACTTTAAAATTTCAAATGGGAACCCCTATTTTTTATTGCAGATTCAGGTCCTACATAAAAAACTACGTACATTTTGTCTGAAACATTTTTTTTATTTTTGGTAGATGGCGCTGTAATTCAAGAAAATCCATTTTCTCATTTTTGCGTGGAAATAACTAATTTATTATTCATTTCGATTCCTACATTGTTTTAACTACAATGTAATTTGAAGACATTTCGTCAACAAACAAATAACGTAAACATTGGCATTTTTTTCAGAATGTTTACATTTTAAATTCTGATCTTTAGAAGAAAAGATTGTAATTTTTCAACTGTTTTTGTGAGTGTACAACGCCGTATTGCTTTTGAATTTACATTATGAATTATCTTTCTGTGGAAGAAAAAATTGAGATGGTGTACATTTATGGAGAAAGTGGGAGAAATTTTGATAATGCAGTCGCGCTTTATGCTCAGCGTTTTCCTGGCCAAACGCGATCACGGTCTTCTTTTGTTCGAGTTATTAAACAATTTACTGCGGAAGGTAGTGTGAACCAGAAAAAAAGAACCCGTGCAGCTACTGTTTGTGGAGAAAACAATCAAGTGTCAGTCCTAGCTGCTGTGGCTCATAATCCACATGCGAGCACAAGAGAAATATCAAGGCAATCAGGAATTTCACATATGAGTGTTTGGAAAATGCTGAAGCTCCACAAATTTCATCCATATCATGTATCTATGCATCAGGAACTACATGGCAATGACCACCAAAACCGTCTAACGTTTTGTCACTGGGCACTTCAGCAGATGCAAACAAACCAACATTTTTTTGCACGAGTTCTTTTCTCCGATGAGTCAACATTCACAAACCACGGGGAAGTTAATCGACATAACATGCATTACTGGAGTGAACAGAACCCACACTGGATTCGAGAAGTCAACCATCAGCGACCTTGGTCAATTAATGTTTGGTGTGGGATAATTGGCGATAAACTTATCGGTCCATATTTTATAGACGGTAATTTGAATGGCAACAAATATCGTAACCTACTTGAAAATGAACTACCAGATCTACTTGAAGACCTGAGTATTGAACTTCGACAACACATGTGGTTTCAACATGATGGTTGTCCAGCGCATTATTCATTAGTAGCGCGCGAAGTACTACATCGACTTTACCATGGTCGCTGGATCGGCAGGGAAGGTCCTGTGAATTGGCCAGCCAGATCGCCTGACCTTACATCGCCAGATGTTTTCTTATGGGGTTACCTCAAAGATATCGTTTATAAGGAAACGCCAACCACTCGCGAAAACATGATTCAAAGAATAAGAGATGCTTGCGCTGCAATTACACCAGACATGTTATCAAGATGTGTTCAGGAATTTACAAAACGAGTCAATAAATGCATCGAAGTTGGAGGTCATCAATTTGAACATTTAATTTCATAAAACGGCGAGATGCAAGGGATTTAAGGACAACAAGCAGGCCGAAAGTGAGAGGCGAGGGGACTCACTGGAAATACAAGCACCCCGAAATTCATTTACTTGCAAGTATTTGCAAATAAGAAAAAATAAAACGAAAACAATCGGTCCTTTTAAGGACCACCAAATCTTAAACGGGAATAACTTCATCTTTACACAGTCTTTTACTTTTTTACTCTGTTAGTTAATGAGTTCACTCGTTAGTACGTAGGATGTTCGGTTAGTTAGTTAGCTAATCAGTTGATTTGTTTGATAATTATAAAGTTGTGTGGCCTCATGACCACGAAACAAAACAAAATTATCCTAATCCGCGGCAAAAAATAATAAAATAATAACTTTGCGGCAAAATTTACGAAGTAAATAAGTATTTTTTATTTCTCCGTAACCATTTCCACGCAAAAATGAGAAAATGGATTTTCTTGAATTACAGCGCCATCTACCAAAAATAAAAAAAATGTTTCAGACAAAATGTACGTAGTTTTTTATGTAGGACCTGAATCTGCAATAAAAAATAGGGGTTCCCATTTGAAATTTTAAAGTTGCCCCCCGCCCCACCCCCAGGGGCCGGGGGGGGGTGGGCTAATTTTAGCACCAGCAGATGCCCCCTAGAAAATAATCAACTTTGGATTATACGCATTTTTTCGTGTGAAGCTTATTTTTCGAGTTATTCTGCTTTGTCAACTTAAAATTTACACCCTGTATAATTTTTCAAAAAAGGAAAGAAATATACAAGGAAACGCACAAGAAACCACAAAGCATATAATATATATGCAATCACTTATTATATAATTTTTGAGTGCTTAATTATGGAAGCTTATAGATTATTCAAAAATTGTATGTATTTATTATCCTAGATGTTTGTGAATTCAAAACTGAGAATCATTTTTAAATATCCATTTCCCAATTGGTATTCGTCTATTACATTACAAACGACACAGGAAAAAAGTTCATAAAAAATCCAAATAAAATATACAGGAATTTCGAGCATAGAATTTTTATGTCTGAAAACATTAATGTTACTTATATGAAAAGGGTAAATGATTTGTTTTATTTTGTTGCAGTTTTAAAAACAAACAGCTATTTAAGCTTGCAGTGGGTGGCGATCGTTTGCTCGTGGTCGTTCTGAGGTTTGTAATACAAATGAAAAGAGCCGAGATTCATATGAGAAAAGGAATACTGACACACTTTCCTATCTCTCTACATTATTCTCACGATGAAATTAGTAATCGTAGTCCGTTTTATAATTAAAGAAGAAAAAAAAGCTGCACAAACTCCGAAGAGACTAACGGCTCTTTTTAATGTGGAAGTGTTTTTATTTTACCGGTTTTTTCTCTTTCAATGTTAACATCTTGACGGTGGGGGTCCCCTTCGTAAGACGACTTTCAAGGAGAAAAGAGCGGGGAAAAAGAAAAGGGCTTTCTTTCATATCTAATTGAGAAATAAATTCACACAAACCGGATATTTGAATCGTGCTTTAAAATTTGTTACAAAACTATAGTTTAAAATGTATATCTTTGTGTTGCTGCTCCTTATGCATGTTTATTAACAAAAGTGACCTCCAGTTAAATATGGAGTAACGGTGAGGAAGTGGACAAGTTCCCTCAAGAATAGGGAAATACATTACAGTCGAATTTGCATATTATTTTATTCAGAAAATTCGAAGGACGACTAAGTTATTCTCAGGAATCTTTAGGGTTTGAATTGTCACTTATATAATGAGTATGATATTACACCAAGGACATGGTATTGCTAATGAAGTAACTTTAATTTCTCAACCCAAAAGATGTATTGCACTCACTGTTTGTCACAATTGCCATATCACAAAAAGTTAAATATCTTGATACTGTATAAGTATTTAAATAGATAGATGTCCCCGTCTATAAGAATCAGCCTTTATTGCTTTTCTGATATAGCCGAATGATTTGAATGCAAGAAAGATGAAACGCTCTATAATAAACGGATAATTAATGAATGCATTTTGAATATATTTCAAATTGGGCGTATTATATTATTTTATTCTTAGGGATTAATTTATAAAATAATGATTCAAATGAAAGTTGGAAAATGACTATCTGGAACGATAAGGATTCCTTGCTGGATCTAATTACCAAAATATTCAGATTTTTTCTGGATACTTTATTTCAACTATTCTCAATCTCTTTAATACTTATGCCATCAACATCAAAATTTAAAAAAAAAATTCATTACCAGTCATTAATGATATTAAGAGGAAAATTCCGGACCAACAAAACTTTTTTATATCCATCATAACTTAGGAACAGCTGTATATTACAATATGTATTTTATTTTACCTCACTTAGATATATTAATTATTTATATACGTATTATTTATTTAAGACTTCATGTGTGGTGTTAAAATTCAAATGAATTGTTTTTAAAGTTCAGGTTTTGACATATTTTGAATTTTAAAAAAAGCTTATACTGAATTTGAAAACAATGCATTCAAAAGAAATGTAAATAATATTATTAACATTTTGAAATTGTAAAAAACATTTTAGATATACTTTTCATTTTCATTGTTATTTAATTACCAATTTGAGTTTTCTTGTGTTCTTTAGCTGTGATCTTTATTATTATTATAATTCAATTTTTTGTATGTAGAGGTTTTAATTCTACTTATTAAAGTTGTTTAAATTTCCTCAACGCTCTTTGTAACTTTATTATTTATTTCACATTCAAGGTCGCTTTATTCACCAATATCTACTTAATGGCTAAGGATAAAGACATAAAAACATCAAGAAAGGAAGAAAGGAATATTCCACTAAATTTTAAAAAATTCTTTTGTGTGGAATAGTGGTTTCTGTTTTTTTTCTTCCTTTCTTGTTATCCTAATGACCACAGTTTTGGCTGTTTATATATCTTATTACATAAAAAATTGTTATCAAATTCAGGTAGTAATAAAATTTTTCCAAAAAAAATTCATTTCAAAAATATGTGCCATAAAAAGTACTGGGCTTTTTTTTTTACAAATAAAACTTTTATACTACAGCCTAATATAACATGTGGCTTAACCTGAAAATAAGAATAAAGCAGATCCTTGATAGTAACTATAAAAAATTATGAGTTTTCCATATCTTTGAATTAACTATTTAATCAACGTGAGAAATTGATGCACTTGAAATCTCTAAGCTATCACAAACAGAGCCAATTTGGTCGAAAGAATGATTTATCAGAATTTTTCTAAATTTTAAGCGAGAATAATATGTTTGATCCGGGTTTATTTCATTGAAGTGTTTTGCATTGATTTGAATGATTTGAACGCTTGGCCTATTTTCGATGAAGCAGACCTTTAATATGGGCAACACCATTTAAACGAACAGATGAGTTCAGTTCAAGTGAGGTAGGTTTGTTTTCATTGAATGGCGTTCATCATAAAAATTAATCTATGCAGATTTGAAATGCTTAGAGTGATAATTCGATGATGACATTCTTTAAGTCATCAGTGATAAACGGAACTGCGTTCAAATAATCCAAATATTTATTATATAAAATGGCAATTAAACGGAGCTACTCTAATAATCCTAAGCAGGCAATTATATCATTTGCTTATTAAGAACAATTTTAATTTTGTCATTTGTAGAAAATTTTAAACAAGTTAGATAAATAAATCATGAATTCATTCTTAAATTTCAATTTACTTTAAAATTAGAAGAAAAGGAAGAGGGGATAAATAAGAAAAATGTTAAGTAGACATAAGAAAGGAGAAAGAAAGGCCAATAAATTTAAATGCTAAAATATCGTCTTTCCCTTTGGAAAAAACGCAGCGACCGTTCACGAAATTAAAGTTTGTTCACACTAAAATTATTTTCAGGAAATCCAAACGAAAATTATTGAATTAAAAAATGATTAAGATTTAAATAAATAAAATTTCCTTGCAGAATACACAATGCACAGTTTCCTTGAAGGAGCTTCACGTGAAACAGTTATGTGTTTCGATATTAAAAAAATTAACTTCTTGAAGTTCACTGCCAAAAAATTATTCAAGTAACACAGAGAAGACAACTTAATTCGGAAAACGCATATTATTAGTATAGGTGTTATTATACCGTTGCTGTTTTAAGACTCTAGTAGTATAGTTCTATTCATTAATTCTTGAAATTTGAATAGGAAATAATGTACATTCATCTAAAAAGGCGTTTTTTTTATCACTTTTAAATTGTTAACGATTAAACCGGTTTTATTGGTTGGCATCATTGCATTTCTATTTTGACTTATTCTCCTCTATACCCTATATTACTAATAATAATTATATCGTTTAACTTTTAATTTATCAATTGTACCAGGAAATATAATCCTTTGACCACAGATTCAAATGAAATAAGATCTAATAGCAACTACAAGTTTTTCCTTACTCTTTGTGGTGGCGGTGGCGGCGGTGGTGGTTGTGGTGGCGATGGTTGTACCTGAGGCCGGGGCGTCTCTGGCTCGGGCTCGGGCTCTATAGCCGGGGGTTGCCCCTTGTTTTTCACAATCACCCTGGGGCTGAGATGCTGAGGAAACGGGGACGGACGACGGGCAACTTCGTTCGCCGACCGGATCGAAGCGGCACCCAAACTATCTGCAGCCGTCGAACGCTGTCTTATGGGCCCACCCTGGAAAAAGGAATCAACTTCGGCGCTGAACATACTCTCTCGTGTCCTGTTCCTGCTGCGTTGCCCATGGCTCGGCCTAAACAGTGCAGAATAAGACAAAAGAGCGAAGAAAAAATAAAACACGATCCTATTCTTCATGTTTCTACAATCCATCTTTCGATGGAGAAGGAGTCCCAGTGGAGAGGCAATCTCTGTGGATGCAAGACAGTGAAGCGTCTCGCTTGTGCACAACAAACGCGTTTAGAGCAGCACAAAGGTGTGCGCTCGAGGTTGCTCGTTCGTTCTTTAGCGACGGCTTCGAGTGTTTAACGAGGCCCCTTCAAGTCTTCGTCTGTTGCTTTCTCCTGATTTTCTCCCTTTCGTTGCTCTTGTGTCTTTCTTTGTTCCCTCGAGCGAAGAAGCCGAGCTCTCCCTCCCCATTTCTTCTCACCGACTACTTCTTAAAGCAAATTAAGGTTACGGTGCTTAGTCCCGTTCAGGACCGTTCTTCAATACCAAGGACGAATAACGTCGGCCGACTTAAAACATACTCACGCTAGCGCCTCGAAATAAATGCGGGAAACTGGCGAAATATAATTTATTAAGACTCTTCAATAGCCTATCAAAGCATGCTTCTTTTAATGCTCCAATTCACTTTTTATTTTCTGTAGACCCGCTAAAGGTTGAGTTCAAGACATCACAGGTCACAATTAATATATTCGATTTGATGGCCTTCTAAGATAATAAAACTAAACTGTCTTATTCTTTTCATCTTTTTTGAAGCATTCGATCTTCGACTTCTTGCAGATTTAAGGGATCAAAATATAACCACAGAATCAACAATGATCAGTTTTTACACCCCGCAATTCTTTTACACAGACAGCAGAAAAATGATACTCATCTAATCGGACAAGAATCGAACTTTGACGTACAAACTAAATGTGAAAGAATATCAAAATTTTTTGTTTCCGTCAATAGAGATTTTTAAAACAAGTTCCAGCTTTTTGTGTCGATATCCTTAAGGCCAGCAGTTCTTTAGCGTATACATAAAAAATCGTTCGAATAAAACATTCTTTTCTGAGACGCTGCTAAAACAATTTTATGATGCGTTTCTAGATAAAAAAACGACAGAATAGGATAAATATAACGACCTTGGGATCACTATATTGATTCAAGTTATTCCCCATTTGAAATTATTTCCGCATAGGTTAATTTAAATTTTACAAAGAAAATCTAATATAAACTGGTTAAGTACCTTATTAAATTTTATTAACAGTCATATCGTTATTTATAATATCAATGTCGAAAAATCAAATTTTGCCTAGATGAGGGCATCTCACTTTTCTCGGATTCATTTTCAAGAAATAATTTGACACCGTTATGCACACGGCAACGGTTCAACCTTCATACTTTACTTCAAATTTAAAAAAAAAATTGCCCCATTCAGATTTCTCAATATCACACCAAAAGGCGGCTTAGGCGCAAAAGTTTTAAATTCCTATTCATTTTTTATTTTATTTCTTCGAAGACTAGCAGGTGTTTTTCCGTGTGCCCGTTTAACGAGAGAAATAGCTAGAACTCTCAGCGTCTACTGAAAGGAATTGAGAGTTATTTTTTTTTTTACTCCCTATGAAAATAAGGATTCTGACAACGAAAACAAATTATAAACATAAATTAGGTTTATTAATAACGTCGTTGTTTTCGTTTAGTCTGCTAAGCTTCGTATACGTTATTTTAACGAAAACAGCAAAAGCATTTGACAATTTGCGGGAAAATATCATATAAATGCTTAAAGTATTTATTGTAATTAGCACCTTAAGTTGCAAATTCTAAAGTAAAACAATATTGAAGAGCCTTCTGATTACTAAATGGCACTTGAAACGGGTCGTTAAACGAAATCATTAGAAGTGATGGAAAAAAAGAATTGAGCTAAACTTTTTTCTTCCCCATTTGGTCTTTTAAAACTAAACTTGGGTATTCCGCATGTAGGCCACGCTACTGCGCTTAATGGTAGGAAAATATCGTTTAGATTTAATGAGCACGAAAGAAGAAAAAAAACTTGGAAAATAAATAACACTTGTAACAAGGAAATAAAATTTAAATCAACATTTAAAGTGCGAATAATTCATGGCATCAATAACTCATCAAAAACTTTAAAAAAATCATGCTTTTAAAAATACTCATTTTTAAGTAAATTGATAAACGTAGATTATTAAAGAAAAAAAAAGTGGTAAATAAATATCATTCTACAGGCTCAATTTTAATGCTATGCCAGTCTTAAAACGTATACATGTAAATAGATATAAGGTGGAATATTATTGAATATTAAGTTATGAATAGATAGTTTAAGAATTCTGAGAGATATTTTTAGAAATAATTTTATGGACAAAATACATGGAGTATTTCAATCATTCACTTTTACGAACATGTCATCTTGGAACAGAATACTTGTATTTCCAACCGCAACAGAATAATTGTATTTCCAACCGCAAAAGTTCATCAATAATATAATCGGTTCTGATGTTCTAAATCCACATGTATCAAAATATAAGCTTGCATAAAAGTGAATAATATCTCCTGAAGTCGATTCATTTCCCCTTAAAACAATCAAGTTGTCTGTTTATCAACAGGCTACCTTGAAATAAAATTCTTCTGGAGGTGTTCCTGGGATTAAGATGATTAAAACAAAGTCCAAACAAATTCGATCAGTTACAAATGAATTTTCACATTTGGCTTATCAATCGAAACGTTGACAGCAAATCACAAGTAAGAAAATTGTTAATTCAGAATTTATGTTTTTTTGGGAGACTGTTGAGATTCAGGCCCATATTGATTTGGACGTTTCTTTTTACTCTAAATAATCACAATGTAGATAGCCAAACTGTATACATATTGCGAAACATTCTGTATACCCGCTTCCATATAATGTAGGACTGAAGATATTCAGATATAATTTGAAGTTTGAGAAATTTAGACTAATAATATCTCACATGGTAAATTGTAGATCATACGGTATAAACCTAATCCACAACACAATTATTATATAAACCCCTGCTACGAGTACCTAATGTACCTAATGCTTATGTACCTAATCATAATCTATTGTGTTTCAGAGAACTGATCTTTATGATTAACATATACAAAATATAGTCTACAATAACGTATAGTGAAGGATATAAAAAAGGCAAATAACAAATTTCTATCCAATTTTTCCTAAGCTATGATATTAAAATTTCCGTATATTCATTATTTTCTTTAGATGATTTTTCATCTACTAATTTAGTTTTGCTTATTTGACACAAAGAGGGAAGAATTAGATTTGGGCAAACAAATTTGAATATTTTATAATTCAAGCCATAACAAATTAAGCTTAGCTAAAAACGATCTTATATGGGATTGCACACTCAATTCTTTAATCTCCACTGCTGCGGAAATTTCTGTTTTCTACATCATCAGTGATCGACTGATTTCCTTGAATCGCATTTGTGCTTTTGTAAACCTTAAATTTTTAGTTTGACTAAACATTTAAAAATGTTAGATCAAAATTTATATTACAATCCCTCCAGTTACAAATTTGCATAATAAGATAAATTTGCATAGTTCTGTAACGATAAATTTGTTAAAATGACCAAGTTAGATTACCTCTCACCAGATTCATGACGAAGACATAGATGTTTTTCTATTAGTCTATCCTATGAAGAATACAAAAATAATTAAAAATTTACATAGGTTATACAAATTTCACTTCGAATTGTATCTACAAATAAGGCAAACTTATATTAATAATTTTCTTTCTTAATATACAGATTTATTCAAAATGATGGACTCATTTTAATTCATCTTTATTTCTTGAAATAGAAAATGTATATGAATAATCTGTATACTGATAGCGAGAGGATGTTCTAAAGTTTACAAATAGAGGTTATAAATTTCAATGTTATAAATATTCATATACAATTTATATTTCAAGAAATAAAGATTAATTAAATTAGATTACATTTTGAAGAACCCTATACTTACGAGTATATTATGCCCTATGGATCTTGGTTGCATTTTTCTTCTTAATTCCTGAAGAATTGATTATAATTAAAATAATTATCAACGCATTTACTATAATAGATCTAATAGATAGATACTTTTCTTGGCAATATTTTTCGATGAAATATTGCTTAAAATGTTCAATGAGATATGCTTCTTCTTAATTAGATTAGGGCAAAAAAGTTTCTACGAGTACAAAGTTTCTATTTCTGTGATTATAGCTAAGCACGTGCGCATGCCGAACATTTTAATTTGGATAGCATGCAGTTTTTCCATTATCTAATTTGAAAATTTCATTTAATACAAGTTCTGTATGCTGCATTACATTTTGTTTTAAACCAGGAGCAGTAATTTCTGTAGGATTAGATTACAGGCAGTAACTTTTTCCGCATTTCATACGCTTAAAGGCGAAAGTGTACTCAAGTATTCGAAAAATTTTATTTGTGAAATTCGTTTACCTTTCATTCTCGATGAAGTCCGAAAATTCCAGTGAAGATTTTGACAGATTAGTATTTCATGAAAAGGTATGATGATCCTCTTGTACTATTTAGATGAACACGCAGAAGCACCCAGGCTAAAAGAGGAAGCCGAACCTGCAATCTGTATGATTTTTTGGTTGATTTCTTAATTTGCTAAAATCTACGGCTCACGAAGTGTCCAGGAATGTTTTATGTTTAATAATTGATAATTAACAATGAAGTTCCATCAAATCACAGAAATGATTAGGCTTATTATCGTTATAAAATTTTCATTGTAAAATATAATTAAAACCGCTTACAAATCGAAACAAACAGTGACAAGCAATTTATAATTCGAATCCGAATATAAAAAATAAATATTTATTATTCAGCTTAAAACTTTTATTATTATTCACAAAAAGCTCCTATTAATACTTGCATGAGAATTTAATGTGATACTTTTATTATTAGTTTTTTTTTAATATTTATTTTATAGGGAAAATCGTTTTAGGTTACGAATTTGAATGTTGCACTTAATGTCATCTTTGGACTTTTAATATTTTGCGCATTAAAATTTATTGCTCAATTTACGATTAATAGTAAATCGTACGTACTATGTCAACCGGAAAACAAATAATGAAAGGAATGTAAAAATTTTCTTTTAAAATTTATTTCGGAGTAGAATCTATTTTAATGGCTGTCGAAAGTAGTTTAAAGGAAGAAAGTTGACAGTAGTCATGCCATGCTCTGTTTACATTTAAATTTAGGATTACCTTTCAGGAAGATATAGTATTTTTGAGAAATAGAAGCATTTCCTGAAAATGATGCTCACGTTATTCTTCTTTGTATTTAAGAAATTTCGAATTGTTTAAAAAATTCATAAACTTTTTAACATGAAAACATGATAACAGAAGAGATATGATGTCTTATTGAAGTTAAGAGATCTTAGGCCAGATCTTACGATTTCGAGCGTATGCATAATAATTTTTTCGAGCGCTTGCATAGTAATTTTTTAAAATTTACGTAAGAGTTGATAATATATTATTTTAATAATGTTGTCATTTAATTTTAATTATTTTTGGGGCCTATTATTCATAATTTGAAAATTATGATTCAAATATTCTTAATGAGGATGTAAAGGAATATAATATAAGATACTATTAAAATTGAATCGAGAACTTAAAGCTATAATTAAAATGAAAACATACACGTAATTACTGAATTCACGCAGCAAATATTCATTCTTCTTTACAGTAATGACGACAGTGAAACGTAAGGAGGATGCAAAAGCTTGCAATTTACAATTTACTTAAACATAAGCAATTATTAAAGAACAATCTTTAAAGGTTTTTTTTTCTTTAAATTTTATGGATGAAATAACAATTAATTATATGCTGTCATTCTGTCTGCTAAGAATATGCCTAGGTTTCTTTATGCAGTTGGCATAATTTTTAAATTAAAACAAGCAGTTGTTAATCAGAGATGCTCAGTGAAGAGAATGACAGCATGTTAAATCAGAATAGCGGTCACAATGAACGAAGAAAAATGTTCCATTAGCTTTAAACAAAGGAGCATAGAAATCGTTTTCAAGACATAAGACACCGTTCCTTACCCTAATTTTCTTGCGACTACATTGTCTAGTTAAAGTGCACTTAACCTTTCAAAGAATATTTTGCAATTGCCGTAGATGTAAAGTATAATGGGAGCGCTTGATGGGGGTATTGGTTTTTATTGCCAACTCATGACAGGCGTGTCCTGAACGAAGTAAACTAGGTTGGAGCTTCTATTCCCACCTACCTCCTCTCCCTCATGCCTTCTCCCTCTCTCGCAAAACCCTTACACCCACGTATTTTTTTTTCGTTGCTACCAAGCCATGTTCCTTATCCCTGCCGTCCTACTCATGCCATCATCCAGCTTTTTCTTTATGTTCAACTCTTACACTTTTCGAGCCATTGATCAGTACGCGTGACGACACAATTTCGCAAAAATGACAGACCTCAGTCACGTTGTTCATATCAGATTATTTCAAAGGAAGTAAATCATTCGTAATAGTAGAGGAGAAATATGTGTTTTTCTGGTCGTTTCTTTTCGAGTTGTGTCACTAATATTTCTTTCCTTTATAGTATATTCACAGGCATGCAGGAAATTCCACCACCTTTATTCTGGGAACGCAACCTGTTTAAAATCTATTTTTAAAAAAGAAAAAAAAATAATAGTTTATTTTAAAAAAGTATTATTATTTGAAAGTTTTAAAACAATTTTATTTTTTAAATATTGCGGTAAAATTTTAATTTTACACCTCCTTCAGTTAAGTCAATACCTACGGCGTGACTGAAAAATTCAAAATTTCAGGATCACGTTGAGCAAAAAAATTAGGCTTTCACTGCATTACTTTACCGATGCCTGATACGATTACAAGTAATGGTTTAAAATTAGATTAATTCATAAATCTCAGGTTCTCCTTTCAATGTTTCTAAAACGAATATTCTATCGTGACATATGATATTTTAAAAAGTTTCACTTCAAATATTTAGGGTGTCACAAGAGTCTCACAAATTACATTTTATAGACTACCAATGCTCTAGAAATTTACTTGATCACAAGGTTTAAAAAAAAAGAAAAAAAATTAGCATGGGCTGGTCGCTTCAATTAATGCTGCAGTACAAGCTTCATTAATACTTCAATTAACGCCTGCAATTAAGAAGTAATTTTGCCTTGTATTCTCTTCTAGAAAGCCTATGATAGTAGACTAATTTTTACAGTTTATTTATTAAGATAATATGAAATAATTGCTTTGTGTGCTATAATAATGACGTTAGAGGTTCTTTAAACATTAACAGTTATTAAAATATTAACTTAAGCAGAACTCTATGCAGAAAAACGAGAAAGTTGAGTTTCATTGCCGTTTCACTTAACCTGAATTTCTTTTAGTGGTAGATGTACCAATAATTGACAGTTTAAGGCATTACAGTGAATTGCAATTTTATCTTTTCTACTTACACCCTTATCATTATAGAATGCAGAATGTGGTAATCTCTAAACAATTATTATATCTTTAAACGCTGTTAAGTCATTAAATTTTTTCCTGGCTAACGCATGGTTCACCAGAAGTTGATAATTAGTGTATCAGAAGTTGACAAGCAGGACAACATTTTAATTACATATTTTTATTTTATATTTCTACAAAAAAATTGGCAACATTTTAAAAGTAACTTCTAATGAGCTGATAAGATTCATCATTTTTTAAAAACAAACATGTAATTATTTAACATTAACTAAAATTGTGCTTTTTTTAAACTTAAGTTATTTATTTTTCTTTTTTCCCTTGAAATGATAAATCGGCCTATTCCATGTAGTTTGCAAGGAACATAGAAAATAAGGTGTTTTCCTCATGTGCAATATCATCCGATCTGGCCAAACCTATTGACCAACAAATTATTCATGTAAAATCTCGATTTTTGACGATTGTTCTCCTACTTGCAAAATTCATCCAATGTAGTGCTTCTTATCACAGTAAACAGAATAGTAGTTTTCGTCTTGGAAGATAACATGTTCTGGGCTATCTGTTAGATCGTCTCTGCGACGAGGACCTAGAAGACGTATGGGTAATCTAGAAATTGACGGCCAAGTTCCTATAATTGACAGAGCTAGGTTAATTACTGGAAATTCAGAAATTAAAGTCATCATGTTTTTTTTATTATTACCCTACATTCTACATCACACAGTATTAGCTTATTTGTTTGTTTTTTTAAACACAGAAGTTATCAATAATTGACAGGTTATTCAATTATTAGTGACGCTACATATCTGGGTTCAAGTAGTTGACCGTGGTTTAAAACAGGTAACATATTGGTCATCTGAAATTCTGTTACTACTTGAAGTATTGTCCATTGGTCACACAAAACGGCCCACGTAAAATAAATAACAAATATTACATAACATTCTTGAAATAAATTCAAGTAATCCAAACATTTGCCTGTGGTTTGTTAGGATTTTTCGACTCAATAAGGCATTGAACAATCAACACATGGTTGGGGCTATTATAGGGAGCAAAGCTCCTAGTTTTTTGCTGTTCTGGGAAACCTAATACATTGTTGTAATACGAGATGGTAACACCATCCCTTTTCTTGCCCTGTTACTTTACTTAAAGCTCTTAAATCGTACATTGTCAATTACTGGTAAACAGTCAACTACTAGTACATTTACCCTATTGGCTTTTTGTAGTGTAATAAATTCCGTAATATCGTTAAATGAAGTGATAACAGTATTATCAAATGAAATATTATCATGTTTTTAAAAAATATACTTCCTCTGCCGGAATATATGGTATAAAAACTTCCATATTTTCGGACAGAGGGAGTTGATCACACAGCACTATATGTTTCTGAGATTTGCAAAATTTCAAATATTTTATAGTAATTCAAGAATGCTGGTCACGAAAATCGCACCCGTTTTTTTTTTATAACATACGGATTTTTTCAAAATTTCCCCATGCTATCTTTAGTTATTTAGATTTTACCAAGATAAAAAAAATAATATGGAAAAAGTAATATAAAGGATGCAAGGATCCGAATGCGATGGCAGATTATTGCTGCGTTTGAAAAATCTACCTCAGGAAATTTAAACGCTTGTTTTCAGCTTATTAGAGAAAATCTGTTTTGTTTTATAAATTTATTTCAATAACTATCTCTTCGATTCACACAACTGATTTTTATCAATAGTGTATGGATGGCTCATGGATTAGCCCATATATAATCTTAAGAAAATGAAAAAATCCTATAAATTACTTATACGTAAGTATATGAATTCACAATTCGTTTTCGCGATATTCCCATGATTCCCATGACAGACAACAGTAAAATTTAGTTTTGAAATTAGCATAGGGAATAAATCTGAATCTCTTAAATTAATGTAAATCCCAATCAAAAACTTAAAGTTTTAAGTTTGTGCAATCTTAAGATAGTTTTGCCTTTCTGTCTTTTTTTCTAAAACCGAGTAATATTGCTGAAATTGAACTATAATGTAGCGGTCTCTTTCCTTCATAGACGTATTTAATGGTATTTATATAAATGTATATGGAAAACTGATATTTGGAAGGCTCGTCATGAATGGGAAGCACGCCATTTAAGGTTTATTATTTGAATACGCTTGAAATAATATTAATGCAGGAATTTCAAATTTATTTGTATGTTTAACTTAGACAGCAATTTAAACGAATAACCTGAGAAGCATTTTTAAACTGTTTTTTTTACAAAGCATGCTAATCAGTACCTTGAAACTTATTTTGCTCGAAACCTGTTCCTTGAGACCTCCAATTTGCTGAAGGCAGATGGCATATGGCAATAATAGTAAAAATTCGCAATGAAAATCCCGCTTGTTCTTAGCAAAAGTGCCTAATATAGGAAAATTAGTAAGGAGAAAAATAAGCAATTACTTATACAGTATATAGAAACTGCTTTAGGATATCGCTGACATTCAGCATCATCGACATTTTTTGTGGGTGTTAATTGGTTTCTGTTAAGGCAGCCATTTTAACCTCTACTGATAAAGCACGTTCTAACAATTTTCTCTCCGGAGAGCCTGATACTGCGTATATCGTAATCTGGGACTAAGATATGGGATAAGCAAACTGCTTTGAAAAGGGTGCATGTCATAAATTTTTCGTATAATTAAGCAAACTTCTTGATTTGTTCAAAATATCATTAGACAAATTAAAAATTATTTGGTTATTCTTACCATGTTTAGATCTTCGAGTAAATGTTGAATCAATTTTTATGTTTTATTGTAATAATACATGTACTTGCGACCCCACATTGTATTAAAAGAAAATGTTCATTCTGGTCACCCCTGTCATTGCTTCAGTTATGCACGCTTTTTCAGAATCATCTGCGACCATTGCTAGGATATCTGACGTTCCACTAATGACGATGTCTTAAAATATATTATTTGAATTTAGTAATATTTATTTATTGCATTCGAGGGTTCTTGTGTCTCGTCCTTCTCTCCTTACATCCGTCAATTGAATCTATATATATAAAAGGCAATGTAAGTATGTTTGTCCGGTTTTAAAAGGGAACTTAGAAGTAAGCTATAAAGTTAAAATTTAACACACCGATACTACCACAATGATGGAAAAATTCTAAAACTGAAGATAAGTCTCTTAAAAACGTAGAAATTAATTATCTATATATATGAAATAAGACTTCATTTATATCTGTTTCCTTGCATGTGTGAACAATCAGCCCGTGGTGATTGCGTCAACAATCGGCTGGGTGAATAATGGTTGATGAAATTAATACATGCCGCAACTAATCAACACCTCCTAGAAAGAAAGCCTATGCACTGAAAATTCATACATTGTTACGTGATTATAAGAAGTCATAATTTAGGGCTTGTTATTGGTAGAAATACGATTAACAATGCCTTTTGATGATGATGTAACAATGCATGAATTTTCAGTGCATAGGCTTTCTTTTTAGGAGGTGTTGAACTAACACCTCCTAAACAGAAAGCCAAACCACTGAAACGTCATACGTCATACTGTTACATCATCATATTTCGACCAATGTTAACCGAATTTCTACCAATGATAAGCTTTAAATTTGGTCGACTTATGATGATGTAAGAATGTATGACTTTTCAGTTGTGAGGCTTTCTTTCTAGGAGGTGTTGCCGCAACCGACGAAAAAGACACACCCTGGCACTGAAAAGTCACTTGACCATCTTAGTCAAAGCAACAATTTAATATTCATAGTTTCCATGTTGGATATTAGCAATCAAAATTTTTTTCGTTTGTAAGAAATAATGAAGGTTACATTGTTGCTTCGACTAAGAAGAAGAGATAACGTTTCCATGCTAGGGCAAGGCCTCCTTAAGATAAGGCCTGAGCGCGAAAACATCAGACATTGTGACATCATCATCCGAAGATACGTTTAATCGCATTTCAGGGCTTATTATTGGTAGAAATGCAAATAAACGTATCTTCGGATGATGATGTAACAATGTATGACGTTTTCGCGCTCAGGCCTTATCTTTAGGAGGCGTTGGCCAGGGCCTGTCTTTTTCGTCAGGTACGATGCTTGCCTTAATGATTCATGTTTTAAGGGGGGATAGTTATAAAAAGTAATAAATAAATAAAATAAAAAATCATTATTATTTCTTTTTTTATTAAAATCTTTGGAGAGATGTAAGAAATTATTCTAAAACAAATAGGAGAATACAACTTCTAGGCGTGCAGCTGCTCAAGCTTTTCCTAAAAATGTGTGGGTACTTTTCCCCATGAGCTAATAACTGGAGAAAATTTATTTTTCATATAGTTTTTACAATTTAGTAAATTCTTTCAGAGAAGATTTAGATGTAGTAACTTTCTTTAGAAAAGTTATAGACAATGTTTACCTAAACGTATTATAAAATTCTAAAGATCTCAACTGATTGTGTGGGACGCCAATTCTTGCTGCTATAACTGATACTATCAATATAAACATTCAGGACATGATTCCACGCTCCGTGACTGAATACCACTCTATTGAAACGGTTACATGTTGATGAGAGATGCTGAAGAGGCTGTAAACAGAGTTCTTTAACTTTCTCAATCCATCTATTAAGTGTTTTTAATAAAGACATAAATAAATCAATACTCATAGCTCAATGGACACAAAATTCCAGTGCGAGCATTTAAAAGAATTCTTTTCGTTTTTCCAATGTGAATATATACTTTATTAAGGCTTTTTCGTTTATATTCAAATTCTGATATTGCAAAATTTCACCAAACAAACAG
Source organism: Rhysida immarginata (assembly GCA_023313115.1). Classification (NCBI taxonomy): domain Eukaryota; kingdom Metazoa; phylum Arthropoda; class Chilopoda; order Scolopendromorpha; family Scolopendridae; genus Rhysida; species Rhysida immarginata. The sequence continues at coordinate 403,024 of JAHWFO010061155.1, forward strand.
CCCGAGCAACGCCGGGCAAATCAGCTAGTTTTATATAAATTTATTTAAGGGATTTGGGAGCATGACTAAGGGAGACCGGGGCAGGTTTACACACTTTTTTATTATCATTTTTAAATTTTTAGTAATAAATCTATTTCACACAATTTTCATATTCCATCATTAAGCTGCAGGATTACAGCTGCAGGATTACAGTTGAACTTTAAGCTACAGTATGTTGCCTTTAATTTACCATAAATTTATATTATTTTCATATCAAACATATTTTTTGAGGTAATCTCACCTGTGTAAACTTGCCCTGTAACCGCTGCAGGATTACATAATGCTTAGGGTATGTTTCTACACCATTTAACATAATGAAATATAAGGTTTATTGGAAATAAAATTCCAACAATTTGTAATATTTATTATTTCGTTTAATTCAGTAAGTATAAATGAGTCAGGATACATACATTTGAAATACAGAGTACAACTACAAATATTACCATATAAAAATTTACAGAATACAAAATATACTGAATTACCTGTTGTAATACAGTTTTCATGTATCCACCTCTTGCACTCCGTGCATTGTATCCACTCCAGTTTTGACTTTTTATATGGCCTCCAACAGTGTGTAAATCTGCCCCATGTTTTGGTTACAACTAAGCCTCTAAGTTTTGTTTATTTAATTAACAATCAATTCAATAACTTAAAATAACCGCAAAAGAACACTCTAACAGGATAAGTAATAATGAGTTATGATGATCTAATACAAATCCTATAACTGCTAATACTAATACATTATGCGAAAATTTACTTACCAGAAAAAATATCAGAAAAAGTTGTGTATTTCACTGTTCTCACACGCCACTGACTCCAGATTATTTTGAGGGTACATGGAGATTGCAACGTTTCTCCTGACTCGACGGCGGTGCGCTTCGACCAACGGTAAGTGAACTATAGGGAATGTGTAAACTTACCCCTGTACCAAACCTGCCCCGGTCTCCCCTACTAAGTCAGATCGGAGTATATTCGTTCAATAGGCTCTTTATATGTCCAGAACAAACAGAAACATTAATACTGACGGTGTGATTCGAACCTGCGACTTGATGGAGTCGAGTTACGTAATTTCCCAGCACTGAGTCGAATGGGGGATAATAAGTGTGAGTAAAAATGAGAGTTTAAAAATTGGGGATAAAAAATATCCCTTACTTTATCTTCTTATGAGGAGAAAGAAAGGGTAAAAAGTGGATTAAAATATCCCTTACTTTATCTTCTTTTTTTTTTTTTACCCCGTTTTATCCCGCTTTTTAAACCCTTGTTTTTATGGAACTTAGTATTTAGAAATTCGAAACGAACTCTATAATCTTTCGTTATTCTTCATTTTCGATCGAACGACATATCACATAACATATATTTTTATTTAAAAAATGTTAATATCATAATATTGATAGTTTCTAAAGACCACTACCATTATGGTCGAATGGGGAAGAATTTAAACATCAGAAGATAACAGATGGCGGATTTACTTTATGGATCCTAAGCCCTTTTTAATGCCTGTTTCACAATTACACCGACCGACCGCCATTTCTTTCTTAGTTGTTAAACGGTTTATAGCATCTGGTGTCTTCTGTGAGAAATGCTGTAAATTCTTCCCCACTGATTTCCATAGCTCCAGTCCACTAGAAAAATCCAGCCCAAACTTCGTAGTTATTTTTTGATCCTTATCTGCCCATATGGACATCTCTAACTATAAACCCAGTAGACCAATCTAGTCAATAAACAGTGCAGTGGAACATGCCAAGAGCCTCTCTATATACGGCCTTGGACACGCCCATACATTCTACATGTTGAAAATATGAGTGGACAGACAGACTGATGGACAGATGTTTAAACCAATAAGTACTGTAGCTCCATTCCTCCGCTACTTGAAAAGTATGTATATGAACGACAGAGGATGCTCCACAAGAAAATTTCAGAACATAACCATGGTAATTTGTGAAGAATTCTTCACTTTAGCATGTATAGGGTGCGTAAGGCATTTGAGGACACACCTTTGTTTGGCTACTGCTGCACTATAGTAAATTGTATGTCCTTAACGTTTCCGGAAAGCAAAATGGCGGGCGATCAAGTAACACAAATGAAGAGACATGCAGTAATCGTGGCGATAAAAGCAGAGCACAGCGATTTAGAGATATCACGATCTCTAAAGGTCGCAAGATCATTTGTCCACAAAATGCGGAAGGAGTTGGAGACCGAAGATGGCAATGTTGCACCTGTAGCAAAGCGTAAAAAGCATGCCTCACGCTCTGACATCATCAGAACACCTGAATTTATTAGTAAGTGCAGCAGGCCATCGATGACAATTCCAGAACATCCATGAGGTCACTTGCCAAAGATCTCCAAGTGTCGGAAGGAACAATCAGAACTGTTGCCCATGAAAACATCAGATATCACTCGTATGTTATGCGAAGAGGTCAGTTTATGTCAGACAAAACACGGGAACCGCCTACTCAGATCGAAAAGGCTCTTAAACAAGCTGAAAAATCCGTGTGAAGCTGATTTGCTGTGGATTTTCTCCGATGAAAAAAACTTTGACAAGGATCAGAAGGTGAACAGAAGAAATGACAGATGGTTATGTGCACACCCTTAGGAAGTGCCACGAGTAGTGCACAGGAAATTTCCTGCAACTGTCATGGTTTTAGGGGTTGTCAGCAGTGAAAGACATGTGATGCCTCCACACTTCTTTCCCCAAGGCCTTAAAGTTAATTCTGCGGTCTACGTTGAGATCCTAGAGAAACTGTTAAGCCTTGGATAGACACGATACGCAACGGAAGGCCTTACGTGTTTCGGAAGGCCTTACGTGTTACGTGTCTGTCCCAGCACAAGTCTCGCATGACACAGGAATGGATGGCCGACAACTTCCATGATCACGTAACCCCTAACCGTTGGCCTCCTAACTCCCCTGACCTGAATCCGTTGGTCTACTACGTATGGAGCATTGTGAACACCTCCATAACACCAAAGATGAATTGAAAACTGCCATTGTTCGAGTAATGACCAATATGAACCATGACCATTTGATTTGCGCATGTCGACGGTTTCGATCTCGCATTGAAGCAGTTATAGAAGCTGAAAGCGGATTCATTGAATAGCCATATAGCAAGAAGGTTTCTTGTGTATGCTCATGATAAAGTTATCATCTCGACTTATATCTCTGTTTTCTTTCTTGACGTGAATCTGTTCTCAAATATCTTACGCACCCTATACGTTGTTCAGGAGCTATCACGTTTTATGTTTATTGCTTGAATTATCACGTTCCTGCGGATGATTCCACTGTTTGTTGCACGTGCATTGCTACAGTTATTGCACTGAGATTGCCAGCTCGCTCATCTGACCTCAACCTACTTGATTTCTTTGTATGGGGGCATCTTCAGAGCCTAGTGTATGAAACGTCTATGGACACAGCGGATGAGTCTTGTAGCACGAATTCCTGTTGCTGCTGGTGCAATTCAAGATACTCCAGACATGTTTCACCGGGTGCGAGAATCCTTACGTCGGCGGTGTCAGCTATGTCGCACCACTGGTGGCCGCCACTTCGAACATTTGCTTTGAACAGGCTCGTTATTGTACGTAATGTTTACAGCTTTTTTTGGTCTCTTTTGGTTGGTGTCTAAACCAGAGGACACCCATGATGTACACGAAACCGTATCATTGTCATTAATACAAAGTGTCTTGCACATAAATTGTGATAGCTCCTTGAAAAATGTACTTGCGACCCCATATTGTATTAAAAGAAAATTTTCATTCTGGTTCACCTCTGTCATTACTTACAGTTATACACACTTTTTCAGAATCACCCTGTATATAAATAAATCTGCGTGATAACATTGCAGTATAATGAAATAACCGAGGAGCGCTTACAAGTTATGTGGCTCCTACTACTTGGCCGCATGTAAATAATTTAGTGACGCTGAAGGGTACTCAATTATGCAGCCTAGTGGCGAGAGATAAAGAGATAGCTATCAATAGGTAATAGATTTTAGCACCAGGTTAGTTAAATAGTTTCACGCATAATTTATTTCGTTTCCTCCTACCATTAGTCTTTTTTATCTAAGTGCATTTATTATCTACTGATTGATGTTCTACTAAACACAACCTTTATTTATGGAAGAAATAATTTTTCCATTTCTAAATAGGTCAATACAATTTATTTTTAACCACTTCCTTCACTTATTAAGATTGCTGGAAAAATTTTTCTGATGAGATTGGGTCTAGTTCCATGTTAAAAGGCGTCATGGCCAATTTTATGACTTTTCCCTTTTCCTTCAAAGACCTCGTCTTTAATTTGATTTTTTTTTATTTACTTTCGAATTTTCGGTTAAGGACTGGAGGAGCGTATGTAATCCTTCTACTCCTATCCCTGAAAGACATACTCCTTCTCTACTCTGAAGAATCTATAAAATTTAATTTCAACTTATAGAGCAAAGTCACTGATAATTGTATTAACGATATCTTCTTTAACTGTAATTTCATTTTTTCATCTTTTTTTTTTCATTACAGTTTCTTATGGCTACTTTTTCGTTTTAACTTTTCTCTTTAGTTACTAAATTTCTTGATTATTTTTAAAAATATTATTTTTGTTAGAAAATTATTCTGATAGAGAATAATAATAATAATTCAAGAATGGTCAATGAGGGTTTTATCCTAAGCCACACGTCAGATTTTGCTATGAAATTTTTTTTCCTATTTTCATCAATAAGAGAATAATATTTTATTAGATTGGATTTGAGACCACATACATTTTAAAAAAACAGCTGTTTCCTACTTCGTTTTTTTAAGCAGCAAGCGTTTCGTTACATAGAGGTAATATAAAACAAAAATACATTAAAAAAAGTGAAAGATATGCAATTAACACAGCATCTTATTAGAATGGCAATATCCTGCTCAAAGATAGCTCTAAGAGGAATTCCAATAAAACTTAAACAAAAGAGGTTTCACTGGATTTCCCCTTGCCCGCTCTAAGTTAGTTACGCCTCCAACAAAGTGACTCGAAATAATGCCACATAATTAGTCAAACTTTTGTTTTTCTTCATCGCCTCCGGTTGTAGATTTAAGACAACGGCCAATTCAAATCGGCCGAGCGATGATACTGACGTGTGAAACAAATTAGTTTAACTTCGGTATTTTTTTATTGGACTTTTCATCTAACGTATTCCAAGTTCCATTATCAATTGAGGAGAATCTCGTGAAAAGGGTTTGATTGGTGCATTGCAAGCATTGTCTTTAGAAAGGAAAGACAGAATGGACTTCGTGAGGAAGAAGAATCTAGTTCATCCTATAGCTTTTACCATGACAATGGTTTATCGGGTGAAGAGGAACTTCAGCTTTAATTTGGGTCAGGTTGCCCTGAGTACTAGAATTCAACACCAATTTCACAAAAGAGTGATTTTCAATCAATTCTGTTTGCAACGTTTATAGATTTACTATAAAAACGAACGTAATACAGAGCGTGTATTAGAGCTCTCTCAAAATTCATGTTAATCTGATTCATTTTTAATGTTATACAGTGCTTTCAAAACTAGTAATTTTCAAAAGAAAGTGAAATGCTCTTTTTATATCTTTTCGGATAAAGCATAACTTTTGTTAAATTCTTGACAAAATGAAATTGTCGACCTAGCTTGTGCGAAGTGGTCACGCTTAACCACTCCTCCACCGAGTTTCGGTTCTGACTGATCTGCAAGACATCGTTATCGACCTCGTTTAGTCGTATTTGACTAGATAAATTTAAGAATTTCATGCGGAAAGTCCTCCCACGTCAATATGCACTCCAGATAAGCTTTTTTTCTACTTTAACAACACAAAGTAAATATTAAATAAACAGAAACAGGACAATCAGACTGGCCATATAAAATCATAGAGTTCAAATATTGGTTGAGATAAACCATTAAAGATAAAAAAAGGAAATGGCAGATGATAACCAAACTTATATAATTAAATACTGATATTAATTATGCTGCTTTGTTTTTCAGTTTAAATTTTCTATTAACAGATCTTAATCTAGGAACTGTTTTAATTTCAATAACATTTGACAGTATAATTATTAGCTAAAAAGAACAACACATTTTTAAAAATAGATGTTTGTAATTTCAATTATTCTATTCTTCGAGTAGGACCGAACAGATTACCTTATAATACGAGTTATATTATAATACCTCATAATGCTCGTATAATTACAGTTTGTAAGACTGAACAGTTATCGGAGAATCTCGACGAATCTAAAGAATTCCATGGCTATGATCACCTAATTTAATAACTTAAACCCAAATCGAGATTCATTTAGCTTGAAGATATCTTATAAAATGTTATCCTTCCGGAAAGCGGCATTCCGAAAATCCTCAAAGGACAAAAGATTCTTAAAATGATCCCTTGAATTTTAACCGTACGTTTAGTAAACACCTTGCGTATTTTTGATGAAAAGCCTTTAAGAGAAACCAATAATTTCTTATCTTTGTCAAACTCACAGATGTTGGATATCCTCTTACTAACACTTCAGTCAGTCTCTTCATACTCATTAAAGAGATGGCTGTGAAAATAAATATATAGGAATACTCCCCTCCAGCAAAAAATAGGAAATAAATTCTTAATCCACAAAAAAAATAATTGAAGATATTAAAAGTACCATTCTGTTATAAAAGAAATACTGTAGTATATTTTATGGCTATAATATTAAACCTTTTCCTCAACCACAGCGATGTCCAAGTGGTGATCAGTTTGGATTGGAAATAGTGTTGTTGGAAGTATCGATGAAATCGGTATATCAATCTAGCGTGGACGATGTGAGCAATTTTGGTTCGAAATTTACTTATTTAATCTACTTTTGTTGAACTCCATCCTTTCGAATTTCATCGCCGAATGTTTCCTACTCACACCCCTACTTGGGGTGATGCGGGATGAGCGTACGGTAATTGGACTGTTATGAAAGTGTTAAGTGTTAAAAATGTTATAAAAGTTATAAAATTAGTAAAGTGTTCTGTGACCAGAAAGCGAAAAGTGCCTTCAGAGCTACTAAGATAAGGAGAATTGTTTCAGTGTAGTCAATTCTCCTGATAAAATCCTCAAAGCGAAATTAGAAAGAAGTAGTATTTGCAAGGATTATGAGAAGCAGATTAACTTGTAGAGCAGCGATAAAGGGACTGGTATAAACCTGATACTCTTGCAATGGAAACCAGAAAAAAGGATGACCTAATCGATATCCGGTGAACTCTTAGATCCTTAAAGAATTATTATAAGCACTGAGAAATAATTCCATTCTTAGTGGACGCAATAGGAATAATGAATATGATCTTTTGTTTAACACAATAAGTAGTCCTACTCTTACTTCGTGAAACAATGAAATTATTTGCCGTATATAAAACTAGTATTAAAACAATATAATTTATAGCATCCGAATATGAAAAGGTTTTATTCAGTATTCCCGCATGCTTATTTTTTAATTTTATTTGACTCTATAATAAACAAATAAATCAGCATATTCAAAACTTTTAAAGATATTTATTGGGAAATAATGAAAAATTAATTATTTTAAAGGCATAAATTTGGTCGAAAAAAGTTTATAGGCAAAATCATGTATTTCTTGTGTTTTGATAAACCATTGTGAAAAGGATTATATAATAATTATAAAAGAAATGCTTTTTTATTTAATAATTTATTTTAAATCTCCCAATTATTTTCTCCCTCATCTGAGAGTTGAAGAACCAGTGCCCAGAACTTCTTATTAAGGGTATCGCATCCGCAAGCGGAAGTGGATCGACATCTTCATCCTGATCTTCTGATTCCTAATCTGTCTTTTCAGAGACATTTTCCAGCTGAAGCTCATTATCACGCTTTATGGACATAAAATTAGTGAATATCCTTAGCAGCAATTTCTTAACGCTGTATTTAAAAGTGGAATATTGAATGAAAAGAAATATGCCCTGACCTGGGATCAATTAGGGACCACGAACATCCATTATGTCGCTTTCATCTTTGAACCGCCTCAGATATTGGCATAGCAAGGTTATCTCCCAAGCGTCCTAAAAAGTACTAAGTCAAACTGGAAGCCATTTCGTTGGCGGGTCGGGAATCCTTCCTGTCTCAATGGCAGGAGGGATGAGTATTTCTTCCAGTTATTCATTATTACTTTATCATCATTTAGCAATAGCAAATTAGCTAAAATTTCTTTATGATATTTCAAGTCTGAGGAAATCTTGTTTATTTCTTCGTAGGATTTTAAGTCTTTCAGCAGTTCAAATAGCCATCATATCGTTTTTGTGTTGATGTAAATGTGTAGTTATTTTCTTTGCAATTTCTCAGTTGAGTGTTAAAAATATAATGTTTCAAAAACAAACTTTTACAATTTTAAGACATTGTTATTTAATTTGAGTTTAAAATTTTTAAAAATTTAATTAAATATGAGCTTATTTGCTGCTTTCCTCAAAGTAATTGCTACAATTAAATTCCACCGTATTGCTTAATGAGGAAAAAATATTTTCCCCCTTTTGAATTAAAAAAGATGCTAAAGTCCCTCAAGTTCTCTCCCTTTATTAAAAAGAAACAATTATTATCTGAGAATTTAATATAATAAAGATAATTACTTCACTTTAAGAAGGGAATTTTTCTTAGATGCCTTTTTAAACTAATACAAAAGGCTGTGAAACAAGTTTTATTGGTTTTGTTGGAACATTCAGAAAATTTAAATCGTTTTTTGAATTTAAAGCTTTTGTGTGCAATTTCATGAAAAAATGAGAAAAGTCAGCTTATTTGAAATAAAGTAATAACGCCTTTACTATATTTTTTTTCGCACTTCAATTGCAACGTCGAATAATTAATAATTTCTTAGCATTCACTGGTTTTTTTTTAAAACAAGCAGGTGGTTTTTCGAGTACGTTACTATTATTATATATTCAGATCATATGGAACTAGAACAAGAAATTTTTCATTTTATTTTTAAATCTGCGCATTGCTTTAAAAGAATGGTGTTCAAATCCAATGTTGTTTTCTCCGCAGGATTCTTTTTTTGTTTTTTTATCAAATTACAAAGCTGCTGATAATTATTTTCAAAGCACATAATGTTCGAAAATCATTTCCAGTATGTGAGAAGCTCGAGGAATAGGCGTGTGCTTTGAGTTTGACGGCGCTGTTTTCTCATGGGTCCCCTCCATTGTTCTCTGTATGTAAATGGCGTTCTTGACTCGTTCACGGCCGCCCCCTTCGGATGTCTCCGCCGCAACTGCTGACGCTTTTCCTGCTTTTCGCAGTTCCTACTTTGAACATTTTGAAGGACTCTTCTATAATAATAAATATATTAAAAAAAAAACTCCAGCTTTTTAAAATTTAGGAAATGATCTAATGAACAAATTTAAGACCTAGTTATGCCAAACAAGAGTTAAAAGTACAAGGCGTGGGAACGAGTTAAGTGTTAATGCATGAACCAGCGAAGATAAAAAAAAAAAAAAGTGAAGGAGTTTAGCTGGTTTTGTATTATCTATCTTTTAATCCCTTTTTCATATACAGATGAGTAAGAAAGTTGAATATGTAAGTTGATATGATATTGAAAAATAAAAGAAAACATTAATAAAACATTATTTATGATGCGAATGCATATTTTTCAAGGTTTTTATTAACTTGAATTATTAATATATATAGAGTTTAAAGAAAACAGTTTGAAATTGTGATTCCCGTTTTCTTCTGTATAAACTTGTTTTTATATGTCTTGTCTAGACATTAAACATAAAGTTTTCTTAATTATTGAACTGTTTGAGACATGAATTTATTGTTTATTTAAGATAGAAACAATGTTTTACTCAGCAGTGACGGATTATTTAATATCATTTATTTGTTCTTGCTCTATCTTAATGGCTTGATAACATATTTTCATGTCTCAGTGTTTAAATCCTTGCTCGTATTGTTTAATTCAAATTAAAAATTTCACATCCTTTAAATAACAAAAATCACCATAAACTTATTTTTCTTACGAAATTAAAAGAACACCAAAAATTATTTATGAAAGGCAATTTATACGATTTGTACTATTTATCTTTGAACATCACAGTCCACAGAATTGTCATTTTTTTCCACTTTATAAAAACAGGTAAGAATTTTTCCTTAACTGTATCATTTCTATTATTTTGTGAAAACGGGCTGATTTATAATAGTAACAATAATCGCAGCTCTATTGTTCCAAATTAGCTTTCACCTTGACATATGAACTTTTTCTTAAATTTATTTGATTTTTCGGAGTTAAATGGTTTTTGTGTTATGCACTAGGCACAGACACTTACCAACCTACATAAGAAATGCCGGTGTGAAAGATATTTTGAGTGATTAAAAACCGCTTTGTATATGGTAAGAATTCTGTATGCGGAGGCAAAATCAAAAGAATATACATTCACAGGTCTAGTATCCAGAATTTTTACGAGAAGGGAGTTTTGATTTTTAAAGGGAGAGCTTAGGGGGTGCTTTATAATTTCCTATAAAAATTTTCCACAAATGGAGGGAATAATCTCTCAGCACCCCCTTTAGAATACATTTTCGTAAATCTATATTTCTTTTGAGAAAAAATATGCTTTTGAAATAGGTTTTTATCAGTACCAAATAATTCTTATACTATATTGAACCGAGAATTATGATGCATGAGTTGTTCGTGGGATCTGATTGCTTCTGATTTGTCATGTTGGCCTAAGTAGGGCCTATAGCAGCCGCTAAACAAACAATTATTATATAATTTAGATTGCTAAAGTGAACAATCAAATATATTCGTTGGTTTGTTAGCCACACTTTTAGGCTTATGTTATGAATATTTTTTGAAATATATTCCCCCTTGATGTTTATGCAAATTTCAGCTTTAAGAAGCAGTTCATGCCATCTTCCCTAATTTTGCTTCCTTCCACAAATCATTCAGACTCCCACTCTTAACTCCAAATAATAATAATAATAATAATAATAATAATAATAATAATAATAATAATATTCCATCAATCGAGTCATGAATTGATGGCACGGAAATAGCCACCATTTACCATGAAAACAATCTAATAGCTGGACGTTGATGTCCCGTTTGATGGAATTCCTAACCCTTTAATAGAGACTGTTGAATCTAGGAGAATGAAATATTACTCAAACTTATGGTCTTTGAAATTTGAGTTTTTGGAAATAAAATTCAAATGTTGTATAGCGTATTTTTTTATTGCTAACTAAAATTATATTTGTCACTATAACATTATCATTTTTTAGATGAAAATGCCTAATTTCTCCTTACATCCGTATTCTCCTTTTGATTTTTTTTATATTTTCACTTATAAAGTTAATTTCTATCTTTTTAGCCGCCGATAAGATTATTTTTGTAGTTCAGTTTTTTTTAAATATTGCTTCAGGAGTTGCATTTTCTTTGAAATATTGAACACAGTCAATTGGATAATTCCCTCTAAAACAATATTAGGTTTATATTTTCGGATAAACAGTATGTGTTTGAACGTACACGTGAAATTTGAAATTTAAAAAAATAATACTGTTAATAAGAAATTTCGCCTTTTGCATTCATGTCTTATTACAAATAAATTAATCCTTATAAAATTTGAATTTCATAAATCTACTGAGACTACAGGATCCTTTATGGTTCATCATAGCGTAAGAAAAAGCAAGAATGTGTATTGGCAAAATTGAGAACGGTTAAATAGAAATTTAAAAATCGTTTATTTTTCGAACCTAGTTTTTTGCACAATAGCGGTGAATAGAAGAACAAACTGGATTTTTCATCGTTAAGAATTTAAACACCACAATTATCTTCATACAGAAATTTAGGACGATTTTGAATAGAAGGGGAGAAAAAAATTAAGTGAAAACGGAGAATGTTATTAATGGATTCAGATACGAAAAGGAATTCTTTTGACTTTATAAAGAGTAAAAAAAAAAAAGAAAAATTCTAACACATTCTAAGCATTAAGCGGCTTCTCAAGCGATAACACGAGCTGGGTGGGTTCGCAGGTAACCTTCATTGGCAACTGAATGGCTTTGGAACTGGAGTATGGAAAGTTACGGGAGAAAGTCTTTAACGGCAGTTGGAGAAATCGGAGGGTGTTGGTTCGTGACTTGCCCCACCCACGCAATAAAAAAAAACAAGAGAGAGAGAGAGAGAGAGAGAGAGAGAGAGAGAGAGAGAGAGAGAGAAAGCGGAGAGTGAACAAGCGGAGTGTAGCAAAATGAAGTCTCAAACTTAAATTGTTTGGGAGTTTGGGGTGGGGAGAGGGAATCAAAAAAAAAAATTAATATTGAAAGTGATTTTCACCCGTGAATCTATAATTAAAAGTAAACAGGAGCACTTTTAAACATTTGAATATAAATTAAAAATCCCTTTGAAATCAAATTTCTCTTGTTTCATTGCTATGATTGTTGTGGTTTGTATTTCTTTTATTATTGATATTTCAAAATTAATATTTTCAGAAACGCGTATGACCTAAGAAAACTTAGATATTTTTTGTTAGGTCAAGTTTGTGAAGGTGAGATAAAATTTGCGGAAAGTATGTTGATTAAAGAATTTAAAGAAGAAAGTATGTTGATCAACAAAAGAATTTTCAATTAATTTTTCCATATAAATCATAAGAAAACCGTTTTTATTAGAATAACCTCGAATTTTAAAAAGAAAGAACGTTCCCAAGCTATTTATATAACATTTTTAATAATTTGAGATACGGACTCAGAATTTTCGTTAATCTAATCCTATAACTTCAGCTTAACGTCTGCGTAAATTGCCTTCTTAAAATGTTTATTTATAGAGGTAAATTTTTAATCCTAAAAGACTTCGTCCTTCTTTTATTTTTATATGCTTTCAAAGCCTTTATTTGAATAAAATTTTTGCTAAATCAGTGGCTAAAATATGAAGTATTATGATCGGATTAGAAAAACAACAAAAAGGGCATTTTTTCTCAAAAAGAAAACGAAGGAATTATTTGGAAAAAATCTATATATTGCAGACGTAAGAAAATTACTTAAAATTTTTCTGCTCTAATTTCATCCGATGATTGTAAGGAAATTGCATCATAAGTTATTATTTACGACCGAATTCGTTTCAGAAAAATAGATAAAAATGATATCATTTAGGTTATTTTTTTTATATAAAATATTAATATGGAAACAAGAAGACTCACTTTTTTCAAGCAAATTATTTTATTATGTATATTCACTCATAAATTAAGCCTAAATGAATAAGATACTAAAAATAACGAAAATTAATCTATATAAAATAGAAAAAAGTAGGGGGAGACTTTTAAACCTTTCTTGTATTAACATTTATTACTTTTATGATAAAATGCTAGTTGGTAAAACGATTCTAAAACCTCTGACAATTAAGTTCGGTGAATGACGTCACACCCTAATCTGTGCGAGCTTTACGCGAGTAACAATGCATGTGAATACAAGCCCAGTCATTGTTTAAGCAAGTTCAGACAGATCACGTTTGTGCGTGCAATGGTTTAGCAGATGCTCGTTTCTTCAGTTGAAGATGTAGCGTGCGCACGTAACTGTGGATAATGGATCAAAGAGGAACACTGGCCAACAAAGGGGTCGTATCCATAGCTCATCCACCTTATTCACCAGATTTGGCACCGGCAGACTTTTTCTTGTTCCCACGCCTGAAACGGGCTTTAAAGGGACACAGATTTGCGGACATTCCAGACATTCAAGCAAATGTGACACGTGAACTTAAAGCCATTCCTAAGGAGCTTCCAGGACTTATACACCCGATCCCAAAAGTGTATTGCCTTCCAGGGTGATTATTTCGAAGGACAATAAAGTAAATGTGGCTCTATCTGTTTTGCATTTTGTTGTGTGAACTCATTCACCGAACTTAATTGTCAGAGGTTGTACTTGAAAACAATTTTTGAAAACTTTATTTTCTTAAAAATTAGAATTAGAAGTCTTAAAATTTAGAAATCTTCTTAATTTTTTATTTATTATCAACACTTCACGATAATATTACCTCAGTTGGTTTTAAATTAAAATAATTCTTTTCGAGGCAATTCGAAACATCGATTCACTTCACCCCTTGAGCATCTGAACAAATAAGCTTCTCTGCACGAATCCCCTTCTCTGCAATATTTCAAATGTGTCTGGTCCTACATTATGTTTTTTTTCCGTCATCAATTATGGAATATAATTCTTGGAAAAAACGCTCTCACTAATTACTGTCTGCTGCTATGTATTAAGCAGGTTTTATACCTGGTTCAATTGCAAGAAGCTCCCCCCCCCCAATCATTAAGTAAAAATATATTTTAGAGCAATTTTTCAAAATTATAACTTTCCACAATAATATATATAATTAATCTCCCTTCCTGTCATAGAAGTAAATTTGCAGAGCACATTATTTTTACAAAAATAATTCCATTAACTAATGATTTGCGATCTTAGCAAACCTAGCTTGAAAGCTTGAATCATCACTGTCAAAACAGTTAAAAGGAGCTTTCAGTTTTATAAACCCTTTCACTAGACGAGAGAATATTACGCAAAATTTTAACGGCAGCATAATAACTACATTAAATGCACTGAAATATCAATTATTAAAAGTGTGAAATTTTACTTAGTTTGAGAGTTATGTATTGATGCTTTGTTTGTTTTATTGTTACTTGCAAATGATTCATACCAAAGATTAAAGTCTGTCTATATACGTGTTAATATACCTATGACGGAATCCTTTTGGCTTGACAACTCAAAAATGAAATAATTTAATTCAATATAAGAATATAATAGAATTATACATCTCTGACTCAAGTAGCGTTTTATAAGATCTCATTTTTAGGCCTGCATTTACCTAAGTTATCATATTCGAAGTTAATTGAACTCGACAACTATGCAGATAGTTTTATTATGAACAGAGTGCCATTTAATTTTGCACTGGAATATTTATAATGCTTTCAATTTTTTGGAATATAAGAAAAATTTAAAATAAATTTATAAGTAGAAAATATCACAGCTCAAATTAAATAAAATATCATTGTTTTTTTAAAAATGTCCTGCGATTATTAAATATAATCTTCATTTGCTTAAATTAAATTCTTTGAAATTTCCTGGTTTTCAATACCATACTTAGATTACTACTTTTTTGTTTTTGTTAACAAACTAATTATGTTATGTTTAAAATCCGAATAATAATCGTTTTTGGTGCTGTAATATTTCTTAGCGGTGTTTTTTTCTTATCTAATTAAAAACTGGTGTTAAGGGAGCAATTAATATTTTCAACGAAAGAAGGTGTTCTGCCCTCGTAATGAGAGCATGATTTTAGGAATCGGTGAAAAGTCCTACAATTATAATTGCTTCTGAGGAACTGAAATTCTCTCTTTCTTTCAAGGAACAAGTTTTTAATGAAGATTGGAAGATTTCGTTTTAGGTGGTGTGTTTCAGTTCCTCTTTATTTCACAAAAATCTTCCCCCCATTGTCCTATTGGGTTCCGAACGAATTCCTCTCAGCTAATCACTTCCTGTCTTCCGGCAGCCGGGTTCAACGGGTGGAACTACCTCTTCGGATTTTCATCTCGCCGCTAAACCGACTTCCAGAGAACAATAGTTTTCAGTTGAAAAAGAATCGAGATAAGGGAGCAAAGGCAAACGAATACTAAAAAAAAATGCTAGAATAATAATAATAATAATAATCGTAATAATAAAAAAAGAAGAAATCACACTTGAGAACACAGCAATGAGAGAGAGAGAGAGAGAGAGAGAGAGAGAGGACGATTCGTAGATTGCTGAGTTGTGGCGAACTTCCCCAAATAAGAGGAAGGGCGTAATAGAAATTTACATGACTCTTCATTAAATATTCTTTTGTGCTAAAAATAATCTTAATTCGTATTTTCATTTTCTTTAAAAGTAAATTGGTGAAAAATTTAAATACGTAATAAGCCTTTTTAGCGTAAAAACTACAATTAAGTTTCACTTTTCTATAAAAATCTTTTGTATCCGAAAGACAATTAACGTGGAAGTAATAGCAACCAGATCACAACAAATCACGAGTTGACCTCGGCAACTTGATGGAAATAAGTGTTACTTTCTCTTAATTCTAAGACTTAGACTCAAGGAAACCCAAAGCTACACTCGATTAAATCAGCCTTGAAGCCTTTGCCCATTCTTTTGAAGTCCACAAATTTTTCCACAGCATTTTCATTGGGTAACGTTGGCGATAAAATTTCTCTAAACATTTCCGACACACTAGTCAGACCACTAATGGAGTTGAAATTTATACTAATCTCTCGAACGCTAAATTGACAATGGCTCGCATAAATAAGTTTGTTAATGATCTGATTGTATTAGTCAATAGTTCATCACACTCGCGGAATCGGGATAACTTTATTTGGAAATCTGTTTGAAAAGATTGCGCAATAAGAAGTAATTTATTGAAAAAATTCTAAAATAAATATACTTCAGACATTGTAATCTTGGGGAAAATGTAAAATTTCGTTGTAAATAGATGGAATTAATACTTCTTTTAAATTTAAATAAAAATATGAGAAGCGGAAATTGGGAGTAAAGCTGTTTGCCCTTGCTCTAAGAAATTGGTTGACTTAAACAATATAAAAAACAAAGAAGAGGTCATTGCAATTTATACATTTTGTAGAAACTCAAATTATTAAATTATCTGAAAATTTGTCTAAAATTTGTGTGATAAAAAACATGAAAATGGAGAAAGCGTAGCCATGCTAATAATGCGTATTATTTTTATTTTAGTGTTCACAAATTCTGTAATTCAACCTTGAGTAAAGGTGCTTTTTTTGCAGTCAACACAGCTTCATGTAAGATGTACATTTTCTTTTCGTAAGAACTTTATTTTTATTAAAAATATCGTAGAACGAATTTGGTGTCCTCTTTTACTATGTTTTGTTTGAATACCAATTTTATAGCGAAACAATTTTTTGTTTCCCCTAATTAAAACTCCACATGTGGCTATCATTAATTCAGGCCGCACAAAGCTTTCGGAGGAAAAAAGCTGAATAAACTAACTAGCATGTTTCATTTTTCTAAGCCCCATGCATATGTTAATTACAATAAACTCACATATTATTATAAAGCCTATTCATATATAACCTCAATGAGGTAATTCTCGTATTATTAATTTTTATTTCATTCGTTCCTTCTTATTTTCTTTTCTGTTAAGTAAACATTTGTTACCTACTTTCTATTCTCTATATATTTGAGTATGAATTTTAAGCGTTTGACGTTATTCTCCAAGCGAAATCTAAAAGTGTTTTAAGGGTGAAGGACATATTTAATCACCATATTCTTACCTCTAAATTAGAATTTTAACGGATGGACAAAGCGACAGAGAAGCCGTCCCATGCTATTCCGGATCCGTCAATGAAGGCTATATAAACTGGGCGGAACAAACAGGCTAATATCTGATTAATAATCTGAGCCAAGAGATAGACTACTTGATACGGAATGGAAAATAAACAAGAAAAGAAAACTTTTAATAGTGCAGTAAAAATAAAAAAGGTGACCTCTGAATCCGGGTAAAAGTCAATTCAATTTCTGACTTGTTAACCTTAAAAAACTTATTATTCTTTCAACCTTACAAATATTGAGTAACAGTGCTTAATTATTCTTTGGATGAAATATCTCTTTGCGATTTAAGATAAAATAATAGTAAGGGTATCGAAGAAAACGCCGAAATTGACGACTAAATCTTTTTTTGATGAGGAAGTTGATTCATGTATTTATTTTAAAAACGCCATTGTTTTTTTATTACATATAGGCAACAACTATTTCCATCCTCATGTTGCAAAGGATAAATGTCGATGAAATAGTAACATTGTTAATTATTATTTTACTTCAATACCTAAATCATGATAGGCACATGGAACTTCTTATGAAGTGAAATAGACTTTGAATAAAGGTGTCTGCTTTAATTTGTCCTTTCTTTTCATGTTCATTAATCATTTATCTGTCTCTTTCTTATCGCTGCAATTATCCATTCAAGCAAACACAAGGTGGTTAGTCGCACAATGAAGTTGAATGATATATTATATTTACTTAAAATAAATCTGTCAAAGCTCTTCCATGAAATATCTGATTTTAAAAATTATTGTTGATTATTATACCGTGTTATCTAAATTAACCATTCTTATTCAGTGTCATCTAAAATGAAAGATATGTTGTCATATCTGATGTGTATACGTTTTAAGCATGGGGAAAGAGCGTTTTGAAAAAGAAATAAAAATATTGCCGTCTGAGAAGAGTTAGCGCAGTCAATGGAAAAATTTGCATAACTTGGGTATCCTACGGTAACTAATTTGATATAAAACGGGATACGTCAATTAGTAGATGCCCCCTTCCGTGTGTCTGATGTTTGGATGCTTCACGGATTCTGCGGTTGAAACATTGCTACTCTAGGGTCACGCTTGCCAGAAAGGCCATGTTGAGAAGTGAGACGAAGAGCACCCAAACATATATCTTATGATGTCGACGAATGAGAAAATTCGTACATCTTCGCGTGTGGCGCAGGTTAAAATCAACCGCATTCGGGAGTTAGGCAGAGCCTCTCGTTCGAAAAATAGTCGACAGTCTCCCGGCTGTTATTTCAGGGAAATACCTCCGAGAAGCTCCACTAGTCCATTCGCTATGCGCATGCCATTACCCTGGAGGAGAAACGCTTAAAGCGTTAACGGAATCGGGTGTTATCATTCGGCACATGGAACTTATTCTCCATGAGAAGGAATCTGAGTTAGTGGAGGAAACCAAACAGGATCGACTGAATATGTAGGTGTTACTTCTACGAAACGTCCGGGATCTGGAACTGTGGACCTAGACGGTGGGTGGAAGCTTTTCTACTCGTGTGACCACTCAGGCAGGAGTGGCGATACTCATAAGCCCCCGGCTGGCAGATTATGTTGAAGATTGGACCCCTTTGGGTGAAAGAATGGGTCTCATCAGTTTTCAGATAGGGAAACGGGCTCTTTCTCTCTGTTTGTGGCATATGCTCCAAATTCAGTCACAGAGTATCCGGTCTTTCTAGATGAAGTTGATGCTACTCTCCGTCATCTGTCACCCTAGTAGGCGACTTCATTGCACATGTAGGGGCTGATGAACGTGGAAAAACGTAATTGGAAGGAATTGTGACCCTGATTTAAATGCAAATGGGAGGTATTTCTATTGTAACAATGGACTTTCTATCATGAACACCTTCTTCCAGCACAGGGATGTTCATAAGTATACTTGGTACAGGATGCAATAGACCAGAGGTCACTGATTGATTTTGTAATCGATTCAGCTGCCTTATTCTAATTAGTGTAGGATAGTTGTTTGAGGAGACGGGCAGAACCATCACCCATCTTATTGTCTGCATTCTGTGGTTCTTTGATACCTTGCCAACCAAGCGAAGTACTAAGTCCAGACGGACTTGCTGCAGCAAATGACAGGCTTTGGTGGTTAGAGCTGTGAGGAAAACTTTGCATATAACATATCTTTGAGATTTAAAGAACTACCCAGTGTTCTTGGCAATGTTGAAATGGAATGGAAGTCGTTTCAAACAGCTGTGATTGCTTTGGATTCATTCTGCTGTGGTTGTAAACGGCTGAGCGAGAAAAGGACTGCATGGTGGAATTGTGAAGCCCAAGAAGCTGTCAAGGCAAATAAGGAAGCCTATTTACTATGCCATGCAAATAAGTCACTTTCGAGTCGAGACGGTGTATACTGAGGCACGAAAAACAGCAGATAAGGCAGTAGCAACAGCTAAAGCCAATTCATGGGATAAGTTCGGGGAGAAATTGGAGGCAAATCATTGTTCGGAAAACAAGGTATTCTCAATCAACATCTCCTAGAAAGAAAACCTTCCAACTGAAACGTCATATATTGTTGTTGTTGAATGCCTTCAAGTCGAATTCGACTTCTGGTGACTGTGTGCAGAAATGATCTCCATTCACAGTTTTCTAGGGAAGTGAGAATAATGCGGTGGTTTCCCGTTGCCTTCTGCGTGATGAAAGGATGATAATGAAAAGGGACAAGCATGAACATCCATGCCTACGGCGAGATTCGAACCCGCGACTCGCTGGTTTCGAGAGCAGTAAAACCTACGCCTTAACTCTCTCGACCACCGTACATTGTTACATCATCGTAATTCGACCATTGATAATCGTATTTCTACCAATAATAAGCCCTAAATTTGTTCGACTTATGATGATGAAAGGTGATGATAAAATCCGGTCTGGAATATTAAAGGCCTTGAATCAGGGTGGTATCAATGGTTGACTCGGATGTGTCAATTTGCTTAGTTATCCGGCCAGCCCTCTAAGCAACGGAAAACAGGTATTTTGGTCCCTGTTTTTAAAAAGGGAGATCGAATAGATTGCAACAACTAGCAAGGCATCTCTTTGCTCAGATTTCTTGGGAAAGTATATGGTAAATGTCTGGAGAGGAGAAGCTGGAAAACAATCGACTCTAAACTGCCAAGAGAGCAATTTGGTTTCCGACCTAGCCGAAGCAAAACGGAGTATATGTATCTTCTCTCTAAGGCAAATCTACGCTTGTTTTGTGGTCCTCGAAAAAACATATGATATAGTTACTCGGGAGAAGCTCTGGAGAGTGTTGCAAGAGTCGGAGTAGATGGGCAATTACTGGTTGCTATCATGTCTCTGTACGAAAGCTCTGACACGTTTGTCAGCATAAATGGCATTAAGTAAAGACCGTTCACGTGGGTGTTGGACTCCGCCAAGATTGCGTACTGTCCCTCTCTTGTTCTTTATGGACTTCATAGACAGGGGGGGAGCTGAGCCGATGAGCATATTAGCAATGTTGACTACTTGGTGGAGAGGTTGCTCTTTGCTGACGAGAGATTGCTTGTCCTCCTTGGGCCTCCTTGCACTAGGGCCTTCAATACGCACTAGATCGGTTTGCAGCCAATTGTGAAGAGGCTACGATGAAAATCTGTGTGGCTAACAACTGTGAAGTTCTGGCCCTTTCAAGACAGCGTGGTCAGTGCACTTTCCATGTTATGGAGCCCCATTGAGATTGGTGGAAAAGTTCAAGTATCTCGGGACTGGATTTACGAGTGATAGGCGGCAAGACAGGGAAACTCGGATCGGTACAGCAAGCTGTGTCAGACGGGAACTGTGGCGATCCGTGGTAACGAAACGTGACCTCAGAAAACAGGCCAAGCTCTTTGTTTTCAAATTTACTTTTGTCCCCATTCTTACCTATTGTCATGAATCTTGGTAATGATTGAAGGAGTGCGATCGCAGGTCAAGCGGCCGAAAGGCAGGTACTTTCCTACTAGATAGAGTGCATTGAGAGGTCTTCGTATCGCCAGTTGATGCGGATGCCGTAAATTGGTCTTCCTAGGCAGCTGCTATTTTCGAAGGAGAACAAGGAGTCGGTCTAGAAACCAGGTAGCTAAAATACATGGAGAATCTGGATTCGAGTCGCTTGGGTATTACCACTGAGGACATGCACTCCATAGGGCTGCTACCCTCGCCATCCTAACGGATAAGTGAATTTGAATAGTAGGTAAGTAAGTAATGGGATATGTGATACAAGACTGAAGATATTTGACAAGCATAGTGGTTTGATACTGACTGATCGTGAACTCCTTGCAAATTTGAAATTGCAGTACCAATTTCCTTGACAGCATTTTTAGGAACTCATTTTTTTTTTAATTAAAAAAAAAATCTCGTACCGTTGATCTGAAATGTGTACACACCAAATTTGCAGCCTTTCTGTCCACTTATATCGATGTAGATTGTGTTGTATTCGATCTCTCGATTCTGGTAATATGTACTGGAGCCACCTCGGATAATTCGAAAACTCGGATAATACACACTATCAAAGTTATTAAAAATGTCTAATGGTAATCATTTCCGTTGATTTAAATCTCCAACACATTGAGGCAAATAAAAGTCACCTCAATAAAAAATTATTCTCTTCATATCATATACACATCCTGTTGATTTATTTATTTAAAACCAGAAATATGAAAAATAGAAACAAAATAAATACAAAATACAAAACAAGTACAAAATATGTATGGTAATAGTTGCATAATATAATTTATTTCTTAAAAATTCTGTTATAATAGACGATGAGATAAGTAGAATACAATAGATAAAGAATTGCATTTGCAATGTGAACATTGTTTTATTTAAAATTACTTAAGAGGTAGAGTTAATAAATAAAAATGAAAAATAAAATAATAATTAACAGATAACAAAATAATTAAT
>JAHWFO010061155.1:435231-520999 GCA_023313115.1 Rhysida immarginata
CAGCACCATCTGTGGTCGAAGAGTCCCAACATCATTCGCCGTTTTTAAGGATGTTGTCTGTATGTTCATAATTGCAACGTGGCGTGTACTGCGTAAGCAAGAGTATTGTAGTCATCACGCAGCAACTGGTTGTACACTCCAAGTTGGAGATTCGCGTAACAATCCATTTTTTGTGGGCGAAATGCTTAAATTGCATTGAAATCCATAAGGAAATTTGCAGTGTCTACAGGGATAATGTGATTTCTCGTCCTGCAATTGTGAAGTGGTGCCAGCAGTTAGAAAATGAGCGCTCAGATTTGACAGACGAATGCCGCGCAGGAAGACCATATAGCCCCGACTACCATATAGCCCCATGTGACTACCATTTGTTCGGGAAAATGAAATGTTACCTGGGAGGAAAACAATTCCGCACTGATGACGACGTCAAAGACACAGTGCTGACATGGTTGAGAAATGCTGGAGCGGATTTTTACCGCAGCGGCATGGAAAAGTTAATTTCACGTTCAGACAAGTGTTTACAATTGTTGGGTGATTATGTAGAAAAATGAAATAAATGGTGCACTTTTCCTCAGAATGTGTGTATGGGATCTTAACTTACATCTGTTTTTACTGTTTCAGAGTGTAACTTACTTTTTGATTCACACTCGTACTTTAACTTCGAGGAAAGTAAAATTTGACCACTCAGATGTAAAAACTCACGATGACTTCTTGTAGATCCAAACATTGGAGACTTTCTAGAGGAATTCTGCGCAGATGTTGACCTTCGATGACCTCATATCCAGATGACAGTTGAATAAGGTGGTAAGATGACTATTAAGTAGATGCCAAACGTTAAAGATGAATTCCGTACAGATGATTTATTAAAGGCTCAAAATCAGATTTCAGTCAAAACAGTTAAACGTCACTCATTATGCTACCTATTCCTGTTGCTAAGAAATAATAAATGCCATCGTCCGACGTGATTCGACTTCTCGATTTCTTGCCTGAAGCGTTTAATCTCATTGACAATTGTGACGTTGAACTTACTTCTGTAATAGCACCATCAGAACAACTTAACAATGTTCGAGTCGCTTGAGTATTACTATTGAGGACATGTGCCTGATGGAGGAAGATCGCGAGCGCTGGAAATCCTTCATAAAGCCGGATTCACACTACGACGGATTCCGCGACGGCAGAGCTTCGACGACAAGAAATGACTCACAGAAGCGCGGAAATCGCGTGAAAAATACCATAAAACAGAGCTGTACTTTTGCCGTCGTACGCGACAGCAAGCAACAGCGGCAGCCACTCACGGCGAACTTAGGCTCTACGTCATCGTACGTCATGTCCAGCAATGAAAGCTTCTTTCAATTCGTTCTTGCGTAGATGAACTGAGCGCGATATACCCATGCGTTTCGATAAGAAAGCCCCAAAAAATGTTGTTTCAGATTTAAATTGCATATGTGAACAAAGTAGATTACGACCGTGTTCAATCTATCATTAATTTAGGACAAATCTAATAAAAAGATTTCATGTCCGATTTCGATCTTTGCCACACAAAGGCGTAGCTACGGGCGGCCAAGGTGTGCAAAGTACACGAGCGCAACGATTTAGGGTCGCTAAAAAGCTAAAAATGAAAATTGAACACGGGCGCTAAAAAGCTAGCTACGCGACTGTTGCCACACGAAACGAGCGAAAGCATTCATTTCGCGACGTGTTTTCCGCGCTTGTGGGAATTATCACGACGGTTTCGCCACGGAAATATTTCTTGCCTTCGATTCCGCCGTCGCAGAATCCGCCGTGGTGTGAATCCGGCTTAAGGTCGCTGCCTCCGCAACTCTAACGGATGAGCTTATTTGAAAAGTAAGTAAGTACACATTCTTCAGTTATCATGACAGTCTCGCTTTCATATTGACAGCCACTATTTTACTATTGTTAGTTTTGTCCAATATCACAGTCCTGTCACATGAATTTAGAGATAAGACTGTTGTGGCACCCGTCATAAAATGGGCTTTAAAACTAGTAATAATATAAATTTTAAAACTATAATTAAAACGCATGCTGAAAATTTAAGGTTGTACGAGGGAGAATTAAAAAGTAAGTTACAATCAGCACCATCTGTGGTCGAAGAGCGGCGACATCATTCGCCGTTTTTAAGGATGTTGCCTGCATGACTATAATTGCAACGTGGCATGATCCCACGTGTTCACGCGTTTACTGCGTACGCAAGAGTATTGTTGTCATGGCGCAGCAACTGGTTGTACACTCCAAGTTGGAGATTCGCGGAACAATCCGTTTTTTGTGGGCGAAAGGCTTAAATTGCACTGAAATCCATATGGAAATTTCCCGTGTCTATGAGGATAATGTGATTTCTCGTCCTGCAATTGTCAAGTGGTGCAGCAGTTCGAAAATGGGCGCTCAGGACGACGGACGAATACCGCGCAGGAAGACCACCCACTCCGGAGCACATTGCCCGCGTTAATGAGATGATTTTGGACAATCGACAAATCAGTAATAAAGAAATCACCAGAAAGCTTAGCGTTTCTCATGGGAGTGTGCATTGAGAAATGCTGGAGCGGATTTTTACCGCAGCGGCATGGAAAAGTTAGTTTCACGTTCAGACAAGTGTTTACAATTGTTGGGTGATTATGTAGAAAAGTGCAATAAATTGTACGTTTCCTCAGAATGTGTATGGGATCTTCACTTACATCTGTTTTTACTGTTTCAGAGTGTAATTTACTTTTTGATTCACCCTCGTACATCAGCTATAATTTTATCCTAGATGAGGGTTTAGAAAAGACTCTTGAATAGATTAACGATCCTTGAAAGACTACTGGTGCTATCAATTGTATATAGAATTTATTTAATGACTCTTAAAACATTTATGCTTATATCGACGCTTATATCATGAAATTTAATTTTATGAATAAGAATTTTAATTTTTTGAGTAAATATAAAAGTTTAGGGGAGAGTGGGTAAGAGTGAGACACACTTTTTTCTAAAGCAGTTTTTTCATGTTACATTGGATCAAATGCAACGAATTTTGTCTGTGAAATACTGAACTTATACAGCTATGACATAATTTAATTTCAGATTTTATTATGAAAAATCTTCGATGAAAAAAAATCAAACAAATCTGAAGCAATAAATGGAAGATGAGACAGGATGAGTTGGGGAAGAATGAGACAGCAGGAGGGGGGGGGGGGACAATGAGACATGCTTTTTTGGTGCATTTA
Organism: Rhysida immarginata; assembly: GCA_023313115.1. Classification (NCBI taxonomy): domain Eukaryota; kingdom Metazoa; phylum Arthropoda; class Chilopoda; order Scolopendromorpha; family Scolopendridae; genus Rhysida; species Rhysida immarginata. The sequence continues at coordinate 438,447 of JAHWFO010061155.1, forward strand.
TTTTGATTTAAAATTATTAGAATAATTATCAATTGAATTACAACATATTCTTCTAAATTTAAAAACACATTATAACATTAAAATCAAACATTAACATTGAAAAGGAGTACAAAAAGGAGAATAATAACACTATTATAATACGTTGGCATAAAATTTTATAACTATTATGATTTAAGGAAAATATAAAATATGAAATTCTTTTGCCGAACAATAATGATTCTTTGATATACTACATCATGCAGAATTCAACATGTTGTGATGGGTAACACTGAGACACCAGTCTCACTGTTCCCCAAATCATTTTGTCTCGCTGTTACCCACACCACATGTTTAATTTTTCAAGCCTGTAGGCCTAAGTTTCCATTTCATTTTTAAATTGCTTATAGATTCCAGAAAGTTTAATGAATAAGCATTCCATATTTAGCTATCTTTTTATCAATTGTTATAAACGTGGTGAACAATGTACTATAATTGGCAATCAAGAAAATTTACATTACTAAACTTAACTTATGCATGTGCAGTTTTCTTGAGCCTGCAGGGATCCTAAAGAACTGAAACTAGATGGGTGCATAGATGATTAAGTTCAACTTTTAGCTACGGTAGCGCAAGATGTCTTTTCTGGATGCTGCAATGAATGTCTCACTGTTCCCCGTGTCCCACTGTTACCCGCTCTCGCCTACTCATCCTGAATATTCCTTTTAAAAACCTTCACCTTCGTATTTTGTTTGAGATAAGCTATCTGATTCTCAGATTGACGTTACGAATTTGGAGGGCGAACGCACTGATCTCGATTTTATGGAGCACCGGGAAAAAACATTCATTTTCATTATTTCGTTTATGATGAAGTTTTTAAATATAATTTATTGATTCATTATAGTTACCAATTATCTAAACATTTTACCCCATTTTCTACAGTCACGGCAAAGCAAACATCACTTTTACAGGGGCGTGCAGAGGGTCCAAACAGGCAAGGGGACGACGACGGCAAAGTTTACTCATCACACTCCTGCATTATTAAGAAAGATCTAACAGCCAAGGCTGTGCTTTAAAAATCGAATAGATTGTAAATTTTATACGATGGAGGATCGAAAAGTAACGCAGAGCAATTATTTTTATAGAATATTATTTTAGTCCGGATGTTCAAAGTTGGCAAATTGATTGTTTGAATTTCGCTACAGACAGCAATGGCTTGATCAGGTGTCGCCATAGTGGAAGGACCGATAACTACTGAGTAAAGACTTGATGTTTGCTAGCATCGTCAACTTATGAAGAACAGGGGGGTATCCGTTTTTTGTGGGCCAATCGTAAAAATGTGGTGAAATCCGTAGGGAAATGTTGGAGGTGTATGGTGGTGATTGGTGATTTTCTGGACCGTAGCAACATCTCCAAGTGGTGCAGATTCTTCGAAGAGGGCCGAGGAAAAAAATGAGGAATTTCGCAGGGAGGTGCTCAAACATCCACCCTATAGTCGAGACCTCACATCATCTGACTATTACCTCTTCGAGACCAATGAAGAAATTCCTAGGAGGCCAACGCTTTTGTTCGGATGGAGAGGTAAAATCAGAAAACGGAGTTGAATTGTGTCAAGAAACTTTGTGCATATGTCGAAAAATAGGTAAAACCTGCTGCTTTCTTGTGCATTGTTTCATTTATTTTATCATTTTTGCTTATTAATTAAAAAATGCTGCCACAAAAATATCCCCCCTGGTATAATAAAAAGTTTATATTCCAAAGTATTAGATATAAAGAAAATTCATCATAAAATTATTATAAAATTTTCATGTCCAAGGAAATGCACGAATTATCATACACTGAAAAGGGCTTACAAATTTTGATATTTCTTAACAGTTGATATTACAATACTGACTGGAATGTTCATGGTTAGCTGATAAGTAGAACGTGTTCAATACGTTTACCTTGTTTGCGTATGGCCTCTCAGAGATGAATCCTCAAGGTTGTGATTACTTTACGACCAGTTCTTCTGTCAGTCTATAAAAAATACGACGACCATTCGTGTTTTCAGGCTTACTTAGCAGACTTTATCCTTCAGATTTTCCCGCAAGAATTTGCAAGGATTAATATCAAGACCATGTTGTGGCCACTTTGAACAGCCATGAAAACGATTTAGTTATTGAAGGAATCCAAAATGTTCATGAGGACAGCTCCATCTTACATGAACCATTGTTGGTAATGTATTTCAGGGCGGAACAATGTGACCGCTACAAGACCAGATTTTAATACATGCGATTTCTTGTGGGTGCGTTTGAAAGAAAGTGTGCCGTATAAACTGGAAAATGTAATGCAACTGAGAGTGGCTATCATGTTTTTTCCAGAGATTCGCAGAAGAAGTAGATGGTTATAAACATGAGAGTTTGATTCGAAGAAGTTTATACGCCAAAAGTAGAGATATTGAATACAGTCTGCATACTGGATAATCTGCAAATTTCAGTGAATATTATAATATCAACTATTTTGGAATACTTGGTATATTAAAAATATTATGTCCCATTTTCAATCTATGACATTTCCCGCACCACCCTATATTTTAATTGTTAAGTGATGCCTACCTTTTCTATACTAAAAAAACATCAGATGCTTGCAACATAACTTTTTTATTTGTCATCAAAGAAACAACAACAACATATTAAAAATTAAAAAAAGTAATTAAACAAGAAATAAAGTCAGTTCATTTTGATTTGCATTCATCACTCATACTTCATTAACTGAAACAAGGAGCATAAATTAAGAAAGTTCTGTTAAATCAACAGTCTTGAGTAGTCTGCATTAGACATTTGTTCGTGATTTTCACCAAGCGCCACTTCCACAGCAGTCAGCCAGTCCTGCTGCTATTCATGCCTTTTGCCTAGGCGTATTAATAAGTTCTTCAAGGTTGTAAACATCAAAGATATTTATGAGTATCTTTAATTCCATTCATTTGTACAGATTTAGGAAAAACGATATTCATTTTGGAATTGAGTTTATCTTATCCAAAGGAAAAGAGCATTAAGTACTTTCAAGAAAGACGTAACTGACATTGTATGCGAGTTAGAGTTCATTTATTACTTCATGCAAGTCTAAATTTATTTCTAAGTAACAAATTAAAATTCCCAGTTATTTTCTTTTCTAACCTAATCTTTCAAATTAATATTTTTTTACAAATAATTTATTTAATTTGCAAATCTGAATGCAATGAATTCTTTAACAAAATGATGATAGAATTAATTGTATAGTATTTAAAGTTTAGTAAAGGTTTACTGAACTCCGTATAATCTATTTAAAGCCATTTCCAGTACAATTAGAATTAATGAAAGAAATGGAAAATAAATAACAACAACTTTGTGAACAAACGTAACAATATTGTAAACAAATTTTTGCATTCCTCCGAAAACATTTCTTACGAAAGACTAAAGAAAATAGTAAATCTAAGTCATTGACATTAGATTATGAATTAATTAAATGAATAAATCTCATAGGTTTCTTACGCTGTAGTTTTATCGATAAAATTCAGGATGAACTAGCAGTAATTAAGAGTTTCACGGAAAAAACGTAATTCAAGAATATTTAGGATCGCTCGGTTGAATGCCAAGTAGCGCAATTTACTGAGATCCATAGAATTAATTAATAACACCACTGATTATTTCTTTTACTTTTGAAACAAAAAGAAGTAGTTTAAGTTATTTAGCCGTATCTCTAATTTTCTTTCTCTGTATGCGTAGATACGGCTTTGAAGGTGTGTGTTTATTTGTCTGTGTAAATGTGTAAGACTTATATCATTACATTTGATGCCTTTTTTAAACACCCTTCATCTATATGCAGCTATGATATACAGTTTACATCATTGGAATCATTTGAAACCAAATAAAAAAGAGACCTTGTAAAAGTTCATTTGGCATTAAATAATGGATAAATTGAAATTCCTTAAAATAGAATTTCTAATAAAGATAATGGGAAGTTAAAATTTTGTTATAACTTGAATCCGAAATCAATAATTAATTTAATGATTGTTAAAGAAATATACTGACAGGGCTAAAGAAGTCATCAGAGAGGCACCCAAGGTGACTAATCGATATATGACGAATGCCAAGGCACGTAGAAGATAAATTAGTTTGTATTATAAGTTCCTAAAATTATTATTATTAGAAACTCTTCTTAAGGCGAATCCAAACGAACGCGATTATTGAGCACGTTGAGGAAAAAAATCCAAAATTTATTCCCTTTAAATTAAGAAATGGCGCTTGGTTGAGTATTTCGACTATTAAATTATCGTACAAACTGGAATGGTCTTTTTCCCCAAAAAACCTCCAGTAGATATACAAAAAATACACTCGGACGTCTTATCTTTTTTTCATGATCTAGTTGCTTAATTGCTGGACGTTTTGTTCACTTTGGGATTTTCTACCCAAGGATATTTCACTGGGCACGGTTGACACGTTTTCATATAACGAACGCCTCCTCTGAACCAGAGATTGCAAACATTCGGCTTTTTACACGGAGGAACTCGAACTCTTTTCTTGCATAACCACGGTTCAAAAGTTTTGATCCTGTCGAGGGGAGTTGGCTTTCGAAGCCATTCAATCAACTGATAACTTGTTACAATGTAAACGTCTTCCATCGTCACAAGCTGATTTAGAAAGGCTTCGAAACCTTCCCTGTGGTGCGGTGTTGCAAACCAACCTGCATGGTAAAAAAGGCCAAAAGGCGCTCGATTGGTGTTATAATGGCGTTCGAAGTTTTTCACCATCATAGTGTAGACTCCTTCTGCTGTGGGAGGATGTGCACATGCGTCGGCCATGCTGCATCTGCCACCGTTTATATCAACCCACATGACCAGGGGAAGTTCCCAGATCCCTGGGAAAGAGCGTGTAGGACACGGCGTGATCATGCACTCGTGTCCAACAGCATAGTCCAAAGTATATGGCCAATAGGGAGGCCTGTTCTCATACACAGGCATTGAAGCGTCGTAGGAAAAGTTATTCTCTTTCATCATTTCGTATTGCTGATTGCCTCCTATCTGGAGGAATGGAGCACGCATGCCCCTTATCTCTTCCGGTCGAATGGCTGCATATTTCGTAAGAATCTCCTTTTGCCCAACTATTTCGTCATACCATTGCTCTTTCGTAAAGGAATCTGCGTCTGTAGGATGCCTGTAGAAATGAAGGAGAAAATTTTATTAGTCTAATAAATTTGATGTTTAAAATATATTAAATAAATTTTGATTGCACTTACGTTATGGAATGAGACGCTATCTCGTGACCATCCGAATATAATGTTTGTACTCTGCTGTAATCGGTCCATTCGTGTGATACATAGAATGTAGATAGTATAGGGCAACCGTTCGGATTCTTTCGACCCTTATATAGAAGGGATTCGTATAAAGACCAGTTGATGTCGTTAATGGCATCATCAAAAGTGATCATTACCATCTGCGGCACTTCTTCAGGCTTCAAACCACCTGTTGAGTGAATATTTAGCATTTAATAACATCATAAATTTTAATTTTATTCTTATAATAGCAATAATTATTATGCCTGAAACCAATAATACTTACGTATATGGTCGCTTAATGGCATGTTCGTATACAATAAACATAAAAATACTTACAGTCAGTGACAAAATATTAGCACCACTATAATTTTCACTTTAATCGTTATAATATAACAAAATTAAAATAATTTTTTGGAATGCAAATACTTTGTAATGCTATTAATGTCAATATTAATAAAATCAAATATTTTATATTTTACATCTTAAGAAAAAACAATTCCGTTATGCAACACATTTTTAAATAACAAAAAATTAGCACGTTAGTAAAAAGTTAATTTGAATACGTATGTGCTCATTTAAACCAGTGGGGAGGTGAGCTTTTTTTCATTTAGAAGCATTCATTGACTTGTGAGAATTGTAGTATTTCAGGTGAATAACAATAGGATGAAGTTCTGCATTATCGAAGTACGAAAGAGGTCAGATTGCTGCCCTCAAACAAGAAAACATCTCGATTCGTGAGATTGGGCGTCGATTGAAGAAAAGTCCAAAGGTTATTTTCAATTACTTCAGAAATTTTGAAGGATATGCAACTCACAAGGACTCTAGACGACTCAAGCACTTGAAAAAACGGATAACTCATCGCATTTTTAGAGCTGCATCCAATTTTGGTTAAACAGCACAACAAATTCGAGATGGTCTTCAGGTCAACATGTATCTGTGAAATGTTCAACGTGTAACTCAAGAATGTCCGCATATTTTACAGGAGTACATCAAGAAGAAGCTACGCTAATCAAACGCCATCAAAAAGACAGACTTCTATTTGCTAGAGAGAACTTGAGGTGGACTTCCGAACTGATAAAAAGAAGTTCAGCCTTGACGGAACGGATGGCTCCTCATATTATTTACCGGCCAGGTGGCCTAGAGGGCTAGGAAAAACTGTGATGTTAAGTTTTTACCATAAATCCTTTACGAAATCTTCTTTACTTGAAGCACTGTATTTATCATAGTTCCGTTAAAAGTAAATAATGCGCCCTTTAAGTTTGGATCTCCATCAGCAATTCCATCAGAATCAAAGCACTTTTTTTTATTTTCTCCGTTTTCGCTATCTCACTGGACGAATCAATTCAGCAGGCTACCTGTCAATTCACAAAGCACAAGTCATAACACTGTGGTTTGAAGAACTGTCATGATCTGATCGGAAGACGTATAGAACGAGATAGATCTTTTCAAAAGGATCCGTGAACAGTGGTGATGGCCGTGACATCAGAAACGAACACCCCGAGATAGGAGACGTATAAAACGAGATCCGCTTGAGAACGTTTGGAGGTTATCGTCACGAGAAGTGTATAAAAATAATCGACAGACACAAATGTTCATGACTTGAGATGCGCGATCATTAATGGTTAGGAAAACTTAGACCAACACATAATCAAATAATTGATAACAAAGATATATAATCGTATTTTTGAGGGAATTCATCAGCATGGCAAATCTACTAAATATTATCACTCTTTAGAGGGCTTTATGTCAATGGTGCTAGTTTTTGTCGCGTAGAGAAGCGTCGTATATTAGAATTTATTTTTTAAGTTCTAAAATATTTTATTTCCCTAAAGCTAAAAGTTTTTCTAAGGGTACAAAGTGTCTGTATTCCTGAACTCACTTTGAAATTTTGTTTCATTAAAACTATTTCAGTAAAAATGATAGTGGTGCTAATTTTTTATATCACTGACTGTACAGAGTGACCCAAACTTATCCAGCATAATTATTTAGGAACACTGTATGGTTCAAATGGAACAAAAAATGTCTTATAAACATCACATCTAGTTTCGATCGGGTGTAAGATTTCGACGTTTGTTTATTTTCTTGTAGAGTTGTTAAAGCAAATAAATAAAACACTTGAGAGTGCAGATCACTTTTTTTCTGCATACTGACAAAACATCACACTGAACTACAAAACAAAACTAAAATGATACAAGGAATAAGAATAAGAAGAAAGTAACAAATCAATGTCGAGGAAGCCCCTGAAAATGGTTGCCCCCAGCTCCAATGCACTGGTTACATCTTCGGACAACTGAGCTAGTAGCTGCCACAATTTGGTCGGGTGGAATTGCTCTACTACAAGCTTGAATGGATGCAATGGATGCAATGAGCTCATCTCTGGTGGTGGGCGGATTGCCGTAGACCTCCTTCTGTAATGTTCCCCACAGAAAATCTTCATAATGAACTTCGACGTTGTGTTGCACAATATGAGCAACTGCTCAAATCAACCGCCAAGTCAATAAAACACCTTCACACATGTTACAAGTACGACGATTCCTCTTTCTGTCTGGCATATGCAAAACAGTAAGAGTCCATTTAAGAATAAATAGGAAAACCTGTTTTTTCTAGGAAAAGACTCTAAATAAAAGAAAATAGACAAACGTCGATATCTCACACACGAACGAAATAGGTGTAATGTTTATAGAACATTTTTTGTTCCATTTGAACCATACAATGCTTCTAAACAATTATGCTGGATAAGTTTGGGTCACCCTGTATATGCATTATTAACATCCTACCTTCCTTTCTATAAATAATAGGAATGGATAACTATTTAATATGAAGAAGAATGAAAGATACAGAATAATGACTTCTAAAAAAATTAATTAATTAATCCTAAAATTTGAATCGAGTGCAGAGTCGTGTATTTCATCATACTCAGAAAGTTAAAAGTGTGACTTCGACATCGCGATCTCATCGGCTGCAATTTATTTCTCTCCAACGAAAACAAGCGCCAAGTTTTTTTGTTTTTTTTTTGATGTGGTAAAATTAGGTTTTGAGAAGAACAGCAAACGTATTAATTTAAGGCACTCAAGCATTTTTAATTAAATTAATTCGTACTCATTACTCAGTGATATTTGAGTAATTTCTCCATTGCATATAGAAACGCTAAAATCGAAAATGACAATAGACGACTTTGGTAATCATTTCATGAATGAATTGAAGGAGTACGATCTTCTACTGTGTATTTGAAACACCTCTAGATTATGATAATAAGTCATATGCTGTAATACATATCAGCTGAATTTTATTATACAATTAGTATTTATGAAAATTAACAATAAAATAATGTTATGGTTAGCGTATTCACTGGAAGATTATATAACAGAGCTCTTTTTGCCTTTTCAAAGAATCTTCTTGTAATTCAGAAATATCCGACATTCTGAAACTTTTATTCCCGATTCAAAGATCAACGATACAAGTCGCGAAATGTCCATCAATGATTGTAGTTGCTTTTATAGTATTGCAAATTCATTCTTAACTTGCTCACAACTCATAAGACCTGAAATACTGAAAATTATTAAAGTCAAGAGTCCCTTTATAAGGTTCTGAGATTACTTTTATCTTTCGTTCATTCTCCAAAGAGAAATAATGTACATATTTATTAGAATTTCAGTTATTTGTATAACTACAAAGAATCTTAGAAAATTCCAATACTTTCCCGTAAAACACGGAAGTAGAGAAAAGAAAAGGAGACAAATTTACCTTGGAGAACACAAGGTGAAAACAGACAAAGAAAACCCTTAACAACAGCTGACGTTTCGGAAAGAGACTAGCCTATAACAAAGCTAAAAGATAAAAACGGTATAAATTGCAACCAAAATTTTACATTTTATCTTTGACAAAGGAAAGGTTTTCTTCGAAATGTCAGTTGTTGTTCATAGTTTTCTCACTCAGCTTCCATCTTATACTTTCCCGTAGTTTGATAGTTAGTTATCACCACTATTTTGTTTTAAAACTATTTTAAACTACATATTTTTATGTAAATTTTCCTATTATGCATATAGGAAAAAAATCAAACATCACCTGGAATTAAGTGATTTCCACCGCAGAAGCAACGTGGTAATTTACATACAGAAGATTCACATCTTTTGGCCGCTGCCTCTTGACCAAGGACGGAGCTCGCGGTTCCTTGAATATTTGATCTAAGCAACAAGAGACAGAGAAAGATTTATCAGTAAAATCAAAGTATGCAAAAACGTTACCGTAATTTTACTTACATAATCCATATTAGGAGTAAAACTACAGAGCCAATTGAAGAAGACACCAGTTTTCCACGATTCTTGTGGAAAAGTGATGTCTTCTCTTTTGGTCTCCGTAACTGTATTCGCAGTTTCTTAAGGTTTTTAGTAGCTTTTTAGGAGTTTTTCTTTATTATATTATTTAACTTATAACATGGTTAAAAGAAATCTGATTAATAAAAACAGTGATTTTTATTGTGACATGAAAGTGAATTTAGTGTTGAAAGTTTATGATACGGGAAAGAATTGTTTGGCAAATATTATTGAAGTTGGTTTAGGGACCTCCATTATCTGAAAACTATAATTTTCAAATAAAATATTAAATTATTCTTTATTTTTTTGTTGTCATTTTGCATTCATCCATATCTACGTAATTGCATGTTTCAGTACCATTTAACAATCAATATCTTTTGTGTAGAAAGGAAACCCCCATAGGCTATCCGACTGTAGAGCTTGTTACCATCTGGACATATAATCATCGATAGTTAACATCTGCGCGGAATTCATCTGCGCGGAATTCAACGTTTGGTATTTATAAAAAGTCATGTGAGTTTTACATCTGGGTGTGGTCAAATATACTCTACTTACTTTCCATCTGGACATTACTAATTTTATATGAAAATTATCATATCATCACTTTAGAATAATTATGCTTTCCATTTTCAGATAGTGTATACTCTAACCATAAAAATCATCCTAGATATGAAACGCCGGATACGTAATATGCTTTCATTGCCAACGACCTTAAAATTTATCTAACAGTATACAGGGTGTTTCAAAATTATGTACAATAAATTTAGTGACATATTCTTCAGGTCAAAAGAAGACGAAAATGTTCTATAGCACTTTGTCTGGAAACGATTTGTTTGCGAGTAATCCAATATCATACAGTAGGGAAGCACGGTAGTTAGCGGACGATATTTTAGCAGTTCCAGCGTTTCGACCCAACACTAGGTTGAGTGGTTTGTTCCATTTAAACCTACTTTAGGGTTGTTCCATTAGTTGTGTACGGTTGTTTCCATTACTGTAGTTTCACTACTGTACATCCACTAGGAATATCAATTTCAGAACGTTTGCGTGCTTTGACATACGCATTACGATTTACGTAAAAAAAAGTCATGTAAACGTATTCCAGTGCAGAATACACTGACATGCACCTAATGTATGGTCTTGCGGACGGAAATGCTGTGGAAGCAAGAAGACTCTACCAAGAACGCTTTCCGAATAGACGTTTGCCAAATAACCGAACATTTGTATCTGTCGACAGACATTTGAGGGAGCGTGGTTCCTTTGGCCGTCAAACAGGACAAGGGCGGCCTGTAGCACATTCTCCGGATGAGGAGGATGTGATAATTGACATCATACATGATGAACCACAGACAAGCACCCGTCGTATTTTTTCCATGGTACACTTCCGCACTCATCTGTTTGGCGCATTCTTCACCGTCAGCTTTTGGTTCAGGCACTGAACCCAACGGACTATCCACACCGACAACGATTTTGCCAATGGATACAACGTCGTCAAGCTGCAGACCCTAGTTGTCTCAGCCAGATACTTTTCACGGACGAAGCAACCTTCACCCGGACAGGAATCGTAAATTCTCACAACCAGCACCAGATGCTAACCCGCATGTTACCAGAGCTCGAGCGCATCAAGAGCGTTTCTCCGTGAACATTTGGTGTGGAATTGTCGGAAATAACTTAATTGGCCCTTATGTGTTGCCGCCACGATTGAATGGGCGAACGTATCTTTTGTTTCTGCAGAATGCATTGCCAGAATTACTGGAAGATGTTCCTCTTTTGATAAGATCTAACATGTGGTTCATGCATGATGGCGCTCCAGCACATTTCAGCCATGTTGTGCGAGCACACCTTAATGCTGCATACACGAATCGGCGGATAGGTCGAGGTGGACCGGTAGCCTGGCCTGCAAGATCACCCGACCTTAATCCCTTGGACTTTTTTCTGTGGGGTCATGTGAAAACGATCGTCTACAGCACAGAAGTTCCTAACATTATGGATCTGCGACAACGAATTGAAAATGCATGCCAAACCGTTCGTAATGCTGGCGACGAACTCTTCCATGACATCAGACGGTCGCTCATGCAACGAGCCGAAGCGTGCGTGCGAGCTGGTGGCGGGGACTTTGAACAATTCCTGTAATTTGGAGCCACGGGTTGAGTTGGCTATATCGCGTAAATAAATCGTTTCCAGACAAAGTGCTATAGAACATTTTCGTCTTCTTTTGACCTGAAGAATATGTCACTAAATTTATTATACATAATTTTGAAACACCCTGTAGAATAGGAGACTAAAATAGGGGAGGAGCGAGAGAAAGAGCAATTGGTTAAGATTAACAGAATGAGCGAATTAGAGACGGCATACAAAGAACACAAGAGATAATTCTAGGAAGATAAAAAAAAAGATAAGTCATATTTCGGATGTTTTTGTGGTTAGAAGCTTTTCCTTTCTAAACAAGCAATTCCCCCTACAGTTCAGACAAAAATAATCTCAAATAGAATTTGAAAGAGATAAATGATCTGTAGATTCATATATTTTCATTCGTGGTAGAAATTGTTCAGCATAGAAATACAGAAAAACGGAATAAAATCTCAAGAAGCAAGAGCATTGTTTGAAATGTTCACCTGATGATTTTATTACGTACCCTAGCGATGTAGACGTGACTGGTTTAGTTGAGTGGTCATTGTCATCTACTTCCGGTGATTCATGATTTTCTTCAGGAGATTCCGTAAATTCTGCATCGCCCACCTGCGAGGAATAGTCCGTGGGATCCGTCTCCTCAGTTTCCTCATTGCTATTGACATACTCAGGGATGGCCAGATGCTCCTGACTGTTTACCTCCACTTCACTGCTAGGAACTTCTCCAGTCTGTATATCAGGAGTTACACTGAAAACCTATGGAAGAAATGAAATAGTTTTAATATTCAATTTAAAATCTGTAAAGTTGACTCGAATATTTGTTGAACTTATGAAGCCAAGCCCGCTTTCTGTTTGTTAGAGCCATGAGATTAAGTTCAGAACGAATTCTTATGACGTCGCTGGTTCTGTTGTCAAGGTAACCATGTAAACATTTAATGGCTTTGAACTTGGGAAAAAATAACTTGGAGGCAAAACTTCCTATATTTGTTGTTATTCTTTACGTCCAGTTCTTAGCGCCGCTCTGGTCGTAGCAGATAACTTAAATATTTGTCCCAAACAGCCACTTTAAAATTTTGTTCCAAGATAACACTTTTTCGCTTCTACCCGATTTTAGATCAAGTACGTGATTTTTAATTTAACAAACCAATCACTACTTATCGCTAATATTCTTTACAAATTATGCTAAACTTCTACCAAGGGTTATGTTCGTAAGTTGATGTAATTTCCCTTATGTAAAATTGAAAAAGGTGAGAATAAGTGTCGAAACTATTCGTTAGTTTCTCTTCCACTAACAAAAGAACTACGCGAACCTGTACTCTTATAGAGAACTCGTCGTTTCGCGCAAGCATACTTTGGAAGCGATGGCGTTGCACGGTGGCAGTAACTGAAGTAAGGAATACATTAAATATGGCGGCAAGGTTGAAGCTTAATCGTTAACGGCGGCCGCCAAAGAATTGCAGTTAGAGCAGTGTTATTAAGCACAAAACCTTAATTCTGCTGTACAATTATTCGTCTAGAAATAATTTATAATATGAGGTAAGCGTCCATGAATACTATCTTTATTTAAAATTAAAAAGTACCGCGATACATACTCCCTCACCAACGCAACATATTACTCGACTGTCTTGCCCTCGTTTCATTCGCGAATACATGACATCAGTCCCGGAAAATTTACGAAAACTTAGTGATTTCTTATTTTGTAAGTATCAATAATAGCTTCAGTTTAGTAAATTTCAATTTGGTGTGAATCTGTGAGGATTCGTGAATTTCCTTTGTAAGCTGTATTGTAATGTGTTAGTGCAATAATTATATTTGTTAGTGCAATAATTTTCAAAATTTCACTAGTGGCTCACTGAAAATTATATCATAATGATAATTAATGACTTCTGCTGACTCAAGTAACCGAGAAACTGTGAGAAAATTGCAGAAAAATTGCGCATCAACATGAATCCAGCCTCATTCCTACTTCTGACAACTCAAGATTTTACGCTTCACATTCCAGTAAGCTCAACGAATTGGAATATGAGATTATTATGATTATTATTAATTTCATCACATTTGGTTGATCTTTTGTCAACAGATTAAACGAACGAATAATTGTTTATAAGCAAAATCTTACGTTCACTAATATTTACTGAAGATTTTATCATTAACTAACTTAAATCTTGCTATCAGAAAACTGCTAATTAAAGATCTTATTAAAGAATTTTTCAAAACAACGCCTATATTCCACTTTCAAAGAGTTTAGGAATTCATAACCATTATATCTACATATGTTCAGATGCCAATAGAAAAATAATGACATATAGTCATTAAAAAAGATTTTTATTTGTTCGTCTATTTTTGCCTCGAATATTTTATAACCTTATATAATAATTAATAACCTTATTAACACATTCTAACGGTTAAATGTGGGAGAGGGAAGCGAATGCGATATTTCATTTTATGAGTCTATCATCCTCACTCTGACACGAATGGTAGAATCTCTAAATCGGTTTTAAATAAAACTCGTGAGGCAGACCCTAGCGATCAAAATTCTCCAAAATCAGGCAATTATTTAATAAACTAAAGTTTACCGTTACATCCACTCGATTATTGTGAGCATTCTGGGCTCTTCCCTTGCTTGAGGTTACCCCGATGGGAAGATTGTGTTGGCGCTCCGTGTGATGGACGCTACCGTCTTGTTGATACTGGGTGCCGTCGACATCCGACGGTGTCCCTCGGCGTGGATTTTGTTGGCAATCGAGGCATTTGGCTACGGCTGGATGATCTCTTAATGAATCGTATAATTCCGTCAATGTCGATATCTAGAATATAAAACGTTCGCATAAGTAAAATGTCAAGTATTCTTTATAGCTGGTATTGCCTATTTGAAAATTCCTGAAAAACTGTATTTTGATATATGAAAATCTACATTGAACATTTCGATATTTTTCGGTACAAATGAGAATTATAAGTTTTTCTGAGATTTTTTAAAACTATAAAAGCATATTCATGTTTTTCAAAGGAATGACTTTCTACATTAACTTTTTGTATTCAGTGTCAAAATGTAAAAAAAATCCATTCTTCAATAACCGGGTACGCGGTTGTGAAAAGGTTGAAAATCCTTTATATACTTTATTAGAGTACCTTTACTAATGTTCATTAAACCCTTACATTAATGATGATAACTGCGATCTTTTTTTTCGGCTGTTTTAACTTTGTGTTTTTAAGAGAAGTCATCTTTCAGGGCTCCAACACAAAAAGAAAAGTGAAAGCTGAAGTTATCATATAAATTTATACGACAAGTGCTATAGAAAGTCGACAAACATGTTTTTCTAGAATTGTTTTGAGCTTCATTTGTTAATTTAACAGGCAACTCTAAGTTGTAATTTTACTTAATTTTTATATTAGAACACTGAAAAATAAAGCTGACATTCCGAAATTTGGGAGAAGCAGGCAGATCTGTTCTTTATTTTTAAAACATAAGCTTCGTTATTTAATGCATACATAATTATTTGAAAAAATTGAATATATGACTGTCGTTAAATATGCTTTGAAATAAGAAAAAGACCACCGATTAAGCATCAAAATGCACCATTATGCAGCTATTAACATAACAAAATCGATTTAAGTTATCTATTCTCTGATCAAAAAAAAAATGAAAAAATTATCATCCCGTTATTTCGAGAATGCATATTCGGGTGAATAGATATTTTCAGCACAGAAAGTCTATCTATCCTTTTTGAATTGGTTATGCTCTTTCGAGAGTTCACTAAAACCAATTGATCACTCAAGAAAGTGATGCAACAGAGTGGCCTACATAAGCCACTATTAACACCCACAACAAGTACAATTAGAAACTATTGAGTTCACAACAGTGCATTTCCGGAACGAATTGGGCGTTCCAAGCAAATTTTTTGTGAAGATAATAGATGCACTTCACACCCCAGATTTATCATCGTAGATTAAACAACCGTGGCTGGGGACGGAGAGCAACATCACCTCAGGTAGATAGAAAGAGAGTTTTGAGGAGCAATATTCATTAGAAACCTCCTCAGGGAGCCTGTGCCGTAACATCTTTAAGAATCTAGACTTGAAGTGGAACAGATAATGAATTATTAATGGCTCATACAGGAAGGAGAGTGACAACAAGGGAATCCAACTAAACAATTAACGTCATCCTGAGTTGTAAGGAGGGGGAACCAAAGTAAAAGTGGGAGATTAATCTTCGAAAGTTGATAAAAGTAAAGACTAAAAGTTCCCTTCGGAAAAGGAAATGATTAATTTAAAAAGTGATTATCGTTAGTGAAAATGTTCATAAATTTCTTTTAGCTTATTGGATCGCCGGATTTATTCATTAGCATACTGATCTAATGAAGAAACTGCTGTCACAAATAAAAATTAAAGAAATTTTTTCGAAATACCGATTATAAGAAAGTTTGAATTATGTAGAATTAGTTCGGTTAAATTGTCAAAAGTACAAAAATTATAAAAATAATCTCCTAAGTGAAAAAATAAATAAAAGCGTTTAAAATATATTTATTAATTTCAAAAAGGATCCATTTTCTTGGCAAATTGAAATATGATAATTTATAGACAAGTTTATTCTCGAAATAAAAGGGAAGAAATAGAAAGTTCATTCGCGCTGGCTAACATAACATTTAAATGTAAAATTGTTTAAAAATATATAATTTATGGATTTTTAATTTCATTATTACCAGGAAATTAATAAACATTAAAAGAACATTTTCCCGTTACATGCTACAGCATAATTGAAAGCATCTGTAATTTTGAATTCGCTTTTGACTTCTAGGAAGAGCCTAAACAATGAAATGAATCAAAGGACGGCTACAAAAAATGAAGCAATAAAACTCGAGCTAAGCCAAAAAGCAAAATAAACAAACAAATTAATTTTAATTTATTTACTATTTTTTGTGGTTCAGAAATTGCATTCATGCATTTATTTGAGATAATTAACTCACATAATGACACAAAAAATTAATAGTGAGAGGAAGAAACAGCCAAAGGAAAAGTTTAAATTGTCTTTAATAAAATAGTCTGTCATTTGATAAAAGCCTTAAGGGGGTCCCTTTAATATTCCCCTCAAAGTTTTAAATCACTGCTATAACCTACTTCTGTATTTTTTCTTTGTCTAAGAGGGATATCTGAATTTTAATAACAGGCACTCTTTATGAAAGTTTATAAATAAAAACCAAAAATGAATTTCATTGACACTTACGTCCGGAAAAAAAATTGGTTTATAAGGACAACTTACGAATTAAAGTAGGCTATAGAATAGCGATAATTTTTAACATCATTAATTGCCAAATTTTATAATTATCCTCTTCATTCTTGCAAAGCGTTGTTGACCATCTCTTTCCATTCCATTTCTTAATCAGTTAAGGAAGTGCTGTAATCCTGATTCAGAGTCGAGATAAATATTTAATTTAATGCTGAAGAAAATCTTTTCAACCTCGTTTTAAATGGATCTGGTTTTCGTTACTTCTATTTGAATTCACAATTGTTGTTAAGTGGAATGTAATTTTCATTAACATAGCCTACATGAAATTACTCGCAAATGAGATAACAGAATGGAAGGAATACTTACTGGATAGTAAGCAATTAATTTGGAAAGCTTTTCTTTTATAAAAGTCTGTTAACCACTCTTCCTAAGCTTGTTAATGGAATGTGTATATGTAGATACGTTTTATTGGATTCGGATCTTCACAGCTTTGAAAAATCTTTATAATGAATATGGTGAATATGTTAAAAAGTGACCTAAAACATTCTCATTCCCATTTGAAAATTACACTTAATATTAACTACTACTACTACTACTACTACTACTACTACTACTATTACTATTATTACTGCTAATAATAATAATAATAATAATAATAATAATAATAATAATAATAATAGTAATAAACCGATTTAAAGTAAAAAAATTGCGGTCCTTAAGTATATATTTTTTTTTCATTGTTGCAAGTATGTCCGTTTGTTTATCTCCGAATATTTACAACACAATAATTAATATTAATCTGATACCACTCATTATGAGTAATTAATATGGAAGATTTCGAAAAGAGCATTTGTGAAATGGAAGGTATGCTCTTCTCAAACTTCTATTAATCAAGGAAGAAATTAGACATAGCAAAAATAAGATGTTCCAATTAATAAATACGAATGTTAGTAACCAATTTTTGTCAACACTTTTAACCAATTTACATAGCTAATAGAGAATATTACTAAATGGACCTTTGTTTTCCTCAAAGAATTACCTCATCTTCTTCTGTTGCATGCTGAATTGGCAAGTCTTTTTTGTCCTGGAGTGGATCGGATGTTATTATTTCCAGATTAGGTTTCGTAATTGCATCAGTGTTGATCGGCCTTGTTGTGGTATTGAGCAGAGCAGCCAGTGTTGATGTCCCTGAAATTAAAAACTATTATTTAGATAATATCTTTCTAGGCAAACAAATAAATTAACATTACGGTATTTAGCGATTTATGACATATTGTCTTTAATTGCAATAACAAACCTGCTACAAGAATTTATTATAGCTTTATTGTATATCTAAGCGATTTAAAGAAATTTTGCTCTCATAATATTAATAAAACATATTTTTAAAATTCATGCCTACCTACACAGATATATCAGTTTGTTACACATGAAATGTCAGATTTCGGGAATGAAGTATTTTCCATATTTATAAACACCGCCAGATGGTACTTGTGTTTTTGATAGTGAAAGTTAAATATCCCATTTTAACCATGTGATGAATCATTTGAGTGATCATAGAAACACAAAATGGAAATAAGTCAAATACTGATAATTTTTCTTTATAAGGTCAAATTTGACCACAACGCAGCAGAGGCTGCGAGAAGTAGTAACAAACTATTTGAAGATGACGCAAAAAATGAACGAATCATTCAAAGATGGTTTCGAAAATTCCGATCCGACGATATGACTCTAGAAAATGAACCGCATGGATACACAGCATTACCCATCGACAACGACGAACTGCGAATATTAGTAGGGTTTAGCCTTCGCCAAACTGTAAGGGACATGGCAGAGAAATCGGGATTCCACTATTCGACCGTTTCCCGCCACTTGCAAGCACTTGGTAAAGCCAAGAAGCTTGATAGATGGGTTCCTATTACCTTACTGAACAAAACATGCAGAGTTAACTTTAAGTTTGCAGTTCTCTGCAGAAAACGCGCAGTTTTGAACAGAGAAATGACATGTAACAAAAAAATGGATACTGCATAATAATCGTAGGAGATCTGAGCAATGGCTAAATGCCGATGATGCAGTAAAAGATAATGGTGACTGTTTATTGTGCAGCTAGCATTATTCACTATTCTTTCTTGAAATATTGTGAAACCATAACGTAGAGAAATATTGCACTCAGCTAGAAGGAGTTAATCTGGTCACCAGTTATGTTTTCTGGTTTTTGCCAATGCCACAGGGAACAGGTTCAATAACAAAACAGCAGTCAAAATCGCCTTTGAGGAGTTTCTTCAGTCCAGAACGCGGGTCTTCTATGGAACAGGCATAAATGCACTACTATCTCGAGAGAGAGAAATGTATAGTTCAGTTAAAAATGATTAATAAATGTCAGTTTCCGCAGAGTTTCTGTTGGTTAAAGTTTCACTACTAAATTTGACATTCCATGCGCAATAGTCTGATATTAAGTAGATATCCCTATGTGTGCATTTTTCTTCCCCCTTGTTTTTTTTACCTATGGATGGTGTGGATATGTCATTCGACCTATGGATTAGTGCCGTTGTTTTCGTCGATGCCGCCACGTGTAGAGAAGTAGTTGACAAAGGAGTAGTTTTAGTTGTACGTGGGTCTATAATTTTGATTGTACTAATTGTGGACGTTGATAAAGTTACACTTGGCTCAGAATTATTTGACCGCTCACCTATAAATACAATTATTTACTCAATTTATTCATTTTTTATAATGATGTATCATTTAATAAGAATATATGTGAATATAAATAAAGGCATATATAATCATGTAATTATATAAAAATCTATAGTTACAATTTCGAATCGATTACAGAATTTTAGAGAGGCAAATAAATGTATATAAAATATTCTTTATGGCTAAAAATATACGAAACCGCCCCCGCCCCCCAAGAAATAGATCTGGATGTTATGCTGTCTGACACGTCATCGAACAACATGCAAGCGCTCATGGAGGATTGGTTTTGGGTTTGTTTTACCGTTGCGCTACCGCTGCTGCTATGGAGGATTAGGAGCTCATATGCGTGTGTTACACATAAAATGAGTAATTCGGCAGAGCTCGATGATTTCGCACGTAGCATGTTGGACAATCGGTTCTTGAAATATCCGCCTTGCTACATGTGCCGAAATCAACAGCGATGTAATTGTAAAATGAAAGTCGAGGAAGTGAAAGCGCAGCAGAACGAAGTGATAGGTCCAAAAAGACTTACTGAATGGTAGCGACCACTCGTGATTTTCAAAATGTGTCGGGCGTCGTCGATTTCAGCAAGATTGTTTGTCGAGAGCTAAGAAACATGTGTTTCTTCGGGTGTGCGGCCCCTCACTAGCCGAATGTCACCGACGTATATGGCAATTTTCATCAATTCGTCTCAAAAAGTATTTAGGAGTTCAGTTACAGAGATGTTGAGCCATGTGACCATGTGAGCCATGTAGTCGGCGCTCCATTTCACCCACAAGTGTCCATTGGGGTTTATATCAAGTCTCTGTGCATGTCGGCCTATTTCTTCGATCCCTGTTCCCAAACCATTTCTGCATACACCTTGCTTTGTGACGAGGAGCATTGTTATGCTGGTTGTCATATGCAAATGAATCGAGGAGACAGATCGGTATGGTAAAATAATGAAATGAACAACAAAATTATTAAATCAGGTTATAATATTACTATTTTTTTTATCACTGTATTACATTTTTTTACGTTGTTAACGACATTTTCAGTGTTTGCGCGTACCTCGTGATTCTTATGAAAGCATTGAATTGCTGGAAAGCAAGCACTGGTAAGTAAGCATTGGATTCCGTTAAGTAAGCGTGGAATCCCCAAGGGAACATTTCATCATGAATTTGAAAGGGCGCCGAAAACGAAGATCTTCAAAATGACTGACTTTGCATCTTCAGATGAATAATTAAACTTTCGAAAAGTGTTCGCTTGTAGAAAAGTTAAATAGCGGCTATCATTTAAAAATGACGTTTTTCTTATTTTAACAAGAAACGAAATATTGTTTATTTCGGGTTGGTTTATGTTCAACTTGTAGACACACTTATCGCAGTCGTTGCGTCCGCTGTCGGACGATATTCTATCGTAATACAGGTTTCTTTCAGAATTATACGAGTGAGACGTTTATTGTCTGGGGTAGAAGAGCGTCTCTTCAGTTGGTGACGTCTCGGTAGATTTCCTTAGGAATCGGTTGCGTCCGACCGGGTCATATCTAACGAATCAAACTGAGAGAGGAGTGTCATTGGACAGTCATGGCTGGGTTGGCCGAGATTTTCTGATGCCCTTCCCTGAATTGCGAAATCTCAGTCATGTTTTATTAAGCGAAGATTTGCATAATTCCGCTTCTGTGAGATCGCGCTAATAATGGAAATTTTCACATCTTTACCAAGAGATACTGGTATAAAAATAGTCCAATCCCAAATGTTGCTAAAATTTAGCAAAGCAGACTTTCTATAATATCAAGATAATTTGTAGGCATCATAGTTCCTGCATCGACTTCTTAAATGCCTTGGAGGCAGTGGTGGCATCACGAGAGAATAAAATAGGTTTACATACTAAGCAACCGGTCATAAACTTAATAGCAATCAGCGATATTACAATGTTGTAATATTCGACAGCAAAGGATTATAAAGCAGGGAAAATGCATTAATTTGGAGTGAAGAATCACACTTCACTATTTGACATCTGGTCGACGAGTTTGAGTTTGGTAGAATGCTGTCTGCTTGGTGGAAAAACAGCATCTTGATTAGGGCATTTTTTTCACGGTTTACGTCCCTAAATCTTCTACTGGAGAATCTAACGCTGTTGTATTTGTCGTTATCTTCGATAGTTCTGTGATTCCGACAACTAGAAAAAATTTGGTAAAGGCATTAACTTAATTTTCTCGTCCACAAAATAAGATCCGTGCAGAATTGGTTTAATGAAATGGCAGTTGAAGAACTTGACTGGCCCACACTAAACCCATTAACAATTACGGATGAATTGTAACGTCAAGGTAGGTCAGAACGGGAAACATTATTGGAAAGTCCGTTTGAAAGAAAGGGAGACAATTTCCGCAAAACGTACTGAAAAGGGTGGAAGCTGTGACGTAATGAGAAAATTATTAATTCTATTCCCTATTAGAAGGAGTTGGAGAACCAAATACCCAGATATTTTTGACGAAGCCACGATGAAGTGGAGCTTTATCTCTCGTATATAAAAAAAATCCATGTAAGTGCGAATTACATTCTCTAACCAATAGAAAGTTACTGAAATTACTCAATTCTTTAACTTTAAAAAATTAAACTGTAAACTAAAGCTTTCATTCATTTTAACAACGAACATTTGTAAGTTACAGAGGGAAAATAACAGTGATAAAAATATACAGTATCCTACCGCTCCCTTGATTACACATGACGTTTCTTGGCCAATCGCAAGTTTGCAAATCGGTGCTGAAATAAAGACCTCCCGTGCAACTTTCGTGCACAGCAAGACCGAAAACGCAAACGAAGTACCGACTACAGTTCTTCTTATCCGGAAAGTAACCAAACTGGTCAGGGCAAGTGAAATCGGCTTTGTCGTCTGCGTCGGCCCCTTGATCAGCTCCGTCTAAATTGAAAAATTAAAGAAAAAATTCAAATTATTATGAGTAAAGAATGACATTGATTACTAAAATATCTTATATCTGTGTTCAAACTCAAGAGTTTGTTATTTTTTTTTTCAAATTCAAGATCTCTCTCCCTGAAGAGTATGTTTCTTTGCGTATTTCACTGCGTGGTTGGTTAATCGTGAACACAAGAAAATACCAGAGATAACCCCATTATCTTACAGTGCAATTTCATATCAGTATAGAGTATTTTGCTACTAATTTGAAATTCGGGCAATGGAATGCCAATGAAACGGCAATCAATTTCGGCAATTGTTGCATCATAATTTTTAGATTCGTATAAAGCTCTTCATTGTATCATCTGGCATCTCTTCGGCTTTTGTGTAGCAGCCATACACCATACATTAACATTATATTTATGAACTGATTTTATTTTCTATTTAGGGAGTAAACTGCCCTTCTTTAATGTTTTATACGCATTCTACTACCAGGAATATTTTATACACCCTTAATAATCATCTTATCAATATCAATTCTTATTTAATAGTCTATTCTTGCTGTAATATTTCGTATTTTCCAAAAAACATATAGAGTGTATAACCTAATACCGGCCAATTAAACGCAGCAAATTATACGGAATCAGAATATTTGCAATGATATTTGAGAAAAATTTGTTCCTGCAAGGCATTGAAATATTGACGGCGGTGAATTGGCTGTTTCCTCGGATCTCACGGTAAATATGTTGCATTTTCATTTCCTCTTCTTTTTGGAGTAGGAAGTAGGACAGGGGTTCGTACATGTATATTTTATAGCAAGTAAATATTATAGGGCATAACCAGAGGGTCTTGTGAATTCGACTATCGATAGAATGAAATAATTAGCTAACTTATTTTCGAAATTATATATTACAAAACCTTCTCTCTCATGATAACAATAATCCTAAAATAGCATGGATTTTACAATTGACGTTTAAAATGTTCACCGAACCGAAAAAAGGATTGTAAATCAAAATCCAGTCTTTGCTGAAGTTGTTTAGAGCGATTCTTGAAACTGCATTGATCTTTTATCAATACCTTCAGATCGAATTTGAGATTCGCTATTTAGAGCGTTATTATTTCCCCCCCTAGATTTTCATCTTTAAAATAGCCTGTAGAGTAATTTTTTCAAGCTTAAAAATATGTTCTTTTTTGTGGTAATATCAATTATTATTATTATTATTATTATTATTATTATTATTATTATTTGTCATCAGTTTTTCACTGAGATAAATATTAGGCTGGTCTGATTTGCAGTTGCTTGGTTCACACCAGAAAAAAAATATTCCTAGTCCGCCGCTGTCTGGGAATGGTACTTTTTTGGAATGTAAATTTTTAGTTTCTTCGATAACTTAAATTTCTTTTTTTTGCGGAAATTTTTTCGCGGAAATGAAATAATTAAAAAAGAAGGGAAATTAAAAAAAAGTGATTATAAATTTAAATCCATAACTCATCATTCTCTCGTAAACGAAGTATGCCTACTGTCTGTGTGACTGTCCGTAGATGTGTGAACAAGAAAACTTATAAACGCAACGAGCTAGATGGATGAAATATGATATGAAATATGGTCTTTACACCAAAATTGTAGATCTCTATCTACTTTTGGACCAAATGTGGTAACCCTAAAGATGTACTCGATATTCTTCAGACAGACTCAGACTTTAAACAAAGGTAAACAAATAAAATTTAGTCTTAGGTCATTACACAATTAGGTATCAAATTCCAGCCGAATCGCTCAAGCAAAATGCGCACTTTACCTGAACACCTATTTAATATTTTTCATATAACCTAGCATTTTAAATGGATATAAATGATTGAAATTTTATACAGCTCTTTATAATTGCGCAAAATAATTAGATACAAATTTTATATATCTAATTATTTTTCGCAATTTTTTCTCGCTATTTCCTGCAAGGCCTCCATCAACTTCATCAAGAAGGACAGTACAGAGAGCCCTCTATTTCATAATATAAAATTTTAGCCGAAACATGCTAGCGAAACGGTTACTCTTTTGACCATCCTCTCAGTAATTTTCATGTTCAACTACAACTTTAAATAAAAATAAATTATTGAAAGTTCTTTTTAATCGCGAAAAATGTGGAAGAATACGAGAAAGTCGAGGGAAAAACACTCCCGATTTTATTTTCCCACTTTCAGGATCTAGCTAACAAGAGCCTGAATTTTTAGGTTATAATTTTGAAGGATTAATACTTTTTTTTTCTAAAGGAAAATAATTCGATATCATTGACAATCATAATCATAATACATCATTTAAATATTACGTTGGGAATTTTTACATTGAAGCTAAGCGAAAAGCTACAGTTAGATTTTGAAAGCTAACAGCTACAGTTAGATCGTTGAAACTCATTTTGATATCTTCTTGCAAGTCGCTGAATTCTTAGATTTGAATTTACAAAAATGAACATATAAAGGAAATGTCTTTACCCGGATATAGAGTGCGCTATTGAAAATCAATTATCGTCTTAATATTAAATGGGCCTTAAGTGATATTTTTTTGTGGAAGAAATAAAAAAATTAAGGTGAAATTGCATGTGAATAACTTTGAAAGCTATCTTAGACAAGTGTAAAATAATTTGTATTTGCAATTTCGTTTTACATTAAAATTTTATTCTCTCTTGATGATTTTTTTATTCTTCTCGACAATTATTGAATAAAGTGTTTATTAAGAATAATAAGCGGGTTGGGCAGGCGACATAGTTCTATTTTTTAGAAAGTCATGATTAATGTATATTGCATAATTATATACATTTTGCACTATTAATTAAAACCATCCTTTATTTCCTGTTCAAGCGTGTAATTCATAATTAAATCTTAATTACTCTGTGATTAAAGTGAGTGACCACCTTAAGGCAATACATAAAATGAATTTTACAGAATAATTATAACACAGGGAAATAAATAAAGACATAAACAAAAATAAAACAAAAGTCAAATAAAGATAAACAATAATGGGTGGAAAAAATTATATGAGTTTACTTTTTTCATCTTTTCACATTGTTTATAATTAATTCATAGTATTCACTTCAATTATTTACTCTAAATATCTATTTAATTATAATTTCTCGTTTTCCTTTTCAATGTCTTCTGTAACTTCTCAATTTCTTTGAGAGAGAATTAAAAAACAAATGCACGAAACAAATTATAAAACCCTCTGGGTGTCCCATGTATTATAAATGGGTCATTTCTCTTCCTCTCTCTCTCTCTCTCTCTCTCTCTCTCTCTCTCTCTCTCTCTCTCTCTCTCTCGCGCACACACACACACACACACGTACACACAGACACACAAACACACACACACATATTCGATGCTAGTTTCAAATTTTATTCACAAGGAAAAGAATAATAGCTGACAAAATTTTTCAAAAAAAGGGCGACTGAGGAAGAGAATCTTGGCGTCAGTGACATCTGGTGTGTGTAAAAATGTTTCCTAAGACATTTCTCTCAAAGACCATTGACTTGGATGCAATTGCTGTTAATAGAAATATACGTTCATGTGCGAATACTTCATCTTCTCTTGAGAAAGCCATCACTTTCGAATTTAATTTTCTCCCAGTATTTACGACAAGAATTTAATCGATAAAAATTTCTAATAGGAAATGAGGACACCTCGAATGTTTATTTTGAAATCTGCTTCTTTCTTAATTTTTTGAAATATGTTTAGTTATATTTGTAATTAAGGAAGTAAAATTTTATTTAACAAATTGCTTATAAGATGTAAAGTAAAAGCTTGCCTTCCATTTATTTTTTTTTACTTTTGGTGCGAGTGCTTCTCTAAATCGAGCGGGTTGCATTTCAGCTAAATTCAGAGTTAATATATTTTAATAAAAAAAAACATACCAAAATTTTATATACCATTTCTTTTTCTTAAATTTCTTACATCATTCTCTACAAAATGAGGAAATAACACCTACATAATTTCAAAAAGAAAAATTGTTATGTTGCTAATTTAGATTTCCAAAGCTGAATATCCTAGTTTCTCATTCTGTTAAAGCACTTATCCTAATATTTGTTTTTCCAGTTTTAAAAGTCAAATAATGAAAATGATAAAGGACTCATTATAAATTACATTATATGTTGAAGAGAAATCCAATTATTTTTTTCCTTTTCTTTAAATACAATTTCATAATGAAACAGATCCTCTATTCCATATTTATCATTACACCTTTTTTTTCGTTCGGAAAAGTAATATGCTCGTCTATCCTTCGCAATAAAGACAATTTTGAGGAAATTTAGTATACTCATATACGTAATGCAAACAGGAATTAATATAAACATCTGTATTCACGGATTCTGTATGGCATTTTTAAATCTTTTTTTTTTGTGTGTTATTATATATTTTATATTTAATAGTGGTATTACTTGCAAAGAGGAGCTAAGAAAGTTGCGTTAAAAAAGGTAAGCTTTATCTCTAGCAAGTAATAACCAAACAATAATAACAACAATTACTGTATAGCAAAAACCCTTTTTACTCTTCTGACAGGTTTGTTATCTATCGTTCGCATTTCAATTCTTGACCAAGTTACCACAATTCATATGAACAAGTCAGCAAGGGTGAAGTTCACAGTTTCACGTTTATTTTTATATGTCATGAACTAGAAATTGATATCTAAGCATTTCACAATGGGGCTGGTTATAATGAACATGAGTAAATATTGACGATTTGATTAATAATGGTGATAGCATTGTTCGATTGCGCCAGCTAATGTTTTTTTTTAATATTTCATAGTAAATGGGAAAAATGATTTTCTTGATTCGGCAGAGGCTTAAATTATTTTAGAAAATATTCTCTATATTATAAATGTTTTGAATTACAAATATATATAAATTTGAGGAAGAGTGAACCTTTCTTGATACACGAAATTAAAATTTGACTTAACAAATTATTCAATTACATTTTCAAGAAATTATAATTTTGCCATCCTCATAATTGTTCCATTTTCATTTCATTCCGATGCTGGTGTGTTTACTTTCACTATTCTAGGCAACTAAAGCTTATTTACATCTAAAGGTCATATCAAATTTATCCTTGTAAAAAGCAAATAAATAAATACAGGTTAAGTACATTGGTTACCTAGTGAACATTGTCTAAGATTTTATATCACTGCCATATAGAGAAAAGCTCCATTTCTGATTTACTATAGAATCTTTCTTACTAGTTTACAGACTTTAACTTTTGTGTTTCTTCAGAAAATTTTTTTATATTTTTTGGGACTTGTATGTCTACCGATGACAAATATATGACAGAAATGTTTATCACGCCTGATTGTTTGTAAAATGACAAAAATGTTTTTATCTTATGGGATAGCAGAGCCAGAGAGCACCTTTACGTTAAAAAAGTGTGTGGTCGGTTAGAAATGAATTTATTCCTGGAGAAATGAAAGTGAAGTGCTATCCTTTAGTTCCAACATAAAACTAAGCTAGGCTCCTCTCATATTAAGCTAGGCTTGATGAAAAACTTTGTTAAAGCACTTGACCAACAAGGAGCTGCATTTAAGTATTTGCAAAATGTTTTTCCAAAGTTATCCAAAGCCAAATTTAAAAGAAGGCATGTTTGTTATTAGCCCACAAATTAGAAAAATTTAAAGGTTGACAAGTTTGAAAACTGTTTATCTAAGGTTGAAAAGATTGCATGGACATTTTTTGGAATGGTGGTAGTAAAATACCCAATACCATAAAAGTTGGAACAATATGAAAAAAGCAAATAAAACATGAATGAGTAAATTATATATATATATATTAGCAAAATTAAAAATAATAAATGCATTTAGTGACTGAAGTAAAATATGTACAATTTATAAATGCCGATCTCTTTTTTGGTCGTATATAATTTTTTAATGAAATTGCCATTGGCAACATGCATCATAATAGTTGGGACGGAAGGTAAAGACCGCGCCAGAACAACACCTCCTATAGAGAAGGCCTGCGGACAAAAGGTGTATACATTGTTACATCATCATCAAGCGGCTATTGTTATCGTATTTCTACCAATAATAAGCCCTAAATTTGGCCGCTTGATGATGATGTAACAATGCATACACCTTTGGTCCGCAGGCCTTCTCTCTAGGAGGTGTTGGCCAGAAGCCTTAGAAGTGCCATGAATATTCTCGAAACTTTTGGAGAACATTACGTCATAACTTTTCACTCTTTAAATGCTAACTGCAATCTGTGGCCAGTCATTTACACGACATCCTGGGTCGAGGCAAGGCAGTGGGTCAACATATGCGCAATAGAACAAGCCAACAATTTGGAAGCAACTTATATCAGCACGAAATAGCCAGGAATCTTGGATTTCCATCATTTACAGTTCATAATATTACAGGACGAGAGGAAATACCACCATTCGTAAAGGGAAAGGGCGAAGACCAATTCTGACTGCTCGTGATCTTCGAGTTTTCAGAGGTCACTGCATTAAAAATACACATTCAACAGTGAATGTGCTCGAGATTGCGGAATGGGCACAAAGCGTGATCAGAAGGACGGGAGATGTCAGCCAATGGTAATTCAACCGCTGTCCCAACATTTTTGGAGTGTGTTGCAACGCCAGTTTGCAAAAAAACCTAATATTTATTACTATGAATTAAATTTTGTTTCCGAAATGTTTAATACCTACCCAATAAACTATCTTCTTTTGACATAAAATAAATTCATACATCAGTGTAGCAATATTTTGGCTGCATTGCATGTTTTCACATTGTCCCAAGTTTTATGGAAATGAGGTTTGTAAAAGAATTCTTGGGAAATAAAAAAAAAAGTTAGAACTATAGACAAATTGTTGGGATTTTGGGATGAGCAAAATTTAGGGGACTATTGCTGGTGATAAGAGAAACTGACTCAAATTTATACAAAAAAGATGAGCAAAGCAGTATATTATTATCTTTTTTATGTGTGTAAAAAACCTGTTTATTTGCTATAAAATGGGAAAAATATATATTTTGAAAACGTGACGCGATCAATATTTTTTTAACAATAAATTTGGATTCAGCACCCTAAAACCCCCCAAAATAACACATTTCGTTTCATCACTGGAGGGGGGGGGGGGGGGAACAAGCCCGTAAACTAGTGTTATTATTTATTTCCTGTCACTTAAGAGAAATTAAAAAACAATATTTTTATAATTTGCAATTCCGATAATCCGTCCTGAAATGACCATGGCAGTTGAAAAGGACGTTAATACCAAACAAACCAAACCAATATGATAAAGAAAATACAATTCCTTTGCTGAAACTTATGATCTATTTGTCAGTACTAAGTAAAGAAAGAATTTAATGAATATTAAGATTTAACTTATACAGGGTGTTCTCGAATCTTGTGTACAAACTTGGGGTGGTTATAGAGGGATCAAATCTAAGCAACATTTCCCTCTTTCATTTTTTTCTCTGGGGCATTGTTGTTGGGATAAAAAATGTTGGACGTCGCGTAGACCTAATATGCCACTCAACCCGTGCTTCTGGAACACGTCAAAATCATGGTCAATCATGTAAAAAAGAACAAAAACTAATTGCATACAGTACAATATTGTGACTAGTTTTTTATGCAATATAAATGTTTTACAATAAGTGTTCAAATTGACTTCCTCTGGCATGAATGCATGCTTCACAATGTTGCCGCATGGACTGATGTACACGTTCAAGAGTTCCTGGTTCTTCGCGAATCTGGTCTGTAGCTACGGCGATTCTGGCTACAGGCTCTTCACTGATGTCTCGTATACCAATGTCTTTAAGTGTCCCCACAGAAAGAAATCTACGCACGACCTTGGTGGCCAAGCAATAGACCTCCTCTACCAATCCATCGCTGGGGAAAGATTTGGTTTAGGTGCTCTCTCCACAGGCTGGGAGAAATGTGTTGGAGCACCATCATATTGAAACCACGTGTTGCTTCGAATGCTCAAAGACACATTTTCAAGCATTTCAACCTTTTTTATCTCAAAAACAATGCCCCAGGGACAAAAAATGAAAGAGGGAAATGTTGCTTAGATATGATTCCTCTAACACCCCCCCTCCAAGTTTGTACACGTTATTCAAGAACACCCTGTATACGTCAGTGTTTGTTTCGTTTTTTTTTTTTTAACTGTGAACATGTAAAATCAATTAAATGCGTTTACTATTAAGCGTCTACAATTATTTTATAATATTCGCAGTGAATGTTTTGCCTGATTCACCATTATTTTCATTTCAGTACTCAAAATTTATTAATGTTACTCAATGATATTTACAAATGCATTCCCAAGGAATAAAATAAAAATTTAAATTACATTTAAGTATGTTTTTTTATTTGAATGATGTGAACTCTCAAATATGAACTTTTTTTTGAATTATGATATATAATTAGGTTTATTCTGTTTTTGCATTCATTCAAAAATGTCAAACTGACGATTTGAATGTTAATTTTCGAAAGTGATTTCATCTCCAAAATTGCATCAGGTAACTTATTTTATTTATCTAATTTTTTTTATTTATTTTATTATATTATATCATTATACACAGGAATTCACATCATTCAAATAAACAAACATATTATTCTACTCCTATTAAATTATGTATATACATTTAAATAAAATTAATGTTAAATTAGCTAAATGATCTCAATGTGAAAATTTATATAAAAATTGTTAAAATATCTTTTAAATAGATACCCATTTGTGAACACTTAATTTCTAAGGACTTAGAAAAAAATTCTTTAAGTGAAGTCAATTTTATTTTAGAATAAAATGCCGAGAACCGAGAAAAAAATTCGCTAAACTGAAATTTCGTTAAACTGAAATTTGTTAAACTGAGCCTCAGTTAACAAACTTTCGATTGAATTATAGGTAAGTCGGCGGAACTCAAAAGATCATTCGTTTCAATAATCAGTATAGTTATATGGAAAAGTTTTTAATCATGAGAAACAGCAATGTTTGAATAACCTCGTAGTTCATATTTATTGAGGTATTACACCATTCTGGCTATTAAGAAAACGGGCGATAGATATGCGAAGGGCATTTGCAATTTCATTAATCAACCCGAACCTTCGAATGGATTTCAAGATTGGAAGCCTATAATTATAACTGAAGGAAAACTGTGGCCCTCAGCACAATCGAATTTCGTTGTTATAAACTATCATTAATCAATATCTACGAGTGAAAGAGCTTCCCCAAGTGACAATATTATAACTTCTTAATAAAAGAAACTCTGAAATAACAGTTAATAAAATCATTTATTTCCGTCACTAAATGGCTTGTTGTGTCATAACTGTTTTCAAAAAAAAGAGGAAAAATCCCTAGCTTGTCTTAATGTTAACAAGTAAACAAGGTGTTTTAAATTTAAATTTTAGTAATCTTAACACATTAAAAGCAACTTAAAGTTCCATTTTCTATAATTATTAAAGTTTTATCTGCTATTACCTAAATTGCTGTTCATTTATGAAAATCAACGGCAATTTAAAGTGCGTTAGAATAATAACTGGAAAACATAATTTTATTATTATTTATTGGCTATCATAAGAATATAAAATAAAGTATGTTATGACCCTTTTATGGATTCATAAAAAAATTTAAATATTCTTCAAAAGCGATATATGTTATAGTCTAAATCATTTTATTACAAAAAATTATAAACGAGGTCAAACTTTAATAAAAAAAATTCGAAAATTCTGGAATTCGGAGGGTTTTTTTAATAAAAAAAGTGAACATGATTAAATTTCCTGGACCCTACTTGGATATTGTGTGACCTATAAATGGATCAGCACTCCGTAGAATTGTGAGCTTTCAAGCTCTCTCCTTTGTGAGTATTGAAACTGTGCGGCGTAATTGCCCAACCAATGGAACAATCCAATCACCCTTATCCCCTCCTTAGGAGACAATCTCATTTCAATCTCCCCTCAACTTCTCTCCGTTATTTTCCCCATACCGAAAATTTAGTTAAGAAAAAAAATCCATCTTAAAAGGACCTACTTAACCACTAATGGCTTTCGTAGTAGAAAAGCATGCCGTTCAAGCAAATGTAATGCGAATGAAATCCTTCAGTAGGTTTCCTTTAAAAAAAACGGGGAGCGAGTCCTGAAAATAACTGAAATTTGATAATGGACATTCTTTTGCCTATAGAAAATTTAAACGGGAAGTCCCATTTTTCCCGACTCTAAAATCTTGAATCGGATCGCTGAAGTTATAAACAAATTGAAAATTTTGCAATGTTGTACTTCTGTTTCAAAGAATTTAATTAAAATTAAAAATTGTTTGATGAATGTTACGTGCTATTCAATTTTTACAAAAATACAGCAGAGTATCTTCTCTGTTCCGAAATGAATGTACGGTACCAAAAACTTGTATTTAAAATTTCATCCATTCATTATTGTTAATTGTAATTGTGTACAAGCCAAGCTAGTGGATTCAGTGCAGAAAATATTATTATGGATTTTGTCAAAATTAGATATTTAAATGGTACAAATATTATAAATGTCATTCAAGTATCCAATAAAGGAAATAAGTCATTTGCGAGTTTCTTAGTCAGCTCTGTAACTGCGATGGAAGACGTGAAATTTATTTAAAAAAGAAAATTAAGACTATACTTGCTGGTTATAAGTTCACTTTATATTTATAAGCTTATTACGAGGATTGTTCAACAGAAACCCATTTGGACTGCGCAGCCGCGAAGATATCACCTAGACAACGGAAAACAGTTGTTTATGCATTGTTTAAACACATGTACATATAAGGCGTCTTTCACACGAATTAGTTATTTGCTTCTTTCTAATACATGTAGTTATGATTAAGTTGGAAGATGACGTTTATGGCAGATAATCCATCCAAGATATCTGCGTTTTGCTATTCAATTTTTGGGCGCTATAGAGCGTCAATGAAAGTATTTACGAGAATGAAAGCTGTAAATGGGGAGAGCAAGTATACGGCAATGCTTGAATGGTTTAAAAAATGTTCGACAAGGAAGGGAACCCACGAAAGATTTGGCCCGTCAGGACATACTCGTGTTGCAGCATCAGATGAAAATGTGAGACAATTGGAAATTGTTTAACACGCCAATAGGCGATTTCCATGTCTTTGACCTTCTAAATCAATCCCTAAAAGGACGGCGGTTCAATTCCGGCGCTGACGTAGAGCCTCCTCTTACGCAATGGTTCCACCAACAACCGAAAGAATTCTACCAGATGATAATCTGTATTGTTCATGGATATTTCTTTTAAATTCTTTGAATAAAAATTGTTTCCTAGCTTCTAAATGTGTTTTTGATATTAATACTAAATTTTTTAGAATTGTTAAATATTAAGAGACTATCTAAATTTTTCTATAACGGTTTATAGACATCAACTGCGAAAACATACAGTTTCTGACAATTCGATTAAACACTGATTACTTAAAGAAAAAAGAAATAATATGCTTATACAGTATAACTCCGTTAATACGTGTTACAAGGGACCGGGCAAAAACTGCGTATTATCCAAGATTACGTATTATCCGGCATTGATAAACTGCCTCGCAAACTGGTCGCTTTTTGCTTTAAGACGTCGCCATTGACTGGAATACCGTTATCTTTGTGACGTGCCTATACACGCACACAAACAGTTAATAAAAGTTCAAATCTTAATAAACTTACAGGAAAAGGAAAACTTATTGCTTAAACCATGTTAATAAAGCCTCCTCTAAATCCTCATGCGTCGCTGCTTTTTTTAAGTCTCACCAGATTCCGTTTGCTGCCTAATTTTATCTTCATTTCTAAGAATCGCTGAATATCATTTATCAAGAAACATGTTTATATACACACTGAGAACAAATCAAAATTCGCGGCTATGGAAGAACACGTGAGTCATTGTTGATGTCCGATGGAACCAACTAGAATTCGCGGTTATGTAAGAATCGTGCTTCGTTATCTGTGTCCAATAGAACCATTCAGATTTCGCGAAACATCATCGAAAATCGCAGGACTAAAAATAATTTGCAAACACTACTAATAATTTAAGATTCCTAGAATGAATTTCTTAAGTTTTGAGTCAAAAGTACGTATTATCCGGGATCTGTGGAAAAAATACGTATTAACAGGTTGAATTTACATAGAAATTGCTTTCAAGTGGAAGGGACCGAAGGAAAATCACGTATTAAGTGGGATCACGTATTAAGCGGTCACGTATTAACGGGATTTAGTACCCTTGGTTAGCAGTCTCTCAACATATATAAAAAATCAGTTGAAAATGTGTGATATTGCATTATCAGAACGATTTAAAAGCGCAAGCCAGTTAAAAACATCATTACTGAAAATTCAAGCAATGGTGAATTTGTCCCGGCTTACCTTAACTGATGGGGAGGCCGCTAACAGTGTTCTTTGGATCGTGGAATCGAACTCCGACGAGGGAGAGATAAATGCTCCTCTGTGTTAGAAATTATGTATAAACCATCATTTAAAAAAGAAACCATTTTCCAAGTAAGAAAAGCCTACAAAAACAAAACATACAATCAACCTGTTGCAAACAATACATATCGATTAACATGAAGCCCAAGAGCTAAATTAAACTGCTAATGCAAATATGTTTTTAAGTGCAAAATTCAATAAGCATAATTTCGAGGTCAGAATTTTATCTCCTTTTGATCGTGTATATCAAGAAAGATTGATTAAGGTGGGCCAGTACAAGGTCATTTGTTGACTACATATACTCTTTTTTTTTTTAATAATTTTGTTTTAATTTTTATATCGGGGGGAGGGGGGAAGAGGAGAAGGCAAAACCTTTTAGTAAATAACAACTACTTTTACATTCAAGAAAATTGGTTCTATCCTATTAGATCCCATCATCAGTTAGGATACAAAAATCTTTTATCCCGTGAAAAGTCAAGCTAACAGATTTAAGAATAAAAGTTAATATAAAAATTTCTGCCGCTCATCCGAATGATTCTAATATTTTTCAGTATTATAAGTTGGTGTTCTGTAGAGAACCTGAATGACCATTAAAAAATTAAATCACATCTTTAGAATGTCATCTGAGTTTCCATTCGCAAGATTACCGAAAGTGCAGCATACAAAACAAAAAAAAGTCATTGAACAAATACTGTATGTGTTGGTCATATTAAAAAAAATATTTTGCCAGTATTTAAAATTTTCAAAAAAATTAGATTTCTGTTTGATTTATAATTCTAACCTGTTGAACTTAATGATTGTTATTAACTAAATAATTTTTTTTCGGTTCAAGAGTAACTAGATCAATTGCCCTAATCAGTATTAAATATAGCCTAATGTCTATTATTTCTGGCTTTATTGTTTACTGATTAAAATTTACTCTTTTCGCTTTAACTATGCATTATTAAATTTATATACGTATTTTATAATATATACAGGGTGGTCCAAAAGTCGCGCACATCCAAATTCGATTGCCTATAAAAGTGTAATAGTTGAAAAACTTCATAGACTATTTTAAAACTTTTATATTTTGAATATATGTTGTAAAAATATATGTGTGTTGTGTAAATATTATATCAAAAAGCATTAAAATAGTATTACTTATGTCGTCTGGTTTCGATGTGCGCGACTTTTGGATTCAGTCCTTTTCAGTTAGCCACTAATAAATTTAAAATCTTGAAAATTACTTGCCATAGTTTACATGTACAATGATTGATTTTTTTTTATTTAACAAAAATAGAGCCTGAGTCCCTTCTGCATGTTGTATTATAAATCTTTATCTAAAGAATAGAAAAATAGGCCATGACTTTGCATAAATTGAAACTATATAATTGCAATCACGATTTTAGTAAAATCATACTGTATTTTTTTTTCATTACAACAAAGAAAGGTTTGTTCTAAATAATCACTATTCTGTTTTTTCAGTGTATTTTCACGTTCATCTTTCTGGTCTCTTTTAATACTGGACTCCATTTGGGTTGCCGTGACATTGTTCCTTATGTAACCTTTTCTTCTTCTATCTCACAGAAAGCCTATTTCTCTGCCTAGTACACTTGGCCTGTTTCGATCTTCATTAACCTCCATCCTCACAATGATTCAAACACCCGCAATTAAGCCTTATCAGAGGAAATGGCAAGGAATTCTTTTTTTTTTTTTCGTTTGGGAGAAAGAGAAAGACAATAATAACGACTTCGTGTAATTACACGACCAATCTTCTCTCATTCTGACATACTGAGAAACAGAGAGCTTTCTTTCTCTGAATAAACTCAGTCAAAAATTTCCGCTTGGCTTACATTTGTTGCAAGAGCGAGAACGTCATTTCAACAATTGTGCGTGTGAGGTTCCCACAAGCGATTCTGTCCTATAACAAAACCACAAATGGGTCCAATAAATCATCACTCAGGGAAAAAGGGGAGAAAACTATTTAATTCACATTACTGGAAGCCAAAAAATGGAATTAACGATATTCGCTAGACTTATTTCGAGTTCATTTAACTGAATAAATTGATTCGGGTATTGTATAAAGTGGCCAAGAAATTAACCGTTTCAGTTCTTCCACTAATGGCCTTGAATGCTAAGAGATACTCTCTTATTCAAACAATAAATCATCTTTAGCAATATGTAATAAAACATAAAAAAAATTATATAAATTAAACATTAATAAAGTAATTGAATTTGATAAACCTATTTTTTATTTCCAGATTACTATGTCAGTTTCGAAATTCTTTTTATTGTTTTTTTTTATTTCCTATCTTTTGCCATTAGCAAAAAAAAATATTGTTTGAGTTCGTAAAGCATGCCTTATTTTTATGTAATTTATTAATTAAAATTCTAAATACAAATTGAAAACGCATAATTACTTAAAAAATTGGAGTGATTCTGACAAATCGTTAGAAATAGAATCATATTAAAAATTGTTTGTCTATTTATCAACATCTCGTATGATGTGTTTATTCGAATAGTTCAGATTTACTCGGTATGTGTTGACGTATCTTATTGTTATTAAAAACAACATTTCATCGTGTACTCGTAAAATATGATTTGGCCTTGTTCGCATTATAATCCACGCGGCCAGCTCTTGAAAGTTGAAGGACTAACAAGCATTAATATTATTATTATTATTATTATTATTATTATTATTATTATTATTATTTTTATTATTATTATTATTATTAATATTATAGAATCATTTTAAATAAATAAAAGGGCTTAATAATTATACTTCTTCCAATAAATATACTTCCTTGTTTTCTTACCTTATTACATTATTCCTTTCTTTATAAATGGATCAAACAATGTATCAATCAAATCGAATGGCTCATAAACTCAAGAAAGATATTTTGCTTCCCAATTTCATTCCGACTTGAGAGAATTTTTTTAATATTTTAGGGAACATTTAATATGCATTTTCAATTTTCCAGAGGGAACGTACAAAAAAACTTGATCTCAAATCCAGAATTTTTGGAGCGCTAGCGTATTTATAATTCATCTCACGACATTTATTGATATTTTCGACTGATGATTTTTATCAAAATCAACATGTACATTGATAAGAAAATTATGCCCATAATAAGCGATAGGTTTCAATTTAGTGAGCTTCAAATGAAAACTAACACATTCACAGGCACATTTTTATGATAGGTATAAAAAACTTTATCGAGTAATTAGCAAGAAATTATAAATTGCAGTAAGCCAATTACAGAGCTTGAATTAAAACCAGTTTACTTAACTTTTTATTTCGCTGACAAATTTATAGAGTTTGACATTGGGGCCAAGCACTTAATAAATAGGAAACAGTTTTTCCCCCCTCCTGTCTTAAACTTATTTTAGGATTTTCTAGAACTGAATGAATCTATCTGCCCAGATGGCAGAACAGCATAAAAAATACTACAGGAGTTTAACGCTGTAGTATGAAAGGGCTTTGCATTTTTTCAAAGCTTCATATTTTATTGTAATTAAGTAGTTTTTATATAACTACCTTTGTTTCAAGTATTTAATTGAATTCAAGTTTAATATTTGTAACTTACAACTTTCTATTACAGTTAATTACAGTTAAAATTAAGCAAAAAAATTTAAAACGGTATAGACGAAAATGTTAATGCGATATAAACTGTATATATTCTTCCAATTAAAATGAATTTATGTATGAATTTGAAAAAAACTGACTTCTATAAACATGTAAAGACTGCCAACATTTTTAAAACTGGATTACTTTTGAATTACAAATTATTGAAATAATTTAAAAAATAAAAGATGATTAGTAATGAATTGTTTATATCTTTTCAACTGATAAATTTTTAATGACTATGTACGTTAAATGAAATTTTTGATATCCTAGAAAGATTTACTGAGATGTAATAACATGAGAATAAAATACTATGTCATCTTAGGAATTACATCTAAAAACCTCAAAGATATTGTGAGAAGTAGAAGATATTATCAATAAGAAATCTACATATTTTCGGTTTAATGTAGCAAATACTGTATTGCAAACGAAGACATTAGCTAGAACTTTTCACAATATTTCGTATCTTTCACATCGAGCTTTTATGTGATGTGAAAGATAGGGAAACGTCATTTGCGAACTGAGCGAACACAAATTGTGCCGCGGGCACGAAAAGCTTAAAAGCATCCTTTTTCCGGTTCTACATAAAAACGATTCGTCAACACCAGTTCTAGAGTTCTTCCAACTGCATTTTAAAATGGTGTTATTATAACATCGTCTTTGCCTAGATGAATAGACTAAAATGATCGCAAGTTGTGGCCAATATGTTTACCAAACATCTTTTAATTAAAATTTTATTCAATAATAAAAATAAATTTGTGTATTCTCATTTGAATAAAAACTATTTTAAATTTATTAATCATTAAATTAATTTAATCTATTCCCTGTATTATATTTACGCATTAGTCTTTTCGTTCAGCTACACAATTTCAAGACAAGCCTCTTGGAAATATTTTTTACTGAAGCCACTGAGACACTCTCAAATTCTTAAAAAGTTAATAAATACAAAATATTACTGGAACAAGATAATTGCATATTAAAACAGCAGAAGAATTTTTTTAATATTTGATTAAAAAAACCACGCTATTTTATAGGTCTCATGAAAGCAAGATTTTTTTTTTATTTCTTACAAAAAAAGTCATCAATTCCAATCTAATACACATATTTATTTTACATGTGCAACGCCCAAATTTGGAACAGGTCACCCACACAATATTAAAGAATTAATATGGTAGTAATTTTGAGGAACAGGACTTCAATTTTAATCAGCTATTAATTTTAAGTTAATTTTTAAATAAGAAATTTGCTTTCATTTCTCGTAGTTATTAGAGCCTTCATAATTTCAATCTCCGAAAAAATTCTCCACTAAATGATTCAGCACTATAAATAAGCTCTAAATACATTGAAAAGTATGAGATAATCAGTGATATTAAATCATCGGTAATTACTGCAGCTTTGCTCTGCACAGATAGGACCGTTTGGGGGCATTCCCATTAACATTAATTTAAATTGGTCTAATTGTAGTCACTGGAAATACCTTAAAAGGTGATCGATAACCTTCCCACCTTCCACCGATTTGAAATGAAATTCCGAATCAAATGAAAATGAAATGATACATGCCATTTATGATGTTAAAAATCGTATTAAAATTTCAACGAACATTCAGATTCATTTATTAGCTATTACACTTAAAGAGTTATTTACGATTTGGAAAAACAGTGTTGTATTTCTTATCCGAGGCAGAACGTGACCACGTAATGGTGTTTGGAAAAATAATATCTTTTTCATCATTGGTTCGATTCGAACTTGATTGCTTTGAAAAAAGACTTCATAAGCTTATTGTTATAATATTTTACCAATAAAAATTGTACACAATTTTGATTTAGAATTTCAGCGAATGTGCTTCAGTATCTTATATTTTAACTTAATCGTCTATTTCACATTTTCTTTAAGTTCATGGTAGGTTTAGGAAAGAAATAAAAAATTCTGTCGGACCACGCCCTAAGAACTCTCTTTTGAAATAATTACCTTCTCGTAGCTAAACTCAGAAAGTTAACATCATTCATTTCTAATATATTGAATTTATTATAATTCACCATTTATAAGTCTGATCTTTAATTATTCTGTTCAGTTTTTACAAAGTTCGTATGCGGTCGCTCAGGTAGTTCACTGCCTCTCATTAGTTTTCCTCCATTACGGTTAAATTCACGTATGTAATGTGATTGAAATTAAGACCCATCTTCATTCAAAATCCACCATTACAGTAAACAAACTAATATATTCATTTTATATTTTTCTTTCAAAATTACAATTTAGCGCTACTAAAGGTGATCCATTTAAAAAACATCAAATCGCGCATTCAATATTTAATGTTACTACTTTTCTTTTTTTTTAATAAAGTTAAATTTAATTTACGATTTATGAAAAGTAAAACTTGCTCATCATCACTGTATCTAGAATATTCTATTTATTTCTAATTTAATCTAGTTCCTCGGCAAACATAAAAGCAAATTTTTTTCCATTTTCATCTAGTAATTTTCATCAGTAATCATTAATACTATTATTTGCTGATAAATTTGGTACAGAAAAAGAGAATGTTATAGTCTCAAAATAGAAATCAACTTCGCTAAATGAAAATTAATTTCGTTCAGATTCTAAGATAATAACGCAAAAGTAATGATGACGACACATTCTATTAAAGTTCATATTAAAATCTACGTAGCAAACCTATAAAATTGCCTGACTGTCCATCGTTCTGACAAATTTCACTTATCTTTGAAATCTATAACTTGAGACTTTATCACTGAATCACAGCAGCAGCTAAAGTAAGTCATCACTTTAATTCATTTCAATATGAACGAATTTTTGTTTTACTTTCGAACATTCAAAAAATATGGGACATAATGAAAAAATCCCTAAAAGATGTAGTGAAAAAAATAGAATAATTTTAACTTCCTAATTTTTGTACTTTCACATGACAGTAAGGGGTTTCAAAAACATGAGTTAAAACTAAATTACCATATGCTGTATTTCAGTGGGGATTTTTTTCTTCAAAAGTTGCTGTTTTGAAAAGAAAAGCGATGAAGAGTTATTTCTAAAATGATCTTTCGATTATTTTTCAACTGTGAATTAAACAAAAGAAGGTTTTAGCAAAAAAGGTAAAAAATGTACTAGAGTGAAATTAAACATCACGAAGGCAGCTTAACTTTCAGAAACAATTTATGCTCAGAATATTTTATCTTAAAGGTTCGTCTTACAAGTATTTTGGACCATTACACCAAGAGACACGATAGCAGCGTTTAATATTCTTTATTAGAAATTATTACAAATTAAAAAGAGAAAAAAGATTGTGGCTTCTATAGTCATTTTTTTCACCTTAATGGTGCAATTTAGCAGTTAATTGCGGCTTATATTTATATCATGAATAAAAGAAGCATGAGAATAATGAAAGAGTTGTAGGCGTTTTCTTAGAAATAAACACATTTTCAATTTAATATAATCATTTAAAGGCCATAGGATATATTACTTATTGAAAGCAAATTTTTAAAAGTAATAGGTTGACCCAAAATGTCATTTAATTCAAGTTTCAAAGAATGTTAACGGGATATTTAGTAAGAATCTCATATTGAACGATCGAAATGTGATTTATAAGAACATAACGAATAATAGTGTCCTCGAATCGTTGATACGCAAGCCAGTTCTTGAGGAAGAGATGGTAGTCACTGGGTGAGAGAACAATTCATACAGTAGCTTTATTCCGGTTTGCCCAAACCGAAAAAATTCAGGCAAACCCACTCTCAAAGGAAAATCATTGCAACAGTGTTCTGGAATCAAAAAAGGTGTGCTTTTGGTTGAGTTCATGAGGCCTGAAACTGATTCGAGGATTCTGAAGAGTTAAAATCCCAGGCGACGGAATTTTATGCGGAGGGTTTGAAAAACTTGTATCAAAAGAGTTTGGAAAGAAATGGCGACTATGTAGAAAAATAATGTAAGAATGTAAGTCTTTGGAACTACTAATAAAATTTTCCTTATTTTTCATTTGTCCTCATTTTATAACCGAACGGCTCTTACTTTTGAAATTCGCCTCGTATTTTTTACCCTTTCGTAGTTTAATAAATTTTATATAAGCAGTATGTTAATCCACAAAAATTTCAATGAATTTTTATATTTTCTATAAATAAATAATAAATGAAAGACGATTATATAAGGGGTGATAAAATATTGTAACGAAGGTGCACGTTCCTATGTCGCAGCGATGGGCAATCCTGGACCTAGGGTGGGGCTCAATCTCCACAGCTGCTTATCGAATGAGTTGCATTGGTGCGAGTACCGAAGTTGAGATTGAGTTGTCGAACATGTTTTGCAACGCTAGCGAAATTATGCGCGAATATGAAAAACAAAAGGCACGAGATGCTCCGCATAAAATTGATATGTTTGCATCCGCATGCTGCTTCCAGAAGCAAATGTGATGCCATTTTAATGTATAATGTATTTATTCATATTTCTAAAATGCAACAATAACGTGTGAGACGTTCGAGTCAAATTTCTTAAAAAATGAAGCCCACAAGTGAGATTGTAGAAGTTAAATTTGAATGAATTTGCATGAAAAAAATAATGAAAAATTTACAAAATTATGTTACCTCTCGTCATTGTAATACCGACCTAAATGTTTTCAAACAAGCCTATTCAATTAGTTAGCTTTCAAATAAAGAATTTTAATCTAATTTCAAGAACTGTATGGAAAATTCGCGAACATCAATAGCCATTGCTTTGGCCATCGCTAGACCATTCTATAAAGCTAACAATAATCTAGCAGATATTTCTTATATTTTAAGTTATGAGACAAAGTTCGACAATCAGGAAATTTATCTCCAATAGAAGTAGTAAGCGCATTACATAACAGTATGTCGGCAAGATCACTACTTCTTCTCAACAAAGAAACGACAGACTTCTCTCATCAAGAATTTCTCACTGTAATTCTTTTCCATTTCTAAGAATGCTTCACTAAACTTGTTTTTCGTTGGCAGAAATGTATCCAGTTATCTGGCAACTATGTTGAAAAATGCAAGTAGGTAATTAAAGTACAAATAATAAGGAAAGTTTCTGTGTTTCATTCATTAATATATTCCTATTCATTCATAGGTAATTATTTGAGGCTTACTTTTCGTTCATTTATCGTATAATTTGGTAGGCATCAAATAATTCACTGTCATCTGGATATTCCGTGATATTGTATTTAGTTCGAATAATTCCATGTCTTCTTTCTAAGTACTTTCTTCAATTTTGTAGACGAATATTGCCCATAGTCGTTATTATTTTTTATTATTTTTATTTTTAATAAAAGTTATTATTATCATTATTGATCTTTCATTTGATATCTCGGAAGTAAATGCCTTTGTTTCGTTGCCGAGTTGCAAACTTTTTGAATTTTTTCAAGGAATTATGAATAACGTTGTTATCCGGTGTGCTTCTGCAGCAAAATTATAGCTGTCGAGTTTAGACAGTGAAAATATCAAATGAAGCCTGCAAGTTAATGAATACGTACAAGCAACTTGGGACTGTTTAAAACGTAAAAAGAAGCACTATAATAAAGAAGGAAACAGTGAAAGGAGACCCCCTTGCTTTATTAGTAAGACGAAGCAATTTGCTAATACATGTGTCAACTGCCAGATTATTACGTAACAAATTTGTTAAAATGAATTCATAAAAGGTTGTTCAAAGGTGTGGTAAAAGGCATAAACGCCATGAACGAAATTCTTTTGGTCATTTTACGAATCTCCTGAGAGTAATCGATTTTTTGACTATATAGGGTGTTTCGACATTTTGATCTGTTCCAGGGACCAAAACATGCAGAAAATATCATTAAAGATTAATAAATGAAAGGTCTTACGAGGATTTTTTTCCGCGCCAAACTTCAGATGTTGATATTATTGATGAAAAATAGGAAAGAAAATTCCACAACCTGGGATCGAACCAGGATCAGGAAAGTTTTGTTAAAAGTGTGCACGAAAGTGTAAATCCACCTATGTGGGTGCACATCGGTGCAAATGTTTAAAGTTTGGTAAAAAGTGTGCACGAAAGTGTAAATCCACCTATGTGGGTGCATGAAATATTACTATAAAATGTTTTATTTTCTAAAATGACTTAAAAATAATTTTGAGGGAAAATAAATTAAGAATGTAATCGTGAAGTATGATATTTGAATGATGTACCCTTCTGCTCACCATGCAGATGCGCCAACCAATTGCGCCACCGTGGACATGGAAGCATTACGCTATCTACATGTCCTTAGGGCTGGTTGGAGCAGTACCCAGTTCGCGGGATGGGACCATCTTTCCT
Source organism: Rhysida immarginata (assembly GCA_023313115.1). Taxonomy (NCBI): domain Eukaryota; kingdom Metazoa; phylum Arthropoda; class Chilopoda; order Scolopendromorpha; family Scolopendridae; genus Rhysida; species Rhysida immarginata. The sequence continues at coordinate 483,236 of JAHWFO010061155.1, forward strand.
ATTGGCGTATAATCGTTAAAGATTAAAAAATGAAAGGTCTTAAGAGGATTTTTTTCACGCCAAACCTCAGATGTTGATATTATTGATGAAAAATAGGAAAGAAAAATAGGATAGATGGAAAATAGGAAAGAAAAATAGTAGGAAAGATGGTCCCAACCCGCGAACTGGGTACTGCTCCAACCAGCCCTAAGGACATGCAGATAGCGTAATGCTTCCATGTCCATGGTGGCGCAATTGGTTTGGCGCATCTGCACGGTGAGCAGAAGGTTCCTGGTTCAATCCCAGGCTGTGGAATTTTTCCTTTCCTATTTTTCATCAATAATAAGAAATTATCATATGAACACGTGGTCGAAAACGATTCTTTCTAGAGTTATAACGGTTTGCAAGTGTCCTATAATAGAAGAAAAGTTACGACAATTCAAAGAATCGTCTGAAGAAAATTGTGCTCTCTTCAACATCATATTGAATATTGAATCCATGTGCACGTCGCCGTATGGATGTTGCAACTCTTCGTCAGCGGTTCCTGGATGGCTGCGACATCATCGTCATACACCTGGTATTTTTCAACGGGTTCGCCAATCCATGCGATGATGTGGGCAGGCTTCCATGGATCTAACGGAGGCCATTTTGACCATTTGCTATAGCAAGTGTATTTGTCTTGCTATACCGTAGAAATAAATCATAGTTTGCAACTCCTGTACGCTTTAACATTAATTTCGTCTACTGCAGGACACCTTCAGGTAATAATTCTAGAAAGAAGAGTCTTCGACCCGATGTTCATATGACATTTTCTGCTTGTTTTGTTGCCTGGAACATATCCTGGAAGTTTATACTGACTATTCAGAAACACCCTCTATAATTAGAAAATATAATTTGCCGAAAAAAAAGTTAACGAAGTCTTGTAGGGATGTCACAGTGTCTGTGTTCATAACCTTCCGTGCGGTTAACTGATGACGCTTACCATTGTCGCCATGCTTTTCAACAATCTTTTTGACGATTCATTTTTAACAACCGTATTAAGAAAAAAATGTCAGTTGGTAACAAGGAAATGTTAGGAACATAGTCTATGTTTATCGAATTTCGTGAGACAGAGCACGCTGTTTTCTTCTGTTGAAATAATTTTTATCAAGAAAAGTAAGTAAATATTTTAGAAATACCGCATGTGATCGTTAATTAGCTCCATATGTCTAAGAGAAATTCGATTAGAGACTAGAGAATTATGATTGAAAAATCAGTTGTTATAACCATAATTCATGTGGTCGATAAATATCGGAACTAAAAAGCGATGAAACCGTAACTGGGTGAAAATCAATCGTGATGCAAAAACTGAAAATTCTTAGTACTAATGGTGCAATGCCAAAAACTGTGGACAAACGATAGTAACAAACAAATAAGAAGAGAAACCACAATTCCAAAAATAACCGCTCATTTGTGGAACTGTGGTTTCTCTTCTTATTTTGTTTGGAATATTCTATTTAGAAAACTTGAATAGAATAATGAATGATTTGGTGAATGAAATATCATCTTAGATTTGGTATTTATCAAATGGAGAAAATATTAAATGAAAAGATTAACGTTAAATAATCTCTCTATTTAAGAATCTAAAAAAATTGAACACAAAGTGGTAAGATCCTGAAATAAGCTGACGCTTCAGATAGAGCTATCCTTTGCCAAAGCACTCTGTGTTCAGTTTTTTTTATTCCCGGGTTCTTGTGTGTCGTCCTTCTTTCTTCTACATCCGTCATCTCTAGAATCTAAGAAGAAAGTTCGATAGGACTTGATTCAGTCATGATTCCAAGGGCATTTTAGTCGTGATTCTTGCGTAGTCAAATGGTATTAGATCCAAGCAACAAGAGTAAGTTGGAAGAGGAAAAAATTTCTACTGCAATTGTAACATGATAAATATTTTTTGTTCGTTTGGATTTGGCATTCAAGCTATCACAATTTCACAGGACGATCAACCTACTGTTTAATGGTTATTGTGTCAAGGAATTGAAATTCGCACATACACTTGGGCTATGGGTAATTTATGTGGCAGGAACATTGTAAAAACTTGTTATAGGATGGTTTCTTTTAGTGCATCGTGCCCGAGTCGAACACGAATCGCCTCAATTGCACCTTGAGAGAGAAATCTTGGAGATCTTATTAAACACTTTAGCTTAAACCAATACAAAAGTGAACCGTTTTTCAATTATAAGTGGATGAAATCCCTTTCATTAAGTAATGGATAAAAAAAATCATTGCGCAGCTATAAACGAATTTTTCACCAGAGGTCATAATTTACTAGAGATTGGAAAAAAATCTTGATATAAAGTTGCAATCACTCTATTTACTGTAATTTAGTAGCAAACATGAGCTATACTTATATGGACTTCATTTTAAATCACTCTGTTAAGTAAATGTATTTTTTAAAGTATTAGCATGGCTTTTACCAATGATAAGACATACAAATAATATTATGAAAGAAAAGAAATAACCTTACACAAACGAATGATTCATAAAATTAGCACATAAAATAGAAGATATTTTATTCTTTAAAGTTGGCTGAACCGCAGGTAAATCCTTTAGATAAGATCAGTTAATTTGTTTCAGGGGAGTCAGGGATTTTGGCCAATATTCCGAAACCTTTAGAAAAAATCCGGTATATCTTCTGAATATTTTATTCAATTCATCAACTGCAAAGAGTAGATTATTATACCATGAAGATAGAAATTTTTCTTATTTGAAGAATTCTTGATGTGGAAATAGCAAACTGTTACACAAAAGAATTCACAGCTCTTAATGCGCTTTCAAAAAAAATGATCATAAAATTTGCTTCAAGTACGCTGCCTGGGCTTTATCATCCAAGAAAAATTTGCCTTCTTAGCTGTCCTATCAGATTCGCAGATCCTAACCGAAAGTGGAAAATCTAAGAATAAACAGCGTTAAAATTCAACCTAGTTAAAGTCAAACAGCAATTTGATAGCAAAGTATTATAAAGATACAGTAAATGTATTCCCTTTAATATCTGCCATGTAGCCTTTTAAAAAATAATTTGAGTTGTATCAAAGTTTGAAATTTCACTTCATGTGTGGGTTATTTTTTTAATATTTTGTATATATTTATTTTAAAAAGCAAGTAGCGTCAAATTATAATGTTTAAAGTAGGTTGCTTATAAACACTATATCCTTCCTATTTTCTATAGCTATAAGTCATGGGGGGAAAATGTCTCCCTCCGGAATTTAACAGGTATAGAAAGGAAGAACTATGCAATTACGACAAATTCTCTTTCTTTTCTCTCTCTCTCTCTCTCTTAAAAAATTTCTGCAAAGAGATCGTGCCATTAACCATGGGTGTAATTTGGGTTATCTATGTGCCCAAATTACACCTAACAATCGAACGCGTCGAAAATGATTCAGTGATTTTCTCGAATGAAGAACTGGCTAGACCGCTGTTTGAATTACTTTTCGGGTTAGAAAATGTCCTTTCTTTTCCCTTCTCTTCAAATATGGTTGAAACTAAACAGGGTCATTTATTTACTACTTTCAGAATTTAATTAATTTTTTTAAATACACTACTGAAATAGTCAAAGTTATATTTTTATAGCCCTTTGGCATTACAGGTGGACCCTCGTTATAACCAAAAAAAATTAGTTCGTTTATAACTGGGATAAAAAAAAGTAAAATGATCAAAAAAAGTTACCTATTTCCAAAATATGACACTACAGCTGTATGCTTTTTTGCATTAAGCGTTTACGAGCAGTTATTGCTTCAATGTCATCAGTTTTATCTAAAATGGAATTGGGAACATTTTCTTTCAATTGATTACACAGACCAACAATTAAAAACACTTTTTGAATGAATTTGCCTTATTCTGATGGTTTTTTTTATGTGCTCAATGCGAATCTGCTTTTAGATTTTATCTAACACGCTAGATCGAATAATTTGGAAATTCGCAGAAGCACAAGAAAACATTGGAACGCAAACAGCAATACCTCACAAAGAAATACGGCTACGATTACGAAACTTGGAAGAGACTGCAATATTAAAGTAATGGGCGTGAAGAGAAACGGCTGCAATGTTAACGTATCCATATTTTTTGGGCCACAAGGAAATTTATGAGGCCCCAAGATCTGAATAATTTAACATATTTTATTGAAAAACAAGAAATCTGTGGGTGGTAGAAAAAAACTGAGGTCAGATACGGATTCAATATCAAAAAAAAGCATTAAAAAATCTCTTAACGTTAAAAAAAAGTTTTTAAAAAGTTATTTGTTGGCCTGTGTTATTGTTTTAAAGTTGAAATTGCTGACAAAATTTTTTATTAGAAACAACAGCAAATATCACTTCATTTTCATCTTAAGACGAATAATCATCAAGATTTAAATCATGAGGCTGCATCACATTTTCAAAATATCTCCGTCAGTTAATTAATGATCCACCATCTGCTTTAATATAGGAATGAAAATCATTGTATTCTACATTTTATTGCGAGTTTCTTTATCTTTGATGAAAGTTGATCGAGATAGTTCAAACTTTTCAGCAACAAACTTTTCTCTTCGCTAGTCTTCTAAAACTTCCAGTTTAAAATCAGTGGTAAATCGTTTTCTTTTACAAGCCTTTTTTGCAATGTCCAGACAAGTATGAATGGGGGATTCAGATAGAATGAAAACCTGTCTCCTGTTTTTTCCTCTCTGAAAGCACGTGGTCATTGTCAGCGTGAAAAATGATTTCTCTTTCCGGGTTTTACGAAAATTCATTACAACGAACAGTTACGATTATTGCAGGACCAAAAATTTTGTTCGTTATAATGAGGAGTTCGTTAAATTGAAATTCTTTACAACAAGTTTTTTCAACATTAAATCAGTTACAATTTCCGGAACTTCAAAAATAAATTCGTTACATCGAGGAGTTCGTTATAACGGTGTTCGTTAAAAGGAAAATGATACCATCAAATGTTCATCCTCTTCATAAATGGAGTTAAAATAAATATGCTTTATAAGATACTTGAGGTCTTAACATATTGTTTGCATATCCTTTTCAAAATTTTGAAAAAGATATTTGCTCTCATATTCTAACCTAACCAAAAATTTTAATTATTATTTAATTGTATAAATTATATTATCAACGGCATATATAGTAGATTTTCGTTATGCCAATAGAATAAATTTAATACCCAGCTTTTTTGAGCTTCTCTCGTATTTTGTAGAGAGAAATTTACTACTCTATTATGCTCATTTTTATTATTAATTATTTATTGTTTTTATTCTTGTCAGACGTCGATTCTATAGATAACAGCATAAATAATTATCATTTAATAAGTAAAAACATTTAACGTGTACCAACCAACAATTGTGGATATTTAAGAAGATGGAAGAATAAACACCTCTTGTCCACAAAAAAAAAATAAATGATTTTCATGGTATATATAGATATTTCAGCCAACCTGTGAATATCTCTCTGTATAATACGCTGAAAGATGGTCACAGGGTGGCTGAAATAAGTATGTTTCATTAAAGCCATTTTTTTAATGGACAAGAAGTGTTTATTCTTACATCAAAAACAGTTTAAAATGAAATAGACTAATTTTCATGAGCAATTTTCTTCCAAACCAAGTATATATTTTGTTTTATAGTAACATATTAAATTTGCAGTATTCGTCATGTTCACTTCATTATCATGTCCAGGATCTAAAGTGACTGAAAGGTATAATGTTCCTTAAATATGAAGCTTTATCAAGATTTTTTACCAAAGGAAGAACTTGCTTCCCCTTTTCTCTCTATCTTTTTAATGAAAGTCACCATTTTACTTTTCCTTTTTTCAGTTACATTTTTTTATGTGACGAAAATTAGAAGACGTGGGTTGAGCTTTAAAACCTGGAAGTCCATTGTAGTGTCACGAAAAATCTGTCGAACACTTTCCCTTGTCTTGGCAACCTGAATATCTGGAATTCCTTTCTCTTTTTGCCCTTCTAGGCTTCTTTTTCCCTCCATGTGTCTGCATCAGCGCGAAATCAAGGAAAGCAGGCGATAGACAAATTGAGTCACAGACTGGAGCAACCTTTGAAGGTCAACTGGGAGCCACTCATCCTTCAGCTCTCTTCCCCCTCACGGTAACTTCGACCTTCGAGTGAGGCACGAGCTCTACGTAGTGAGGCCTTTTTTCTGGCTTTGTTTTTTAAAAAATAGAACAAGAACACTTTTTAATATCATTTCCTGACGTAATGCTAACAGTTTAGAATGAGGAAGAAGTGCTAGGAGATGTAGTTAATGGTTGTCATACAAAGGAACAGAAACAAGGCCATAGATATGTAGAAAAACGATATTTACTCTTATGAACATAGAGGAAATTTATTAGAAAACAGTAAATAATATTGAATATAATTATTAAGAGAATATTGCATATGTTTATAAGATGTCAGAAATAATAATAGAAGTCTATTATTTGAATTGATGTTCCATATTAATTTTTTTTTTGCATTAAATATCAGCCGATATGATACACTCATATAACATTTTATTTTTATATACAGGACAGCCCAAAAATGTATACGCACTTTGCTAGATTTTATCTATAACTTTTTCCGTAATATGAAAATCGAAAACTTACTTCCTAAGATTATTACACGCATTGAATGAAGACGACCCCGATAGAAGAAAACCACATTGCCACTTAGACGGAGATTACTTGATAACAGTTTGCTAAGGAAGTGGATAGAAGGAACTCTTCGTAGCATTCAAAAATATCTCGACGCTTATGATAATCACTGTCGTAATTGTTGAAGTCAAAGAGGAGTTATATTCATCCTTTGATGTCTGTATGAATTTAGTGTTACAAGTTTTATATTTTTTTCTTTTGCTGAAATGTGTATTTTTTTTTTTGGGCCAATCTATATATTTACATCATATAGGGCACGTATTTTGCTGTTTTCCTCCCCTTCGCAACAGAGACTTCTTGATTGCTAGCTTCAAATATTTTTTAGCAATAATCCATGGTTGACTGACGTTGCAAGAAGAGGGTAAAATATTAAAAAAACTTTGTTTATGGGTTTTAGAAAATGAGATCTAAACGATTAAAAAAACATAAACCAGAATCTTTAAAGCGTGATGGAATGATCACAATGTGACTATTGTGGAATTTCCTTCTTAACCTTATGCAAGAATCACATTTTACCACAACATAGTTTAAACAGGTATTTTAAACAGTTTTTTGCTCATAATTAAGACAAAAGTCACTCAGCAAGTAGATAGAGAATTCAATTTTATCTCGGTTTCTTACGCTCAAACCTCATGAGATTATTTCGTTCTCTTATCTTCCTGTATATTTACTTAAGCTAAACATTTTCTCAAAAATATATTATAATTTCAATAAAAAGCTTATAAAATAATGAGGACACACAAACTCAGGATGACAACAAAATGCAACAAAATTGCAATTTATAAAAATTATCTTCCTAGAAAAAAAAATATGGACTACATAGAAGACTTTGCCAAGAGGGTAGAAGAAACCAGGAAATTCACATTTATTTATTCTAGTAAGAGTTTTATAAATTCCAAATTTGTAAATTTTGTTGATGAAATTATTTTAAATATACCATAAATTCAGCAGATAAAAAGATACCATTCAATATACTATATTGATGTAAAAGAAGTTTACTTTGTTTGTTTTATAAAGAAAAAATATTTAGGTTGATAGATTGTAAATGTTTTAAAATAATGTAATTTTTAATAGTATATAAGTTTATAAAGTTTTTGTCTCATCATTTATATCCTAATGACATTTTTTATTTTCTGTTTGTTAAAAGGTTAGAATAATCATATGTGCTAGTTATCCTGAACGTAACGATTTAAATATTGCACTTCTCTGCTTTGCACATTTCAACTCATCTTCGGATAAACTGACTATTCTTTTGCAAGCTACATCCACCCAATCGATGATTTATATTTATATAATATACCATGTAAACCATATAAAGGATGTTAAAAAATTTTCATTAAATAATTGAATTATCATATATTGAACATAAATAATGAAAAAAAAAAACAAACAGGTAAAGCAGCTAATATTCTTATCTCTATTACAGTCAACGTGGAATTGAGCAGAAGAAGATAGAACATTCGGGTGGAGGCGGAAATCCGAGGATGGCACCTGAGACTCCCAGCTGTGTTTCGAGGATTACAAAGAGGGCAAAATGGGTGGGCAGTATGGTTGGCGTCGAAAGCTCTTTTTTATAATATAAATACGTATATCCTTCATCAACTTTGACCTCACCTTTCAAGGGTTCATGAACCCATTACATCAAGAAAGAGTCTTTTAAATAATACAACAGAAAAAAGAAAGAAGCTGTAGTCACGCTTTTTGAAACTGCAATTATGTTTCTGACATTTATGCTCGGAATGAACGAGAGGGAGACAAGAGGGATCTGATGGTGGGGAGGAGAGTCATTCTGACCCACGAAATTACAGCTTATAGTTTCGCAACGCAATACTTATTTTTCTTCTAAGATTGATGATGGAACGTTTAAAAGGCGACATTTTTCCTGCAGACTATGACAAATGAAAATGAGGCTGAAAGAAAAACAAATAACGGTGTTGTTGTTTTTCTAGAATAATATTAAAGTGCTTATTTTTTCTTTCTTGAAAGCATAATTAAACATCTATAATATTTTTTAAACTTCTTTCGAAGCATTTTAAATTTACTAAGAATGTTGAATCGAATATTATCAATATTAATCTAACATCGCAAATTACTCTGCTTTAAAGAATGCTGTTAGTGTACTGAAATATTACCAGCAAAAAAATTTTAATAATAAGTTTTTCTTTACCATTTGGATTGAAATTTTGTAAAATAGTTCTTTTATGAAAGGTATAGTTAAGAAAATGTAATTTTATTTTCTGGAATATTTGAATTAAGGACATCAACTTTCCTATTAGATCAAAGAAATGGAACACGTGTTAGTAACAATTAAAACATTATTAAAATAAAGTCAATTATATGACAGTAATTTATATGCAGGGTGTCCCTAAAGTCCTGTCTTATAGGGAATATTGAAATCTTGTAGATGTAGAATACACATAGTTGAATAAGTATAATTTAGCAAACCGGGTGTTTCAAAAATAACCGGTATATTTGAAAAATCAATAAAAACTAAACGGGCAGCGATAGAAATACACCGTGTGTTGCAATATGCTTGGGACAACAGTAAATTTTCAGGCAGACAAACTTTCGAAATTACAAACGATTTATTTCTATCGCTGCCCGTTTAGTTTTTATTGATTTTTCAAATATACCGGTCATTTTTGAAACACCCGGTATATTATAGCGTTTGTTTCAGATAGGAAAGTTGGAATAACTGAAGTAATTTTCTGTATATTATAAATACATAATCATCTGTATGTATATTGCAACATTTCAATATTACTTATCAGACCGGGCTTTTGGGACACCCTGTATTATGAAGCTATTTAAAATATAATGATTATATTGATTTGTTTTCATCACAGAAATTAAAACAGGGCGATGAATATGGTGTAAGAAGTGCTACCAATGTCATATGCCATTACTGAAGCTAATAAAAGCAATAACAGTAATAATAAAAATCCATACAGTACTCCTTTCTTCATAATTAGGACAGGAAGCATAAAGAGTGTGTCTTTTTATTACGAGTCTAAATGAAAATACTGGCTATTTAAGTTCCAGTTTTATTTCTTCACTTTCATAAACAAGTCTAGCGTATTTTCAGATTTCACTTCTTGCAGTCACGAATCAGGTTCGAATGTTGCTAAAACCTTGGCAAATTTATATTCTCTAAAGCTAATAATATATAGAAGAGAAGCACTAAGTTTACTTTGAACAAAGAACATTTGACAATCGCCTGATATTTTGAAGATTTAATAATTTAACGGAATTTCCTAGTATCAGCCAGGAAAAGTTTTCAAATTTCCTTCACTTTTAATGCCGTTATTTTTTTTCTACTTATTTTTTCAGGATTTTTTAAAAATGTAATAATGGTGATGTTTTTCATAAAAGATATTGATAAAGAAAAAAATATATATATACAATTTGTGAGAAAATTTTTTTTTAAAAATATTCAAATTCTACTTCGCAATTTTTAAGAACAATATCTTACTTTTTATAAAAAAAAAAAAAATAAAAAACAACTTTGCTACTATTTCCTGTTCTGTTTCTATTCTATATTTCTCCATCGAACATAAACGCCGATGTATTTTAATAATTAATTTTAAAGAGCATTATTGATAATTTTAAGCCTGAAAAGCGATAAAACAGGATGATTCTTAATTCCATCCCGGGTTTCGGAAGTCGATAGAACAGTAACCAAGGCAGATATAACAGAAATGCTCATACGTATCATCGAATAGGGACGCTCTCAAATTTTGTATTCGCAATAGGCGCTGTAGTCTGCTTGTAGATTTAGCTGCTGGAAGGTAGTCATAACAAAACATGACGTTCACAACTCTCCTCTTTTTCTGTAGCCTCCACGATCATCAGACGTAACTTTCAAAGATCATATGTTCGTCGCCCTTTGCTGATGTGAGAAAGATCATATGTTCAAAGCAGTCGCTGGCATCGACCATCAGATTTTGTGAAGTGTATGGTAGGAATTTGAATATAAGATTGATATCTCCCGGTGGACAAATGGAATTATATATTATTTATAAAAATTTGACACTACATTCGTATAATATAAAATAAGTGTCATCAATAATCTGGTTCTTAGGTATATAACAATGGGTAAACATGTTGGGTATGTTCGATGATTTATAATCTTTTTGCTGTGACTATGTTGGGTATATGTGACGATTTATAATCTATTCATATAGGAGGAATATATCAGTTGATTAGAGAGCGTGGGGGTCTGGATACTGCCCCCCCCCCCTTCCCACCAGCTTATGAATTAATTATTTCTATATGAAGCACTCGAAGCTAATAAATTATTAGGATAAGTAAATTTATATTTACTTATTCATTTATCATATTGTAATTTATTACTATTTTTAGAGTAATTTTGTTATGCGTTAACCAAAATAAGAAGTTAAACAATACCGTAATAAATAGAAAGCTGCTGTAAGGGAGTCAAAAAAATTGAAAGCTTTTTCTTTTTTTCAATTTAACATATATGTAAATGGGGTCAAAACCGAAGATCATAGATGGCCAGGTAATTAACTCACCGCCATCAATCCAAAGAAATTCTTGTCAAGAAGCTGCTTAACCGTAAAAGCCGACTTTATATTCAGAATCCTAAATTTTTACGAAACGAATTGCGCAAGAAAGAATATAAGTAAGGTCGACAGTTTAGGACTTATTACGCTTTAGTTTTTCAGGCAGTATTTTATTTAGGCTCTGTAATTAACTTTCACATTAAGAACTTAAGAACTTAGTATAACAATCGAAAATCAATTAAAATATGTATGAGTTGTAACCGGTTTCGTTCATCCAAACAACAACTCTGTAGGAAATTGACTTATATAAGAAAAGATAAAAAAGAGTGCATAATAATATAATTTTTGGTATTTTTCATGTTATATAATGTTAAATTAATATCATAGAAATTTGCATTTTATGAGTGTTTTTAAACGAAAGTTAAAAATTGTAGTGAATTAACTGATTTGGTTTTAATGCTAAATGATTCTGTGAATTGGTGGACGTCCGTCTCAGAAATTTCTAAAAATTTTTCTAGACTTTAAAAATGCGCAGTTAAATTTAAGAGTTTCACTTCCCTATCCATGGCCTGCGCGATTCGAAAAATTTCTATTATGAATTCCATTTGTTAAACTTTGAATAAGCTGTTCTTTTGAATGCTCGTTAATAATTTTTGCGATCATAACCATGTTTGGATGTATTTCATTATTTTATGTAAATTTATTGGATGCATTTTGGTAAACATTTAATTTCCAAAAAATTTACAGTTTAGAGATGCAATATTTACTGCTGAAAATACACATGGAATCCTTATTTTATTTCAATTTTGATTCCATAACCATTATGAAACCACGCACACGTTCAATAGAAATTTCGGTGACAATGTTGACTATATTATGAAAATAGGTCAAAAAAATTCATGTCCTTGGAAAAAAGCAATACTTTCAATTAGGCAGAAGACATTCCCATTCAAGGACGAATGTTTTTTTAATTTGTTATATAAAAAATGGATGAGACAAACAATGAAGACCGAAGGTGAACCGCACAAAGATTCATGGAAAGAGAGGAGACATTCATCACATCGAAGTTTATTTATTTATTTTTTTCGCATTGTCCAGCTTTTTTTTTTCTGACCCAAGGGAAAGGCAGGGACGACGGGTCCTCCTCGGCGGCGCCTGTCCTGTTGGGCCACTAGCAGGAAAGTAAGATCAACAGGGAAAAACCTTGATCTGGTTTGGCTATCCCGCATTCTCCAGAGCACGTGAACCTCTGCCCACCCTTCGTGCTCCCTCATTCCTCCCCTTACTATACACCTTAAATTAGAGGTCACTCACTTTCAGCCTAATTTCTCATTAGTGTAATAATGTTTAAAGATGATGTCATTTTGTTATTTTAATTATTATTTACTGCTGGGGTAAAATTTTGAGTCTAATGTAAACTGTCTTGAGTATAATACCGATTTTATTCTTTGCGTAATAATTATTACACTCTTCTTTTATGTTATTATTATTATTATTATTATTATTATTATTATTATTAGTCAGTATAATGAATGAATTTTTGCGGATGAACTTGGATTTTATCGCTTTTATAAACGTTATATAAAAATCTTTTCTGTTATATTTCGCCAACAGAACTTTAACGTAAATTATCTGTTAATGTTTTGATGCACTTGTTTTATAGTTGATATGCATTTTAGGCATCTTGAGCTAAAGCTTATTAGCAATGCTTGTACAGGGTAAGTCAAAAGTCGCAGAATACCCTGTTTTTTCGAAAACCTTGCAGGAATTGGGAAATCTGAATATTCCTGTAAGGTATGGGTGAGGTGGTCTATCTTTTACGGTAAGTACCGAACATGGCCGCCATCTTGAAATCGTGTGTGTGTGGGGGGGGGGGGGGGGTCGTGTGATATATCAAATAACATCAGCACTTACTGACAATCTCATTCCTGTAAACACATCAAAAAACATCAGCTTCAAAAGTTACAACATATTTTGTTTGGAATTACAAGCTGGACTGTTCTCCATAAAGGACAGTCATTTAATGTGTTCAACATGATGTCTCTCTTGGTCAAGGCACATTTGAAGGCGCTGAATCCAATCGTCATGCACTTGCAGAAGGATTTCCGCAGAAATGCTGTCACACGCTTCTTCAATGCGTTGCTGGAGATGGTATCTGTTTCTGATTTTCTCTGCATATACGAGTTGCTTTAAATGACCCCACAGATAAAAGTCAAGTGGTGTGAGATCAGGTGATCTGGGTGGCCATTCCACAGCACCACGATGGCTAATCCAATGACCAGGAAACTGAACATCTAACCACTGACGAACATCTACACTGTAGTGTGGTGGAGCCCCATCCTGTTGAAAGTAAGAGAGAAACCTACCATCTTCATTCAGAAGTGAGGGAAACACCACTTCTTGCAGCATTTCCAGGTAGCATTGAGCATTTAGGTTCTGATCAATGAAAAAGGGTTCAATTACACGGGTACCCCATATTCCACACCACATCAAAACCTTTACGTCACCAACTACCTTGGAAGGTTCCATCCAGTGTGGATTGTGGTCACTCCAATACCTGTGGTTGTGACGGTTGACTTCACCACTGACATAAAAGTTTGCCTCATCACTGAACAAGATACCTTGTGCAAAAGAGGGATCTTGTCAATGTTGCTCTAGGGCCCACGTGCAAAACTGCATACCTCTGTCTGGGTCATCCTCTGCTAGGTGCTGGAGTATCTGAATCTTGAATGGATGCCATTGATGAGCATGAAGGATTCGTACGATCGATGATTGGCTGATTCCACATTCTGCTGACAAACGTCGTGTGCTGCGTTGCGGGCCCTTGACCAAGGATGCCAAAACCATTGTTGAGGTTGTCTCATCAGCAGCACTTATTGGACGGCCACTCCGTGCCTTGTCAACCACAGTGCTAGTTTCTCGGAATTTCTTAATTAAGCAGCTGACCATGTTGTGTGAAATTTGAGGTCTTTCTGGGTGCCGGTTGTTAAAATCTGCAGCTAAGACACGGAAACTTCGTTCTCCAGACATCAAAATGACCTCAATTCTCTCCTCCGTGGTCAAAAGCTATCTTCAGTTATCTGCTACAAAATGAAACAAAATGTGTTGTAACTTTTGAACCAAAACTGCTACTTCAAATCTGTTTTCAGGAATGAAACTCTATCGGCCTCGGTGGCTCAGCGGTTGCGTGATCGCCTCTGATGCCCAAGTACGCGGGTTCGATCCCGGCCGAGGACGACGAGGATTTTTCAGGGGGAAATCCTGAGATCACCCACTTCCTTCGGAAGGGAAGTAAAGCCGTTGGTCACGTGTAGTCGTTTGCCGGCTGCACGTTAAAGAACCCTTGCGAGGCAAAATTTGCGGCCCCTATAACGCCGTCCTGAAATGACCATAGCAGTTGAAAAGGACGTTAATACCAAACAAACCAAACCAAACCGAATGAAATTCTCAGAAAATGCTGATGTTATTTGATATATCACGCGGTTCACTTTCCATTTAAAAAAATTGACTTAGACTCAAGATGACCGATTTCAAGTTTGCGGCCATGTTCGGTACATACCGTAAAAGATAGACCACCTCACCCATACCTTACTGGAATATTCAGATTTCCCAGTTCCTGCAAGGTTTTCGAAAAAAACAGGGTGTACTGTGACTTTTGACTCACCCTGTATTAGAAATTTTGAGTTATGGCAAAGTATCGGAGATGGTAAAATATTAGAATGCTTATATTCTTTTTAATATTGAGTTACTTTTACATATTAAAAACAAGCAAAAAAAAAACCATCACTCCTGAGAAATGAAACGGCACATCCCGTAAAATTAAGAAAAAATTGTACAATATGTAATGTTCTTTTTCAATTTAAAAATTTTTTTATAAATACATTATAAGAATGAATTAGAAGACTAACATCTTATAAGCTTTTTTCGTCCACTGCCATTCCATTACATTATTTTTCAGTCTAAGTGACTGTAGCAACTTTACAAGTTCGCCTTTAAAGGGTCATACCCAGCTAATGGTAGAAATTTTCTCAGGGAGAAATTCTAAACTTAGGTTTTGCTTAGAATGAAATTATAAAGGTGGACACTGAGTAACAGTTGCCCATTCTACGTTTAAAGAACTCTCGCCTTGGCTAAAGTTCCACTTTTGACTAGTTTCATTGTGCATTCTCAACAACTGAAGTGGATCGTTAAAATTAATAACCTAAACTGACCAGTTTTAAACTTGAACCGATTCTCTACTGTTTCCAAACAATGTTTATTACTCTCTTTCACCAAATTCAGATCATACACCTCTTCTGCTTTATAGATTCTAAGCGTTTTCTTTTATGTGATTTTTATACCAAATCTCGCAGTGACATTAATATTTAACAAAAGCAATAAATTTAATTATAAATCAAAGAATCAAAAGGAACGAATTAAGCAACGTGAAAAAAAAGATTCCACAAAAGGGACAAAACGCAAAAAAAAAAAAATCAATGTACCATGATATATTGTGGGAATGATAGCAACTTATGTAGATTAGGCTTAAAGATTTTACAAGTATCAGCATGACATCAAAAGAACATTTTATTAGCATTTTCTACACTTTCATATGAAAATATTTTTCCTTTTTCCTGTATTGGACTGGCCAAGATAAATTGACAAAAATTATTAATTCTTTAGTTATAAGATCCAGTGAAGAAACTGCCTTGCAGAAATAGCCCTCCAGTCATATTTAATTAACAGCAGACAAAAGAAAGAGAAATTCCATGATCTGAAAGAGAATCGCTCTCTAAACTCGATAGTTACGTATAAAAGATAGGCAGTATCTCTGAAATAGTATGTCACGGCGATAGAGAACGAGCGGCGTGGACGTCTATTTCTCTAGGTTAAATGGTCGCGGGTTTGAATCCCGCAATGGGTATGGATGTTTAGACTTGTGGCGTTAAGACTTGTGTTGATGGAAAGGGCGCAAATGATCTTGTAGTCGACGGGCTCAAAAACTTAATAAACCACTCAACAAAACAACCGAATATCAAGAGGTTTAAAGTTATTGTTCCCTAGCTCCACCAATGTGATGTTCTTCTTTTCAATTTTCTACATACACAATAGTGTAGTGCTATGATGATGTCTTGCAGATTTAGCGCTGTCCGACTTCTCGCCAATTTTGTACAGGAACAAAATATGGTCAGAGTATTAAATAATGAATAGAAACTGGAGCTGATACCCCAAGTAACTTATTACAAGTCACAGATATTGGTTACTTTTTGCCGACATCAACCATCTTATGCACATGACTGTAGTATAACCACGATATCCAATTAATATCAAAAGTAACTTTTTACTTTTAAAAGGTTCCATGGTTATTCAGGTCCAAAAACCAATCGCTGAAGACATGGGTGTCGAATCCTACTTAAAGTGAGAAATAAAAAATGTAATATCATTTACATGCCACAGGGAGTATTCAGAAAGTAATGCATCACAATTTATTTCTACGACACGAACAATACTAGGCGGCTGAAATTTTGAAGCGTCCTTGTTTAAGCCTACCTCCCTTATTGCGCGAAGTTGCAAGCTCTGCCGCCAGTAGCAGCGCTATAGCGAATGTTAAAAATGTCGAATGTCAGTGATGCTTGTTACAAGCAGCGTACTGTGATCGAATTTCTTGTTTCCGAGGGATTTCCATTTGTTTGGCCCTTTAAAAAATGTACTCCGTGGAATCCAATTTGAATCTAATGTCGATGTCATGTGCGCTGTGAAAAAATGGAAAAAGTGATTGCGTGAGTAGAACCAAAAATGATACTGTGTTCTTTCGGAACGTTGGCATAAAGCCAAAGAAACGGAAGGAGACTTCTAAGAAAAATAGTCAGGAGAACTGATGGTTGTAGCAATATGATGCCCGTGTTGCAAAGTTGTAGGTCCCATACTTTCAGAGAAATAAATTGTGGTGCATAACTTTTTAAACGTTCCTTGTATAATATCTTGTTTCCCGTTTCTTTTCCAATGCTTACTTTCAACTGTCCCCCAACCCTATGGCAATGGAATTTTTAAGACCTATAGAAATAGCAATTACGATAACTGATATGTAACAAAAAGAAAGCAAAACCAAAGTATTTACGCACCAGTCCAAATTATCAATTTTTAATACTGCAAGTTGCATCTTCAACACTCGACTGAAGTTCAATTAGCAAATAGCTCATATGCATACTTATGGCTTTCTCAACAAGCGATTACGGATTTCCCCTTAACAAAAAAAAAGGAACTCTGTCACATTATTCGTGTTACTATCATCTCCCTATCGTACGTTAACTCTATTTACACTTAAAAAATAATAAACTCTTGTATTACAAACAACATATTATGCACACATTGATACAATACAAATAATATACACAGTATTCACAAATGATTACCCTGATTTTAATATATTATAAATTCTATAATGTACCCAGGTAATAAAACACACATTTATACAGGGTGTTGCAAAAATATTCGGGACAGTACTGCTGGGCAGCCTATCCTCTCGCTTCAGGGGCCGCTTCATAAAATGATAATTGCAATTTTATTTTGTTAACCCATTTACGCCGAAAATTGTAAATATGGAAATTGAAACTTCATATCTTAAATTTATATTCTGTAGCATGTAAAGACAAAAAATAATTTACAAAGACAAAAAATAATTTACAAAGACATAAAAAATTACAAGAATATAATTAAAAAGGGACTTAAAACTAACAAAATTTTAAAGATTACTAAATTACAAAGCTTCTAACAGTCCAATTAATCTCAAGTCCACTGTCCTGCCAATAATTTTCACATCTCGTAGAAACGGACTTCATTGTTGACTCTGCACTATTTAAAAGGTGACAATATGAAATGATAACGATGATAATGATGAAAATTTTTGGATTTTGAAGGTCTTGAAGAATTTGAAATTTGAAATTAAGGTCCGAAAAGTTCACAATAAAAATTTCGATGAAATGAAAATGCAGTCCAATAAATAGCCAATTATTTCATGATACTTAAAAATTAAACATGCTCCATCATAACTTAAAAATAAAAATAAAAATTAAAAATTAATTTTAATTTTTAATTCTTACTTTTAATTTAAGAAAACTAAGTAGTGACTTCAGTTCCTGGCCCGTTGCCTAGCTATTCCAAACTTAGATTTTATTTAAAATTATATGCTGTCATCCATAGATGTAATTTTTTTATGTCTTTGTAAATTATTTTTTATGTCTTTACATGCTATAGAATATAAATTTAAGATATGAAGTCTCAATTTCCATTTTTACCAATTTCGGCGTAAATGGGTTAACAAAAGAAAATTTCCCAATTATCATTTTATGAAGTGGCCCCTGAAGCGAGAGGATAGGCCACCCAGCAGCACTGTCCTGTATATTTTTGCAACACCCTGTACATCATTAAGAGAAAAACTTAATAAACTTCAACATGTGCGCCCCTGATAGCACGCAAAATATCCAACCGTTTTTCGGCTTCGCGCCACACATTCTGTAATATTTGTGGTTTGACACATTCAGTTGCATGTCTGATGCGCCATTCCCACTGCTGCTTTTTGAGAATGTTTCATTTAGATGCATGCAACCTGAAGAGATCAATGAAGAGGAGCTCCTGAAGAGATCTTACTTAAAAGATGACCGTCTGTTGCATTTCCTGTAGCTGAGAAATGGCATAGTTGATTAGTGTGCCTAGGTACATAATTTCATCAATTGTTCCTTCAAGAAAGAAAAACGGGCCAAGTACCGCACTGATTTTTGGACTGTCACTAATGTGTTCTCTTATGATATGTGGATTTTCTGATTCCCAGATTCTGACATTGTGCTTGATAACCACTCCGTTTACATGAAATGCAGCCTAACCAAAAAAACAGACATGGGCAAGAAATCATTATCTGATGAGAATTCATTTTACATCCGCTGTAAAATGTTGTTAGCAAATTGGTCACGTCTTGGAGGACCATCTAGCTGTAATGCTTAAACAATTTGCACTAAGTAGGCATACAATTTTAGATGTTTGCATACCATTTGTGCACAGTACTCCTTGGTACATGAAGTGCGCGCGAAGCTTATCTAATTGATTTCTGTGGTGACCATGTGAACGAGATTTGAATTGTCTCAACAGACTTTTCAGAAAGTGCTGGTCTGCCACTGCTTTTATCCTTAAGCACTGATCTCTTTGCTAAAAAGTGTGTTATGCATGACTTTAAGTAACGTCATATCAGGTGAGTTTTTTCCGTAATGTATCCTAAACATTCGCTGCATACGAATCGGAGATTTCGTTTCTGCAAACCATACATGTCATTGGGCCTTTTCCTGAGGTGAAGCCACTTTGAAAATAAAGCAGCTAAGTTATGCGTCTCCAAATTACCTGCAACAAATAATCTTTAATTACTATCATGGGTAAATATTATTTATAAACTGCCGAAATCAGGGTAATCATTTGTGGACTCTGTACTTATTGAGCAATAAAAGAGCTAAAGAGACGCGGTAGATATCATATGGATCGGCCTGCGTGGCGCTACGACAAGCAAAACATTTATGCGGCTTATATTGCTTCAGCCATTCGTTTTTTTACTTTAAACACCTATTATCACCATTTCACAAAGCAATCTGATTAGCTGTAACGAAATTATAAAATACCCAACTTTAAATCCGAACAGCAGGCAGAACACACAATGCCCTACGACTACGACATACACTTGGTTTTTTTTTTTCCCTTAGCCGGCCGCATAATGACAAGAGCATCAAACGCTTTGAAGGGAGTCTCGTTTGGAAAAACTGAAGGAACCGTAATTGCCATAAGAGAACAGGTCATTAACAGTAAAAACTGCGAAAACACATTATCAAGCACTTGACCGATGGAACTTACAGGAAATACCATATCACGGAGGAAACCATCCTCTACATATGAGGCTGCAGAATGCTCGCGCAGACAGATTATAATTATTTACATAGACATAACCAGGTGGCCAAGATCAAACATAAACATTTTTCCACTAGTAAAATGTAAACGCTTTATACTATACGTATACATATATATTAGACACTGCATTAAACAATACAACGTTATAGAGCCAACTAAATGTACAATGTACCTAATGTTCCTTTCTACCACCGGAAGTATTTCATGCTCATTAAAGAAAACCCGGACAACACTATATGAACCCATCTAGGGAAGAAATTCCTATACTCAGACATGAATATCTCCGCCGACATAATTGACCCTCAATTTCCACCCTCCTCCCGTCGAGGACAAAATAATACACATGAAACTTACTAAAACAAAACTGCAAAACGGACAGTTTCTGCACCGTAAAACGGAGAGCGCTAATGTCCTGATAGAAATACGAATTTTTCAATGCAGTAAACCAAAAAAATGCCGCCCCTTAAAGGTGTCTCCTGGGGCCAGATTTCTGGGACTTACCTTTTAAACTTGATCCAAGTCCGTCCTTCCAAAACAATAACAATAATGATAATAAAATCATAAGCAAGGCAAACAGAATTTACGGGCATAGATTATATTAGTAAAGATTGAAAAAGTCAACCTGGGATCAAATCAAGGAGGTATTGCGTTTGAAAAATCCTATGACATTGTTTTCTGTTACTTACCTTCATACCCTCGTATAATTTTAGACTTTATAAAATTAAAAACTTAGAATTCAGATAACACGTTTAAACATTGATCATGAAAATAGCTTAGCGTTAATTTTATATACCTATTATTTCTAAAATTTTGCTTCCAGTCGGAAGTAATTCATATAGAGAAAATTCATAATCAGTGATCTGGCAAATTTTTATTGCTTGAACTAAATTTGGCCTATCTTCTTTGTAGCTGGCAAGGATATTTTACTGCTATACAGAGTGAGTCAAAAGTCTATTACCCCCTTCTTATCTTGGATACCAATGTAGTTACGCAAATTCCAATACAGGGAATAAGTAGGAACTTGAGGGTGCTCTATCTGATGGAGCACTTTTTCATCATCTCAAATATGCAAATTAGGACACATTAAAATTCCATCTCGAAAACTGTAAGAGGTACAAAAATTCCAATTGCACATTTGTTGAACAGCAAATTCCAAAGAAAACAAAAATAAAGTTCACGAAAATCCGATAAGAGGATCTCTTACGGTTTTCGAGATAGAATTTGGATGAGTCCTAATTTGCATATTTGAGATGATGAAAGGTGCTCCATCAGATAGAGCACCCTCAAGTTCCTATTCATTCCCTGAATTGGAATTTGCCTAACTACATTGGTATCCAAGATGGGAAAGGAGTAACAGGCTTTTGACTCACCCTGTATAGATGATTTTCATGGTCTGTTACTCAAGTTTAACTCAGTTTTATATGACCTCGCTTATAATGGTTGACAGTAACATTGGGTTATCGCAATTTTAACAAATTAATTAAATATTTTTTTAAATTAATTCTTATTAAAATCATTTAAAGGTTAAGGGAATAGATTGCAGCCCGATAACGCATCAGACTGACCGAAACTCACATGGTTGGTTGGTTTATTAGAATTTTTGGCGTCGACTACTAAGGTTATTTTGCGCCTTTTACACAAGTTATATCTGTACGCAGCCCGGGACAAACACAAACATCCTTGCCCACGGCGGGATTCGAACCCACTACCAGGCGGACTCAAGAAGTAGAAAGCCCTAGCCCTCTCGGCCACCTGGCCGGCTGAAACTCACATGGAGATTTATTTTCAAATTCTTTTAACCGCAATTAAGTGTTTAAAATACTCGTCTCTATTAGTGGAAAGAAATCAATTATTTATACCGGGGGAAAAGTTATATTAACTATTTTCAGACTGCAATTATTACTGTCATTTAATCTGCTCTTTATGTGTAAAGTAAGTAAAATGTACATATATCTTATATGAAATTTTGGTATATATTAATTTATGGTATAATAATCAATGTTTTTTTGTGTATTTTTAATACTATAAGAGCAGTATCAATTACCAGTCTTTTAACTCAAGTACACAATTCAGTACCAGTTTCTTTTCATTTAATTACGGCTCAACATTAAGTTTTTTATTGACAAATGATAAGATAATGTAAAAATATTTAAGAAAATCAAAAAATTTCATTATATATCAACACAACGAACAAAGCAAAGTAAAAACATAATCGAATTTTAATAAGAACCAACAGTAAATTTTTTGAAATTGATCGAGAAATAATGACAGTTTAATGATGTTGAAAATCAAGAAATAATGTTGGTGACGCAAGCACTGAACTATTTTTATCCAATTATTTATACAAGGACCATGAAAGTTTAATGTTCGTCACTAATCGAGATGCTAATATTTGTATTTTATCGCCCTGCGGTTGCCTGTTTGTCCAAGGATGATGAGAGCACAAAAGGCTCCACCCAGACCATCGTTAACCTGCAAAACGTAAATGTGTGGGAAGGATCTTAATTTAATTAGTTAGAATACGAGAACTACCAATGAAGCTGTAAGTTGATGAGGAAATCAGGATTAAGGAGGACAGGATTTTCACCTCCCTTGTAGCAGAACATTCTTTCTTCCCTCCGCCCCAAATACTTTCTTCCATTTTTTGTGTATTTTTTTTATTCAATTCTCCATGTATGCAGAAGCTGTAGCTAAATAATGACAGTTCGCGAAATGATTACATCAGCTTTACATCGTTCTACAAAAAATAAATATGCGTTTATATTCTCGAATTCGATTAAGCACATGCAAAATTTGCAAGAAAACAAAATCACCTTAAAAACCATTTTGCGAATAAAAACAATGAAAGTTATACTATAAAATAATTAATATGGCGTTTCTTCTTTTTATACAGGAAAACACAGCTAAATGTTATAACATAATTTTAATTTCTATTTATGCTTAGACTATTTTATTTCATCCATTACATAGGGACATAAAAACTTTCTTTGGTTTGCAGATAGTGGAAAAACTTGTCTTGCATTTCGGTTAGAAAAAAATGATTCTCTCTTAGTGCAATTATCTAAAATAATTTAATTATTTTTCTTAAGACATTTTTAATTAACCTTTATCGAAAGCAACACGCACATAAAAAAGAAATTTTGATAGAAAAAATTACTAAATATTAAATTTCATTCATTCCCCTCATTTCCTTGTCCTGTGTCGAAGAGAAAATTGCTTCCTCTTTCCAATTCGGCAGTAGATGATTAAATAAGTCAATCTATTACAAAAACTGGCCACCGTTGCTTTCACTTTTGACATTTATTTATTACTTTGCGCATGTGAAGGTAGCTGATGTAACATTTTATGATTAATCAATGGAATACAATAAGAGCTTTTATCACACACATAAGCAAACAAACAAAAAAAACAAACAAACAACAAAAACAAAGAACAACTGTGTTTTAAACACTGGAAATAATATGCCGGGAACATTCTCAACCGACATAACTAAAGCGCCTAAGCATTCTAAAGTCGGCTTGGTTCGTTTATTAACACAGGATCTAGAGTTCTGTGTTTTAGATTTCTCCGAGTGCTTGAATAAGATTTGAAGAATCTTTCCATTAATGAAGCTCTAATGAAAGATGCGTTCCAAGCTGCAGTGTGCTCAAAACTGATCTTCTGTCAGTCGAAATAAATTAATTCGTTACGATTCCCATTGTTCTTCCAAATAAAAGAAGCGATCTGGCATTTCTCTGGAATCATTCGTTTTTAGTTTCTCTAAGATTGTAAGTGTTGATCACATTTCTCCGAGTTCGCTCTCTGGGAA
This sequence comes from Rhysida immarginata, assembly GCA_023313115.1. NCBI lineage: Eukaryota > Metazoa > Arthropoda > Chilopoda > Scolopendromorpha > Scolopendridae > Rhysida > Rhysida immarginata. The sequence goes on from JAHWFO010061155.1 coordinate 507,124, forward strand.
AGTAAATTAAAACGACCTAAATACTCTCCGGAGTCGACCACATTCCGGAACAAGTTGGGAACGTAGCAGCCACTTTCAACTGTCGGTAAAAATCTGCTGTTGGGGTTTTAAAAATTGTGACTTTAGAATGAATTGAACTATTGTTGTTTCACCCGATTTTCCCTTTATAAAGTAAATTAGTAAAAGGCATTTTTTGTGCAATGATTGGTTGGTTGGTTTAAGTTTTACGTGCGCGTCAACTGCTTGGTCAATTGCGCCCAAATTTGTGCAATGAAGCAATAACACATAATCAACATTACATTACATTACGATCAAAAATACATATGAAGATGATAATGAACAGTTTTTTTTTCAAAATAAGCCAAAGATGCATGCTCTTTCCCTTTTTTCTGGAATAAACTTCGATCTTTACAAATAGTTATAGAAATTGGCCACTTTCTTCTTTAGAGTAATATAAACGGCTAAAACAAAGAAAAAAAGGAAATGGTGATATATAAATATCAATGATATCAATTGGCAAAGTAGTATAAGTTAAAATAAGAAAAGTACTGATTAAAACCAAGATAAATCTAGAGTAATATATTATTAAGCATTTTTCGTTTCGGTAAATTTAAAAAAAAAAATTAAAAATCATATCAAATCTGCAACTTATGAAAAGTAAAAATATTTTTTTCTGGTAAATCACTTAAAAATAGATCACGTTCAAGTAGATGGACTACCGTTTAATGAACGATTGAAAGCTTTTGGTTCAATCTGATCAATGGCAAAAGAGAAAAACCATGCAGTAACAGTAACAAAGAAATTTGAGCAAATCATATAATTGCATCTACAGGATTTAGGAATAAAAAAAACAGAAACAAAGTATACGGGTTCCACATGATTTGGCAGAAGACAATGGACGGTAAACAATAAAATGAATGGGCGTAACATGCGATTTCAGTGTTTCTCGCCATAATATTACATGTTTCAGATGGATGGCAACCATGAGGCAGAACTGCGTCTGCAATTGGAAATTATTTAAACTCTTATGTAGTCTTTCTATTGGTTTCAAAGCAAACATTTCTGTTTCATTAATAACCAAATAATCAATTTCTGTTTATTCCTTTTAACTATTTCCAATGTGTAAACAATAGCTGAAGAGCTAACTATGCTCATTAATAATTTAAATGATATTAAACAAGCGTTACTAGAGCTGGAGAGTTTATTTTTTCTCTAATACAAGATAAATTAATGATTTTTTGGAATTAATAAAATATATTTTTCTCAAATAATAAAACTAATATCTCAAGAAAGAATAAAAATTAAAAATTATCATTTATATTTATTCGCGCGAATATTTAATTTACAAAACTTAGAACCGATATTTTAGTAATATTTTCTATAAAATTTCCTTTTAAGGTGCGTTGCAAAAGTATAAATCCACCTACATTTTCTTTACTATTAATAAACAAAGAATGTAAGAAAGACATTTTGAAAAGCTTTATTAATACTTGGTATCTGCTTTCTCAACAGTACAAACACTTGCAACTTTGAAATATAACAAAAAAAAAAATACTGTTTCTCTGTGTTGCATTAGTATAAATCTACCCCTTATTTTTCGAAAATTGTGAACTCTACTTTGACACTTTTTCTTCCAATTATTTGAATATGATTTACGTACTGTTCACATTGATTTAAAATCTTATGCACAAATTTTCACTTAAATTAACCATGCCGCATGGGTCAGTATTCACAGATTTCCAAAAAAGGCCAAACTTCTTCTTGGCATGAAGTAGGTGTGTCCAACAGAGTAATTGCACGTCGAATTGGTAAAAGTCATGAAGTTGTGAATAGCTTCCTCAAATTAGGGAAAAATATACAACCGAAATACAACCTGGTCGCCCATTGAAACTGTCAAATCGAGAAAAGCGTGCTATTATCCGTGAAGTTAGAACATCCTCAGTGTCACTTGGAAAAATTGCAAAGAGAGACAACATTTCTGTATCAAAAGCGACTCTCTCCAGGTTGCTCAAACGTGAACCCCATCTAGCATACAGGAAGAAGAAGGTAGCACCCACTCTGAAGCCTCGGCATAAAGAAAAAGTCTTGAACTTTCCACAGAACGTTACTTGGAAGACGGAATGGCAAAAGGTGGTCTTCAGTGACAAGAAAAAATTTAATTCAGATGGGCCGGATGGTTGGCAGTATTATTGGAGTGATTTACGACATGAGAAAGCCATATTTTCTAAAAGACAGCAAGGAGGCGAATCTGTGAGGTGCGGGGCGGATTTGGAAGGCAGGATAAAACAAACCTTGCAGTAATCAATACACGAATAAAAGCAAAAGACTACCAAGAACTGCTAGAAGAACATCTACTACCTGTTGGAGAGACAATTGGAGGACCTTTTTGAGAATTCCAACAGGACAAAGCACCAGTCCACAATGTGAACCCAACACGTGGTTCCTTTCAAATGTTGTTCAATTTATGGACTGGCCTGCATGTTCTCCACATTTTAACTTGATTGAAAGCCTCTGGGGTCAACTAGCAAGGTGTGTTACGCAAAAAAGTATGAAAGCAGTATGACAGCAGCGAAGAGCTCAGAGCAGCTATCATCCATCACTGGCAAACAATTCCACAGGAATCACTGCAGCAGCTTATCGATTCCATGCCAAACTAATGATTAAAATGCTAAGGAAGAATGGTGGAAGTATTAATAAATTACAAGAATCACCAAGTGTTTATCATTCGCAAATGTTGGATTTATACCTCTGCAACACAGAGAAACAATAAATTTTTTGTTATTTTTCAAAATTAAAGTTGCAAATGTTTGTACTGTTGAGAAAGCAGATATTAAATAAGAGTCAATCCTCCCGAGGAAGGTATAGGAAAGTAGCGGAAACCCTGAGATCGTCTATTTTTACTCTTTTATCTCACTTTCTACCCCCCCCCCAACTTTTTACATCAAAAAATTGATTTTCTCGAACGTAATATTTAGAAAGTGTAAAACTATCTTTTTTAGTTTCTCATCATTTCCGATCGAATGATATATCACATGCCATATGTTGCCAAAGTTCTAAAGACCAAGTAACTGCCACCCCCACAATTCCGACCCTATTGAGAAAATTTGGCTCAAACTTCATAGTAATGTTGATCTTGCTTAGAGGAATCTGCATACCGAATTACCACTCCTTTATATGCATACCGAATTATCACTCCTTTATAGGCATAAATACGCGTAGACCTTTTAGTCCCCTCTAATTTCCGCCCCCGAAACTCCGACCCCAGTGGGCCAATCAAAACCAAACTAAATAGTGGAGTGCACATGCCCATAGTAAACTATATTCCGAATTTCAACCTTCTACTTCATAAACTGCGGAAATTTTGAAAGGGACGGACGGGCAGACGGACATTGTGAAAACAATAAATAGCTCCATTCTTCCGCTACTTAATAATAATAATAAAGCTTTTCAAAATGTTGATGTTTTTCTTGCATTCGTTGTTTATTAATAGTTAAGAAAATGTAGGTGGATTTATACTTTTGCAACGCACCTTATTACTTTATCTTTACAATAGAGTTCTTTCAAAGCGGATTATCTAACCTTTCGTGCTTTTTTATGTATTAGAAAATAACGTTTAAAACCTCCTCGATTTTTAAGGTCCAATTATCTGCTTAATCAGGATTTTTCTAGTCAAGAGAATTAGTAAGCAGTTCTGGAATGCATTAGAATGTACATAATAAAGGACACCTCTTGTTAGATGCTAATACAGAGTCCAGTCACATTATTATGACAACCTCCCTACGTTTGTCTTCGGGGTTGCCCAGCCGAGGAACTATGTCATTTGTTGGGAATTGGTTAGATGACTATATAAGGTAAATTTCCACTATGTTTAAAACATATCACTCATTGCTACAATGGGTAGAAACGTGATTTATCAGATCTAGAAAAGGGGGATGATAATCGGCTTTCGGGCCAAGGGTGGCAGTATTTCGGAAACCGCGCAGTTTGTGAACTGTTCTCTTGCTGCTGTAGTTAAAGTGTACCTTGACTGGGAAAATGGGACCGTTCAGAATAAACGGAATGGGAACTGTGGAGCACCACGTGCCATTGATGAGAGAGGTGAAGGCCAACCGAAGAGCTACAGTGGATCAACTTACCGCTCAAACCAGACATGTCTCTAAAACCACAGTACAGAGTACAGAGGACCCTGCTACGTATTGCCCCTCGCAGCAGACGGATGGTCACTGCAGCCATTTGACGAAGGTTCATCGCCAAAAACGTCTTCAATTCGCCCAACAGTACAGAAATTGGACCACTTCTAACTGGAAAAAGGTTGCCTTCTCCGATAAGTCACGATTTCTGCTCCACAGAAGTGACGGCCGTTAGCGGGTGAGGCGAGAAACCTTCGATAACAAGCATCCTGCAACCATTGTTGGACGAATCCGGCAGCGTCATGGTGTGGGGAGTGTTCGCATGGCATTGCCTGGGCCCACTGATACCTGTGGAAGGCACTCTCAACCGATTCGGGTATTTATCCATAATTGCGACTGTCTCCCCAGAGGGGGATGGCATGTTCCAGCAAGACAATGCGACGTGTCATACGGCTGCAACTGTTCGGGGATGGTTTGAGGAATACGATCAAGAGTTCCAAGTACTACCCTTGCCACCTACTTCCCCAGACCTCAACCCAATCGAGAACCTTTGAGATCACCTCGATCGTCACGTGCGTGCTACGGAACAACCACCGCGTATCCTTCAGCAGCTATCGGATGCTTTACAGTCTGCATGGCAACAGCTACCAGTAGAAACCTACCAGAATCTTATTGACTCACTCCCACACCGTCTAGCTGCTCTCCGTGCCGCTGCTGGTCATAATAATGTGACTCGAGTCTTATTATGCAATAAAATTGGCACTTCCATTCTCTGTAATGATATTTACCTTAGTTTTACATGCTGCAACACTAAGTTACAATTAAATATTGTATTGGGTTGATGGAGGGATATTTTTCGTTTTTAATTAAATAAATTCAATAACTTTGAAAATTATTCTAAATTTAATACTATAAATTATTCCTGCTTGAATAAAAATGATAGTTCATGGCGTTTTATTATTACGAGTAGAGTAATAATGTATTGTTGATTTCTAACTCTGAGAAGAGTTAAAAATGTTTGTGTGTGCTATGGTTATGAGAATTAAAAATCTCCGATTAAACTTCATCGACGGTACCGTTTGAAATATGGGGACGCCCACCTGATAAGAGTTCATTACATCTCTGGCTCAAAAAATTTCAAGCAAAAGGAAGAGTATCGCACCAGCAAGGCGGGGGAAGCCGTCGACGTCGAATGAAAATGTTGCCAAAATTACAAAAGGGTTCACCTACAGGCTAGCAAAATCAATGCGTTTGGAAATGAACATTCCAAGGAGCATTATTTGTAAGGCTTTGCATACTCGTTTGAAGCAATACCTCTATAAAATTCATATTATTCATGGAATGATAAGCTGCATTATGCTTAACAGCATGATAAGCTGCATTATGCTTAACAGGATGATAAGCTGCATTATGCTTAACAGAATCGACAATGACAATGCCTTCCTTTCCAAGATTGTTTTTCAGTGATGAGGCAATTTAGACATTCTAGACTGCGTGAATAAACAAAATTGCAGAGTATGGGGATAAAAAATCCACGTGATACACGCAAACATAAGCGGGACAGAGAGAAAGTGAACGTATGGTGCATACTGTCGCGAACGGAGGTAACAGGACCTGATATTTAATGGACTGATTCGTGGAGACATGAACTGAGTGGTATAAAAACTTTTGAGAGTTTCTGTCTTCATTGTTCAAACCGCATAAAGAAAGCTTTCTTATGGTACAAATAATTTATGCCTGTATTTTTTAATTCATTATTGAACAAAGAAAGTAGATTTTGAATAAAAAAAAACATTCGAAAAGATGTAAAAAATTTTCCTATCTATATGGATTTGCATATTCTACAAATTGAACATTTTAATAAAAGATAATCATTTTAAAATAACTTGTATGAAAGTATTATTTACATATTTTCATAAAATATTTTAGTCGTATTTCTGGTTACAATTATCTTCAAACAACGTAAATAAACGATATAATAATGTTTCTATCGAAACAATTACCAGCTGGCAAACCCGCATTCAGTTCCGCACGAGTAACAATGGGTCAGCCTTTGCTTCGATGACGACGATTTGAGGCTTAGCGATGATTATCTTAAAAACGCTTATTACTGATTTTTCAGCCTTGAAATTTGACAGCCTTTTTATTTTTGTGGAGAACATTACCCACTTTTCATCCAGTAATAAATCATCCAGCTTTTGATTCTACAATGCTTATTAGTCCGTAAGAAATAGATTTTTTGAGATCTGTAGTTGTCAATGAGTAGAGATCTTTTCTCTTTTGGATACAAATTCATATATGTTATAACTAGAACAATTGTTAGGAGGTTACTCTTTAAATATTTACCTTAAAAGAAAAACTGTCTATGCGCAATAATTCTATATTAAGGTAAATTATAAAATTTAACATTTCTTGAATAATTTCTGTTATTGAATTCAAATTATTCAAAAGCTCGTTTATTTCCCGGTTTTTTTTTTCGAATTTTTTTGTCCAAATGACTCACGCCTTTTACAGTACCATTAACATTATTATCAAGAAAAATTGAAAAAACTCATCTTTCAAGCAAGACACGTTATTTTTTTTGTTCTAAGGATTTCTCTGAAAATTCGCAGGAAGTGGAACGATCAGACATATTGAAAAAAAAGTGAATTAAAAATTAAACAAAAGTAAGGGTTTGTTAGTTTTTAAGTCTTTTTTTCGTTATTGAGAAAATGTAAAATTATTCTAATATTTTTTATCGCTCTTGGACATTTTTACCTGACATCTTTGGGTCCTCATTTTTAAAAGAATAACTGAAAGCGAAATTTGATCAATGGTAATGACACTGGCACATTAGGAGGAACACCCACCAAAATTCAAACTTGAAAACCTTGATTAAAGAGAGACGAAAATAACGAATCATTCACGCAAACGTTCATTCACAGAGAGATTATATTCTATTACAAAATAAATATTGAATAATCAATCTAAGATGTTAGACAAATTTATCATCATTAGTTTATTATCATAATTTACTCCAAGATTTATCCTAAACAATAAGTGATAAGTCCCCCTGCTCTCTTAAGGAATATTAAACTGAGGAATTAAATCATTCAATCACTCAAGAAATTAACGGTAAAGCCAATAACCCATAATAGTTAAACAATATTTTTTTCTGTTTTTCATCATCTTATTATTTCATAAAATCAACAGTCTTGACTAGATCTTATTTAATTTAGGGTACATGGGCTTAGTGTATTTTCGAAAAGTGAATTTTCGTAATTCTTTCGCATTTGATATTACCAGTTGATATATTTTTTATAGAAAAGAAAACGGGTAAAATAATTTATATAAAGAAAGAAATGATTCTTGGCATACAATAATTCAAAAGCCTTATCAAAATAGGGCCTTTAACCTTGAAAACAGACTATTAGAGAAAAAATATTGATCCATTAGGGTAGTGCTGTGGACCATGACCTCTTTCTTGATTTTTTTTTAAAATTTCAAATTTAAAAAAATGAAACACATTTTACGATTTTAAAGCATTTCAATCAAAATATTTTGCTTAAAATATTCTATTTTTCCACGGAATACTTCCCCATCTACTATTGCTAAAATATTGCTAAATTCCAAAAGCGGGAATTTCCGACATTGCCAAATTCCGAGATAAGACCTTGACGGTCAGATTTCTGAAAACAGAATTTGAAAAGGTTAATTCTTTTTCAAGTTATTGTGCTAACGGCGGCCAGCCGGCCGGCCGGCCGGATAAACGTGCAAAGCTCCTAATAAATGAATAATGGCCAGGCTGATCATGGACTACTAGTAACGTAATAAAAAATTATCTCTTAAAACATAACAGACGTTTACAAAATTTTTCCGTGTGTACATTTAATGCGGAATGTGAATAAGTTGAGGGGGGGGGGGGAGAAACTAAAACTTTAAAAAGGAATAACTTGAGGTAAATTTTGTTATTACAAGGTTTTTGATTTTATGTAATTTTGGGTTTTTGTTATGTTAACAATAGTCCATGTTTATTAGGAGCTTTAGCAAAAATTTGTCCCGCAACATGTGCGTCATGTGCTGGCACATGTGCTCGCAATTTGTTAAAATGGAAACAGTCTGCATCATGTTGCGGCAAAGTGCCGGGGACAGAAATGTGCCAAGCGACTGTGGCACACAACGTGTGCCACAGAAAATGGAAACAGAATGCAGCATGTCCCAGGGATACGCGCACACCCAGTACAGTCTGTAATCTCTATCCAGACCCTGCGAGTATAATCTCAAAAGTGCTCTCCTGTTTGTGGTTCTCATACTTCAGTGTTCATATAAAACTAGTGTTTTCTCGACATTTTCTGGATTTTGTAATCTCCGGCACAACAAGGTTCAGTAAAAATTGAAAATCACTTGCTGTCATTCTGACAAAATTCTCGTACCCACTTTGGAGATGTAAATCTGGCATCAACGAATTATAAGCTCCTTCCGAATGTCTGTTCGCTAGAAAACTTCTAATCCACCATCTCGGTCGTTTTCGCCTTTTTTTTTCTTAGAAGTTATAGTATGCGTTTTTTTTTTCTGCCATTATCACAAAATCTGAAGTTGCTGAGTTGTCCATGTCGCTCAAATATTTGAACCAACAAATCACTCCACACAGGTAACAGGCAAAAACTGTATCTGTAACTAGAAAACACAGATGTCGCAGGAAATAGGAAACAGTAGAACAATTACGCGCAACATGTGCCGGGCAATTGTTTTGTACGTTTATCCGGCCGGCCGTTCGCCGTTAACACGATAACATGAAACTTTTTCAAATTCTGTTTTCAGAAATATGATCAACAAAGTCTTAGCTCGGTTGTATCAACTTTTCAGTATTTTTCGTGGACCCCTTCAAGTCGAATTCACGTGCTAAAACAGTGACCGTAAAGAATACCAACATAATGGGATGCCAGACTAAGTAACGATCGATATTTTCTCTTGTAAATAATACTTTCTGTTTATCTTGTAAGTATTGTTGACGTGAGCACGCGCACGCGAAGATCACTTTGTCGACGCACGACTGCTCATAATATATTAATAATTGTATTTCTGCTTCTTGGAACATTCACAAGATTTTATTAATTGATCAGCCTGCTTGTAATTATTTGATTATGCATCATGTACACACAGTTATAATTTACTATTGTTTAATATTAATAAATATTAAATAATTTAAGTATGTCGTGGGAAAAGTAGATATAAACCTTAGTATGCATTTATTCAAATTATTAAGTCACACTAAGACAGTAGATTATAATTTTTTGTAATTTAAAATAATAATTTTGATTATTTTTGATTGTGATTGCTGTGTTCTAAGTATCTCTTTTGTTTTTATACCATCCTTGGATAACATATAGACATTTAGTTTTTATTAGAAAGGATGTAGACCAATGCGATAAGAATGCACTGTACAACAAATTATGATCTAAGAAGACAATTTTCAATTTTACATTTAAAATCCCCAAAATTTAGATCTAAAATTTATTACTAATTTTTCGGAATTAAATTTTTTTCCTCCTTTCTAAATCTGCTTTCAAAATAATGTCGAGTAAATTCAAAATATTGTCTAAGTCTATGCAGACATTTTGTTACAAACTTATATAACAGTTAACATATAGAAGTAATGAATAAGAGAAGTGAATTGGAAAATGATAACGAGAGCAACAAATAACTTCTTATCATAAATTTCTGATTTGTAAAGAACTAATTTTACAAGGACAGGAAGACTGGAACTCGAAAAAAAAGTAAATTAATCAAGCAATTAAAAATTGAATTTGTCGTAATAAAGATTTTAGTTTATTGTACTATATATATTTTATAATTTTTTCAATTTGCACATTTATCAAATTATAAATTTAATTATTAAGTAATTATTTTATATTATGAAAAACATTCCTCTCCAAAATGAAAAGAACACAAAATACTATCACATGAGATTTCAAGTGTTTTTGTTTATGAAACTTCATCTCCTGTCGATGAACTTTGAAGAATTCATTTCAAAAATGCGATATTTTTTTATAATTACTTTAACATTACTAAAAACTGCTTTGAAAACTATTAGCAGGCTTTTGCTTTCCACTGCAAAAAAAGGGAAGCGTGCATTTTTCCTTGTAGATACAAAGGTCCCACCCTGGAATTTATTTTTTAATATTCTGTTTGCAATTAGTTGTTCTAAACGCTTAGTTTTAATGAACAGCTAAGCTCAGGCAAAAAAATAAAAAAAAACCAACGACATTACACGTCCTTGTAAAGCAAAAAAATGAGTTTAGAGTTTTCTTTTTCAATGAATTTATTTACATTCGTAGATATAAACATTAGAGAGATTATCATTCATTTAAAAATTGAAACTGGTTTTTAATGTTCAAGCTGAAAGAAATAATTAACTGGAAGAATATTTCTCTTGTAAATTATGTGTACTCTAATGTGCCCCCCCCCCCTCCTGGTATACTTGTATTCTTGATCGACATTACGCTATGTTACTTGATTGTTTTAATTGATGAAACCTCTCCCTGCAGAAAAGGAGACTATACCAAGAACAAAAGAATATTGTTATGCTTTGCTTTTCGTGTGATTTTTTGACACCAAAAAATTTCTTGAAGTTTTCTTACAGAATATTATAATGTTTTTGAAAGCGCTCTCTTGATACTGGCTAAGTAAAAAAAGTAAAACTGGAATTACACTTAAATCGGTTTACGAGGCCCACTTATTTAATGTTTTTTTATTACAAGTATTTTTGTTTATTGTTTGTTTTGTTTGTTATACAAATACAAATCGTTACACACAAGCGATATATATTTAGCGAAGGAAAAGGAAATTGTAGAAAAGAATTAAGAGTGTCTAAGTAGAGCAATGTTCATAGAAAAGCTTTATTTAGATAATATTAACATAACAGGTCTCTCCAAAGAGACAAAAGAGTTCTTGATTTTTTTACATTATTAATTAATTATATCTGTAAGACTTGTTTTGAATATTTAGATGCTAAAGAAATTTAGAAAGTCTTTCATGATAAGAGCCTAAAAAAAGCTGAAAACCTGACAAAGATTATTATGAAACCTCTCAATAAATTAAATTTAAATATTTTGATTATTAGTAAATTTAAAAATATAGTTATTTTTATAGTATAAATAGTCTTTCTATAGCTTTTCTTAGTTTTTCTAAAACTTTTAAAATTGAAAGAATTTATTAAAATTGACTTTCTAACAGAATATCAACACAAAACATATACATTTATGTATCGCAGTTTACTTCTGTAAAAGCGGGAATTTTTCTATAATAATATGTAGATGGAATTTTTTAAATTTTTATTTTGTAGAATGGTTCAGAAAATCGACCGAAGAAGGGCATTGCTTCCGACTTCACAATTGCGATCAAATAAAACCGTCTAACAGAAAAAAAAGCTCTAAAAAACATTTACCAAAACAGACGTGATTGAGGCTATTCATATGATTTTAGTTTTTTTTTCTTAATTTTTATCCCTGTAGGCTTTCCTTCTTCAACATTTTCTCTAGGAAGAGATTCCTTGTTGTATGCACTCATTTCCTTTTTGCATAAAATTTACCTGATTTGAAACACTTTGAAGCGAATTTTTCCCGGTAATAGAACATCCAATTTCACACTTATTTGGAAGCAAATCATAATTATGCCATTATAATTAGGTGGTTACAAGACAGATCAAAAGATATGAATTTCTATTAATGTTTGGACATTAAGCATTATATTTAATAAGTACTTCCTTAATATAGATTCAAGTTTTATATTTTCACTCTTACGCATTAACATGCACACGTCTTTAACATAATGCTGAAAATATTAATGTAGTTCATATTTTATATATTATGAAGGGTGAAATCCATCGTTAAATGGTTTTAAGACATATTTGAATAATGCTTATTGCTTTATACATTATGGTCCAGAAATCAGAAATATGGATAAATTTCGTCCGAAGAAATGTGAAAATTGATAGATCTCCGAAAAATAATCACAAATTTAGAAAAAAGAGAAGACATACGGTGTTTTATAAAAATATTACAGCGCGAGAGAAGACATACGTATCTTGGCATTGTGTAAAGTTTATTTTCTGCATATATAAATAACATTACTAGAATATCTTTCGAATATCTAAAACTACAAAGAGATTAATCCAAGACACAAGTCATTTATCTTTAAGAGTAATTTGTATATAGCTGCATCACGGCTTCTCGTTATTTTGCATAGCACTAATTTGAAATATTTTTTTCGTATTCCAAAATATACATTTTATCATTTAGTTTATATACTTTACATAATGTATAGTATATGAAACAAATGTTTAAGCATTAACTCAGTTTTTCATATCTTCAGACGTTAAATTCGCGCCGTTAAAGAAAAATTAAATTTTTTTTTTAAAAATAAAAAAATCTTCATATTGTAGAAATTAAATCAAATTTTATTCTAAAGAAAATTTAAATTCACTATAAATTAAATTTTAAAAATGAACAATTTTTTAAAAAGAAATCAGTCATGTTTCTAAAACGTATTTCAAGAAAAGTATTTTCTCGAAAATGCTATTTAATTACCAAGGAATTGTGTTGTTCTATTTTCAGCCTCATACCAGAACCTGATCACGAATGTGAAAAATAATTTTAATTGTTTTTTTTCTTCTTTAGCGACACTTTTGCATTGATACCTATAAATGTTCTGCGCTGTCAATGCGAAACAACACCTTGTTCAAGACAAGTTAAAGAAAAGAATTTAAGGAAAGCAAATTAAAAAAAAAAAATCCCCTCACCAATCAGGTCGTCATGACAAAGTGGAATTCTCTAGCTTTTACTGTCATATGCGCATGAGTTGGCGTTATTAACATATTTCGTTCAAGTGAAAATGTTCACTTTAACAATTTTTAATAACTATAATTATAAATGCAAATATTATAAATATTAATAGGCCTATATAGTATAACTGAAGGTATTTCTGTCTTCCCCATGATTAATGGTACTGCTTTTCTTTTATCTGATTTTTTTTTTCAAATAAAAAATTATACATGTCTAAAAAGTAAATTTTTCGGAAAAACTTCGCTTAATTATGTTTTGTACCATAACATTATTAAAGGGGATTAAATCATATATCAAAGTTTTCGATTTAACGTAAATTTCATAAAGAAAATTGACGCGAAAGATTGAAAACTTGCTCTCTTGTCCTCCCCTCCCTGCAATTCTAGAGGATTTCATTATTTCCTGCAACGAGAACCTACCGGGAATCTCGTTGCCGAAAGAAGTACTTTCGTTTCTAGTCTCGAACGACTCTACATATCGCCAGATTTCGCTAATCTGTTTTCTGTACAGAATGCGTTTAAACTGTTCTGTTTGGTTGTGTAAATACAAAATCTGATAAAAAATTCCGATGGAATCTGATTCGTGATTGCAAAACTCCTTCGCACTCCTTCGTAACATGTCGATGCTTGCCAAGAGCTTCTGGACCGTTATGAGGCTGACCGTGAACCATTTCTGCACCGTACCGTCACTTCAGATAAAGTTCAGTAGAACAAGCTTTCGGGGAAAACGATGAGGTTTGGTCGGCCGTTCTTACAGGGTGAGCCCTAATAAGTGATCTAAAATTTGGTAAATGGTAGCATGGGTGATTCTAAGCAAAAAAGATCGTTAAATTGGGATTACTTATTATTGCTTTTAGCAATGAGACTTTGCAATACAATAACGAGAGAACAGAGTTTCTGACTAGTTTCGCCATTTATTACTATA
>JAHWFO010061155.1:528426-609816 GCA_023313115.1 Rhysida immarginata
TGAATGACTGCTGGAGACATGGTTACTTTCCTGTCAAGTGGAAAGAGTCTGTAATCGTTACCATACCGAAGCCTGGTCTAAACCCTGCTCTCCCTGTCAGCTATAGGCCTATAAGCTTGTTACCTATGCTATCAAAAGTGTTTGAACGCATCATTCTTAAGAGATTTAACGACTTCTGTGTGGCTAACAATCTTGTTCGTGAAGAGCAATTCGGCTTTCGACCAGGTCACTCCTGCCAACTCCAGATCTGGAGGCTTGTTGCAGATTTAAACACTCCTTAACTGCGCTAAATATGGTGGTCTTGTGTTTTTGGATGTCCGAAAAGCTTTTGATCAGGTTTGGCACGAAGGCCTAATACACAAAATGATTACTTGTGGATTTCCGGACGATCTTATTGCCTTGATTAGATCCTTTCTGTCGAACAGGATATTTCGTGTAAAGGTTGGCTGCTCCATGTCAAACCCGTGTGACGTCAAAGCTGGTGTTCCCCAGGGTTCTGTTCTTGGCCCTGCACTCTTCAACTTTTTCATCCATGACTTCCCAACATTTACAAAATGCAAGCTGTATCTGTTCGCTGACGACGCGTCCATCATGACCACTGCTCGCGTTCCCGCTCATGTCATATCTCGATTGCAGAATGCCTTACAAAAGTGCGAGAAATGGTTTGCTAAGTGGAGACTGAATCTAAATGTTGACAAATGCAAGGCAATGTTCATTACAAAGAAACTTCGGAAACCCCCGAGTCCTCTCTTCCTTTCTGGTAGAGAGCTCGAATGGATAAAACATTACAAATACCTCGGAGTGGTGATAGATGCCAAGCTAAATTGGAGCGACCATGTCTCCTACGCCATCAACAAGGCAAAGAAGGCAAAGTTCAGTCTGGTAGCTCTTCTGGGGCGAAACAGCGCGCATGGATTGGACTGCAAACTATTGCTGTATAGGACGGTAATCCGAACCATCTTGCTTTATGGTATGCCCGCATGGGCTACAATATGTAAGTCCAGATGGAAGGACCTCCAAACTTTCCAAAACGTTACCTTGAGGACCATTGCTCAACTTGACAGGAGAGTTGCAACAAATACTTCTATTGCCGACGATTTTGAGATACCTCCCATTGGGAATCACGTCCAGGAATTGATGAAAAAGCTGCTTCCGAAGATGAAGGACCATCCCAATCCTCTGGTTGCAGGTATTCTTGAGCACCCGCTTACCTTCAGAAGCCTTCTTAGACATCGCAGGCCGCGTCACCTCCTGGACATCAATTTCGACGACATCCAAAAGGCGATATTTCCCGAATATTGGATCTCCTAGCTCCTCGTGTCCCTTGTCCCTCGTCAATCAACAATCAACACTATCGTCCTGATAGGAAAGGACTCCTTATCCTCTGGATGACTTAACTAGGTTTCATCTGGCTTCTCGCCTAGTTCAGTGTACTTCCCGTGGTTACTTTCTGGACGAGTATGGCAGTGAAAGCGTTGCTTTCGGACCACTCGTTTCGTTTTACCTGCACTGTTCGATTGTCGATTGTCGACAAGGCCGTTGTTAGGTTAGGTTAAGGGTCCCACTCGTTGTTAAGGGTCCCCTCAGGTTTCGAAGACCCCGTCATATCCTGGATGTCTGCTTTGATGACGTTAACAAGGCCGTCTTCCTCAACCATTGGATCTTTTAGATCCTGCTGATTTTTGGGGACTCTATTCGGCAATCTACAATCTGACGCTCGTCCCTTCTTGGGGCTTATTCTCTGGAGGACTAAAGAGGTTCATCAGGCTTCTCTCCCAGTTCAGTGTACCTCCTCTGGTTTACTCTATGGCCAAGCCTGCAAAGTGAGCTTGGCTCCTGGACCACTCGCGTCTTTCTTTTCACTACACTGTTCGATTGTCGAACAATTTCAGTTCGTTGGAAACCTCTTACTTCATAATTGTAAGTAGACTTTTTTCATAATCACAGTTTTTAGGTTATCTTCTCTCTCAGTTTTTTCTATCAAGATAGATTTTTTTGGTCAGGGAAAATAACGTGATCAACCGGGGAAAACCAGGGAAAAGTCAGGGAATTTTACGAAATCGCTTTACTAGACACCCTGCTATAAGTTTTAAGATTTTAGAGGTTTTTTCCCCGAATCTGAAGGATTTTGGGGTCTGTGATTGAGGTTTTCTGGTTTTCGACCTCCCAACACTGTTCTGTGGATTGCTAGTGACATGCCAACAAATGTTCAAAACGACGACTCAGTGTATACAGTTACAATTTGATCGAATTCCAACGAGTAGCTTTCGAGTTACGCATTCAACATTCTAACCCCGTCCTCACATGCGAGTACTAACCAGAAACTACAGTTTATACACAGTTGTAGGTACCCTATTATTCCTCCAAATTCATCATCCTAGATGGTAAAGAAACTCTAAACATCAATTGATTTTGGTAGCGGCATTTTTCATTCTGTTCATATCTCTGTTATCGTTCAAATTCGGACTCATGTTCATATAAATTTGCTTGCTACGAATCACCCATTACCACCATTTACCAAATTTTCGTTTACTCATTATAAGCCACCCTGTATATGGCTGCTCACCCGTCCGAAACAATTCTTTTTCTGCCATAACTACTTATTTGTTCATGATCTTGACACGAAAATGATCGCCTGTGCTATAATATCTTGTTCAGACGGCAGTGATTATCACGCTCTCTGTCAAGATGTGGCGGCACATCATCGCACTAGAATGAGGTCAACGATGTGATTGTTCTCTGCCGCCTTGTGGCAAGATTATGAATGGAGGAAGAAAAGCGAGCTGCTTTCATGGCATTTTGTTGTTAACAGTTATCACTTCAGCAGTTTTTAGTTAATGAGGCACAAATTCAGTTTTTTTTTGAAGAGACAAAACAGATTAAGGAGGCAACTGATTTTGCTTAAGCAGTATGCGATCGAGCAGTCGCAATGGCTTTCGGTAACCGATAAAGCTCAGGAAACACGATGATCAGAGCACATTACGTTCTAGAAACGCGTTGACTGCATCTCGATGTTGTCCCGACCCCTCGTGTTGTCCTTTGACCATCGCATTTATGACCTAGCTTCTACCGAAGTCCCGCCTCTTATCGCGATAATAACTAACGTCTGAACAAGGTATTAGGTTCACTGCTGATACGACGATCCGGGTTATTGCTAACGGTAGTATGTGAGGCCTGTTCGCTAGCAGTTTCCTGATGAAACTTATCGAATTGGGCACCGCGGTGGAAGAACAATGAAATCGGTAATCCAATTACGCACCCTTCTTCATTTCGATGACTGGCATCGGCCAAATGACTTTGCATCGACCGGAGATTACGACGGGTGGGGTAGGACTTTCCACTTGAGCAAAATGAGTACGAATGTTGTCGTGCAACATAACTAGTTAGTGGTGACTCGGTGGCATGTTGCAGATTTTGCAGTTGCTGTGCGTTATAATCAGCCGTGAATGTTTGCCCTGATGGAAGAAGTTCATGTTAATCTCACCAGATACTCTGCTGGTGAATATGACGTTTGGGCTGCAAGGAAGGTGGTTCGGCGGGATTGACCCACGTGTTTTTGCGATTCGATTTATTGTATCAGATTCATTTTTCGTCACCGATTACGATCTTGTACAGAAAAGATTTCTTTTCCTTGGCGATCAATGGAAGACCCGTGTCGCGTCGCTGCGTCAGATTACTTTCCATCAACTCGTGTAGCACCTATTTTCCTTCTTTCAAGATTTTTCCAAGCGCACCCAACCGACGTGCGATAGGTTGGCGAGGTACTCCGAACTTCTCCTGCAAGTTCCTTTTGAGTCTACATCGTGCCTTACTGCTTCAAGGTTTGAAAACTTTTTCGGCTGGCCCGGACGCTCCTCATCGTTCAGACGAAATTGCCGGTCTTGAACTGTTTGACTAAGGTTGACATGTGCTTTCAGATGCAGTACTGTCCATACGTTTCGCACAGGAGTCTGGTTGTTTCGCACAAGATTCTGCATACTCTAATGGACCCATCTAATGTCGAATGTGCACCTTCTCGGGACCCATTTCTGAGCAACGCAAGTCGTGAAGTAATAAATAAAATTTATTTAATCTATATCATTGATTTATTTTATATTAAATAATCTCTTAAATTGTGTAATTGTCCTAAATTAAATTAAAGTAAAATAAAATAATAAATTTTTTGTGATAATCCTCGTGGATATTTCCAATATGATTAATGATAAATTATAAAATGAAAAATGATCAAAATGAAGAATAATAAATGAAAAATAAAAACGTTTTCGGATCCTGCTTCTTAATCCATCAAGTTATTTTAGAGCTACTGTTTATCTGATTTTTGTGACTCATTTTTTTTTGTAATTATTGTAGTTTCTATAGTTGTGTTTATGTAGATGTTATTAGTTTTTGTTGCTTGTTTAATTGTTTTATATTTGTTTAAATTACTGACCATGTTACTGATATTTCAATATTTGGTTTTGCTAAATTGTTTTCTTTTGATTTTATAAATAGAGTTTCTTTTATTAATCTTTTATTTTGATTTTGTTCTTTTGTTAAAATTTTAACGTTTTTCCAAAATGGGTTATGATTATTTAACACAATGATTTGCTAAATGGTTATTTGTGTAATAAAGACATTTATTGAAATTATGTACGAATAGAGATCCTTTGACCCTCTCACCCTCTGTGTAAAAGGGTTCAAGTTTAACAACTGATTTACGAATTATGACTTCTCAAAGACGACTGATATAATTAAGTTGCACACCCTGTAGAATCCCAAACCAAGCCTTGTTGTATCATCGGTGGCTGTAAATGCTAACCAGTAAATTAGGCTAGAGGAGAGTTGCATAGATAAGTTGAGACGTTTCCAAGAAAATATTGTTTGGAACTATACTGTATTAAAAATGGCTAATTTATGAATCATCAACAAAAATTAGAGAAAATTATGGGCAAATGAATCGTTAGTTTTTTTTAATAAGTTTTTAGCACAATTTTGTAGAAAAGTAATCTATGCGATCGATTTATCCAGATGTCCGTCCATCCGTCTGTAGACACAATTCCAACAATGCATTGTGTTGCAATGCACACAGAGCAGAGACAAGTTACTTTGGGATGGTGCGCTTGGAGGATGCACGTAATAGACGATTATTGAAAGGGAATATCAGTGTTGATTGCCTAAGCCTAAATGATTTCTTTATTAAGAGGGAGCTTATTATTTAGTATGAAAACTTGAAAACGAATTAACTTTTTCCCGTTCTGTTTTCACCAATCGATAAATGTGGGATAGAGCACGTTCGAAGGGAGATAGTCGGAAGAGGTACAAGTCTCATTCAATAAATAACCGGAAAAATACTATAAAAAATCTGAAATACGACCGTGATAGTTATATGTTTGTTACTTAATGAAGGCATGCTTAAGCTATTCATAGCTGGGGCTTGTAAGCCCACATCGCACACAGAATGCTGGGAAATAGTACGACAAGATGGCGGCACCCTTACAGGTGTGCTCCAAGCTAGAGGAGCAAAATGTCGCAGATGCTTGTTGAGTGAAGCCGTGCTTTTGCTCCATAACAATGCGAAACTACAAATTGCTAGTGTCAGATTGTCTACCATCGAGAACCTACTGTTTGAGTGCTTAAATCACCCTCCATATTTATTCAGTGCATCTTTCAGTGGGTCAAATGTATGGAAATCTAAAGGTGGGAGATCGGGTGAATATGAAGAGTATAGTTACAATAATGTTGGATATGATCCTGACGTTGTCCGGAAAGTTCGGGCTCTTGTCACCAGATGTTACCCACCAACACAACGGGCCATTGCACAGAAGGTAGAGACATCTTGTACACGGTAAACACAATTATCAACCGTGATTTACAACTGGAGAAAC
Source organism: Rhysida immarginata (assembly GCA_023313115.1). Lineage (NCBI taxonomy): Eukaryota > Metazoa > Arthropoda > Chilopoda > Scolopendromorpha > Scolopendridae > Rhysida > Rhysida immarginata. The sequence continues at coordinate 534,291 of JAHWFO010061155.1, forward strand.
GATAAAACCATTCTGCTGTGGCACGTTATCTTTTCTCTTCTCTTTGTTTGTCCATTTCCAATGTTATTTTGTACGGTGTCCCATCTTAGGAAATTTAAACTCTCCCCACTTAGGTTAGCAAAACGATAACTTTGAAGATTACTGTACATACTTTGCTACTAATTGCTTTTTCAATTTTCTATTACTTTTACATCGTTCGATACTCTTACAAATTACACCTACTATATGTACCTTTGCTCCAAACATATTTTTGCCATAAAACCCGCTTAAATTGAAAAGAAATAAACAGTCGCCTCTCCACAGTCCGATTCTAGGAATTCAAATTTTTCGATTAACTTCTCGACTCTAGACAGTTTCTTATAATTTCGACTCCGACTGAACTGCGACATTTTTTGAAACACAATTTAACCATACAGGTATTACTTTCTGATAACTTTCTTGATAAAATTAGCTCTTGCAATATCCATTGAAGTTCTTTTCCTCCTCTTTTATATAAAAATTAAACAAATACAAATTTAAAATTTTACTCCAACTACACTTATCTTTGTAATTCTAACTTCTTAAGCTTCTTAATAAGGAAAACTGATGATTTTCATGAATCGACACCTATTTCAGAGCCTTGGTTGCATAAGGGAAGAACTCGTAAGGGCCATTAAGCATTGTAACTGTAAAACCACTGTAACGCTGCGGAATGTAGTAGAAACGCCCAATAAAGTTAATGGTTTGGTTTTATTGTAGATACTTGAGCTCCATTGCAAAACTCACTTTAAATTTATATCAATAATCCATACTATAAGGTCCAGGAGAACGTTTTTTCGTTTCTTCACCCTTACTTTTTGAATGGTTACAATCCTCGTAGGATGATTTGAATAATGCAAATATTTTAAACATTAAAGAGAAATGATTGGTCATTCTTTTGCACTTACTTGTCTAAGTGAAAACATTCAATTTTATTTTGAAAAAACGTCTAAAATGGCACATACATCGCCAATAATTCGAGCCTGCCTGTTGTATTAATTTAAACTTGGCCATAAAGCAGCGGAGGCTGCTCGTAACATTTGTACAGCATTCGGTGATGATTCTATCACCGACCGGACGGCACAGAATTGGTTCAAAAAATTTAGAACTGGTGATGAGCGTCTTGAAGTTTCTCTTGAGTGTTTGGTGGACAACAGCTGGTGTAGTTCCTTATGAGCTCCAAAATCCAGGACAAACTATCACAGCAGACGTGTATGTTGGTCAGCTTCAACGTACACATAAAAAAATCGATCAAAAACAGCCAGCTCTTGCGAACCGTAAGGGTGTTGTTTTTCTTCATGACAACGCACGTCCGCATACGGCAAAGCTGATCCGTCAGGCAATAAACAAACTTGCCTGGGAACTCTTAATTAAAAGTGATTAAAAAGCGTTCTAATATTAATGTATAAATTATATAATGGGATTAAATGTCTTAATAATAGTATCAATTACACAAATTAACATAATAATTTAAGAGATGTCATTTTTGCTGGCCGCCCGTTTCAACGTTACTAGTACGTATATTGCATGGTTCCAATGTTTGGAACCAGCGATCCCATTTCTTAGGCTCTCGGCCCGTTCATCGCGCAAATGACGTCACCTGTGACGTAGTCACTTGCACTCCCTATAGTACGCTTTCTGTGCATTCTTTGTCGCCTCCTACGCTATCCGGGTGACAATTTATAGTTTTTTTTCCATATCTCACAAGGGGACCGCACGGACATGTAATCACGGATTTGGTTGAAATTTTAGGAGGTCAATCTACAACATTAATATATCTTCTGTGTAAAAGGATTTGACTCAATGGCCTTTCGTTTTGGAGAAAAATATTTTACGTTTATTATTGTAATGTCAGATAAGCCAATTGGGAAGAAAGATATACAACTTAACAGAGGTGGCGCAGTGGTTAATGTCAGGTTCTGCGGATTTACTGATCCGGGTTCAGTTCCTATAGTATTGAAATTTTTTTATTCATTTTTTCCCCATTATTTTACTTTTTTTTTTCATTTTTTTTGTGTTTTTCCCATTATTATTTGCTTGCACATTGCATAATAACATTCACATACATAAGCAAAATTTTTTCAATATTGTACAATGTTGTCAATATTGAAAAATTTTGTACAATATTTTCACGGATGGTCATTGGCGATTCGTGATTTGGCGGTAACGATTGCTCATAGACCGTCGATAGTGCGACTAGATCTTTATAGCTTCTTTTTTATTTCACACGTCACGGCAATGACCGTCCGTGAAAATATTATACAACGCGTTTTGCATTTTATTTTAACGTGTGACTTTGCTTATGTATGTGAATGTTATTATACAAACTGCAAACAAATAATAATGGCGAAAATCACAAAAAATTGGAAAAAAATGGAAAAATAATGGGAAAAAAAATTTATTTTTTTCCTCCGAAACGAAAACGCATTGAATCAAATCCTTTTACCCAGAATGTATATTAATGTTGTAGATTAACCTAAAATTTCATCCAAATCCGTGATTACATGTCCGTGCGGTCCTCTTGTCAGCAATGTTATGTTTTTTTTTCTGTCTAATGTTATTCGACTTCAGTTTATAAATCTTTGTCTTTGGTTATATTTTCGAGTTGCATCCATTCGACGAAGGCAATACCCGGAACAGGTGTCTCTATAATTCATACAAACTTTTCCTCTGCCGTCAGCTATGTCAAGGTAAATGGATATCAATTCAGAAGTCTTTCAAATGTTTGATTCATCATTTTTCTGCATGTTCTACGCTTCACGTGCTTGTTTAATCATACTGGCCAAGAGATTTATGCGCTACAAACAAGTTTTTGTGCCAAAAATTGTGTTGGTTACTGATTTTAAATATGATTTTAAAATCTAAAATATGGATTAAACTAATCTTGAATTCAATTACAGGTGTGTAAACAGAAAGTCGGTTCCTTTATTAATATTAAACAAATTGTCTTTTATTTCTTGTAATACAAAATAAGTTTTCACAAATTTATATTTTCAAGTGAGGCTCTCTTACATCTAAAGCACTCAAATCATATCATTGACGGTAAAATTTAGCATGTGTGTTCATTGGAATGGCATGAGACTAAGGAATGTTAACCAAAAATAACGTTGAGATTATAAGTAATAATGATTAAGTCTTTATTCCTCAACAATAAACAAGTAAATATGAAAAACAGCAAGCATTTAACACGGCACGATATGGCTCAATCAAGGTAGTTATAAATATACACATCTGTAAGAAAAAAAATTTATGTACACATTTTTATGTATGCAAATTTTAATTATTATATATAGGGAATGTTCAGAAGCTTGATGCCAAACAGAGGACCGCGATATTTCATTAAGAATAAAATGTCACTTAATATAATTTTTATTCAAAGTTTCATCATTAAGCAAAAGCTATTTTTTAAACGCTACATTAGATGGATACTGCAAATAACTCTTTAACTCATCTCATAATAGATTTTTGTCCCCAATAAATTTCAGGCAGGGTTTTAATATTTTTATCTACAATACGACATAAAAAGAAAAGAAAAAAATTGTAATATAAATATCTGAATGTTGGCGAACTAATTTCTGTATTACTGATCCTGCCTATAAGCTGATAACCATTTTTAACAACTTAAATAGCACTAATTCTATTGATATTTTTAATGATGAGCACGAAATTTGTTTCTTATAATGTTTTATTGTTTCCACTTCAGATATTAACTCCGTTTTGGACATCGATCTATGGGGGCTAACTTCGTTTAAAGTTGGTATAACTTAATAGAAATTTAAAAATAATAATCTTAGTATCATCATGTAGCATATATTTAATGACATGCATATTAACATGCTTTGGAAATATGTTATGAATAAAAAGGGAAATTATAAACTTATAATTTATCCTGAGAAATAAATACTGAACAACAAAACTTTAGTAATCTTATAATCTCAGATGTTAATACACTTAAGTTAATTATTGGAATCAAAATTTTCTAACATACATAACAGCTATTACAAAATATATTTTTTCTTAATAAATCAGACAAAAATACTGTATATTCTATTTTTAAAATTTTACCAATATATTTATCTATTTTATATAGAATTCTTTTAAGTCTCTCTAAAATATATTAAGAAGAAATATATTTTGTAATAAATATTTTGTATGTTAGAAATTTTTGATTCCAATAATTACCTCCAAATTGTTAAATAATTTTTTTATTTATAATTGAAGTGTATTAAAATCTGAGGTTAAAAGGTACCAAAGTTTTGTTATTCAAAAGGGAAATATTTTTTAAGATTGATGGACATTTTCTGGTACTATATAAAACTAATTATTGGTTGAAATAGGGACTAAATAGATTCACAGTATAAATGTATTAATATAGAATGATTCTGTGGATGGCCGCAGGACGAAACGCATCAGTCCTTATTCTTATATCTGTACTGTATCATTGCTATTTCAATAAATAGTTAGAATTTTTTATGCTTGAAAATGTGTCCTATTACAGAAATGTACTAATTTGACATTATCACGAAGGGTAAGCATTTAAAAGGGATTTTGGTCACCATCCAAAAACAGTGCATGATTCAAAAACCTTACATGTTTTCAAAGCTAAAATTTCCCTCAAATTTTAATATCCAGCAGATACCATCTTGAACTAGTCTTTAGAAAGTGTTAGAGATATCAAAATATGTTCATTGGCTTCAGAACTCTACCTTCTTTAAGAAAACAGTTTCTTTTGCAAAACTGAACGAATATTTGCAACAGTTCGGGATCAAGACAATTATAAACGTTATTAAATCATGTATAAAAGTTTCTGAATGCCCACATCTAATTTTAAGATAATATAATTTTTATTGCTTGAAATTGAACTGCAATATTTTAAATTTAGGTGTAAAATTGACACCATTCCAAGACTTATCTTGATTGTGTCATTCACTAAAAAGTTTGAAGTGTCGCTGTAATTTGTGTCCATTTTTAACAATAAAATCAAGTAATGGATCAGATATCGCTGATTAAGTTGAAAATTCAATTAAACGTTCATGAAAGAAATCTCTAGTTTGATGTAAAAAACGTTTAGTAAGAGCCATTATAAATGCACGTAATTTTTAAATACTGTATTTGTTTGAACCTAACATAAGACACGAAATGTAATGTTTCTCTCAATAAATTGTCACTTGAAACTCAATTCAAATCTGTATATACCTGAATTTACAGTAAATTCATCGCTATTCGACTGCACATAACAAACCGCGTTTGGAAATAATCAGCGCTCCTCATTGAAAAATGGCTTCGACATATTCGTTCCCGTATTTAAGTAAAAAAAAAAAAAAAAACTTTGTTAACTGATAAAATTGATTTTGCGTTTAGGAACCATGAAGTAGAAAGTATTAAGAGTATATAAATGATTAAAAGGAAAAATTCTGCGAATGGAGCAAGAAAGCCGATTATAACTTGCAGGTAACAGGAACAGCAATAGCATTTCATCAAATCTGAAAATTAACATTCATTCTGAAAAAAAAATACGCTGACAAGATTTTTTTATTACCTGCAAGTCATGGAAGAGGGAAAAAAATTAGCCTCCTTAGCTTGCAACAGTATATGCAGATGAATTTCTAGCAATTAATAATGTTAATGTTTTCATTATTAATTTTAAGCAACTTTCAATTTTAATCCTGTTTGCCTTTTAATAGTATTTTCCTGAATCGCTCGTGTGCAGCGTTTCTTTCCGTGAGGTCCATTTTGGTGTCAAGGGAAGTGAGACGTCCGATGGCGTTTTCCACCGTTGCAGTAGGATGTCATTCAGAGGTTCACAATAACCAATGGTGTCGCTTCCTTGTTCACGTTTTCTCTAGCAATTCATTATATAAAAAAAAAAATCAGAATTTCTTTCACTTTCCTTTAACAATTTGCATAAATTATACGAAAATCTCCAGCTGATTTTACTTTGAAATAAAATTGACTTTCTCAGGCTATGTTTTCCGGATATTTGAATAATTCCGATACTAGGTTAAAGAATGAATTTTAGAATCTATCCAACGAAAACTAAAACCTAAAAATTTATAGTGACTGAAATTTTTGAAGCTAGGCCGATCAATATCAGTTTGTTACCTATTGTAATGTGTAAACTATTTTCCTTCTTTAACATAGTATTAAAAAATGCGTCTGATAATTATTTCCAATCTTTTTCACGTTGGAATCCCAAGCATTCGTAATTAGAAGGTAACCCATCTATTTTTTTTTTTTGTTCTTATGAACGATAAAACGTCAATTTTACCATTTCGCATAGATTTTCGTGCATCCATTTGGCACAAGTTTGCCTTTAAATTCATTTGCCTTATTTCTTTGAATACCGTTTTTTGTTTATCCCACTTATGTCCTGCTTTGCCTTAAAAGTTCATTCCCAATCTACTGTTTTCATGCACATTGAATTCCCTCGCTCTTAGCAATGAATTAATTTAGTATATAGATTTCTGATTTTATGTTTTTCTTTTTTAATATTTTCCTTACCACTGTTAAAGATAAATAATTTAGACTAAAACTATTTAATATCTTTCAAATGGAAAAGTTATTGGGAAGTAATAAGCAAGGTACAGAAAATATCTTATAATTTTGAACGCCCTTTGGTTATAGCATTGTTTTTCAACCCATTTCCATGAATATTCGTTTCGATGTTTTTGATGAATGATTAAAGACTGGATAAAAATTTTTTCGGTTTTCCAAAGCAACCATTTTATATATTTATTTGTTGTTTCATGAGTAAATAATTATTTGCAAATCTTCATTTTTCCCGTTTTTAAAACGGGCGTTAACATTAATCTTATATTAAAAGAAAAAAAAATTATTTCACTTATTGAATTTACGAGGTATGTCCAATAAATACAAGAAGTGAGGTCATAAAATCTTCATCTTACAAAGTTTGGGTATATTAATATCATGCCCTTCAAAATACTCCCCATTTGTAGCAATGGAAACTTGTCCCAACTCCGTTTTCATTGTTCAAAATATCCCTAGAAATCTTCAGAAGTCAGGCTCTTCAGCTGTCCCCTCGTTTCACGCTTTATCGTCTCCACATCGTCGCAGTGCCGTCCCCGCATGATCGGCCTCGGTGGCTCAGCGGTTGCGTGGTCGCCTCTGATGCCCGAGTACGCGGGTTCGATCCCGGCCGAGGACGACGAGGATTTTTCAGGGGGAAATCCTGAGATCACGCACTTCCTTCGGAAGGGAAGTAAAGCCGTTGGTCCCGTGTAGTCGTTTGCCGGCTGCACGTTAAAGAACCCTTGCGAGGCAAAATTTGCGGCCCCTATAACGCCGTCCTGAAATGACCATAGCAGTTGAAAAGGACGTTAATACCAAACAAACCAAACCAAACCGTCCCCGCATGACCATTTTGCATTTCAGGAACAAAAAGAAATCGCGAGGGCTAAGTCTGGTGAGTAGAGAGGGTGAACGAATTACGGACCGAAAACACGCGGTCAATCAATGTAGAATTTGCAGGCGCAATTTTTCCAATCCCAAATGATTTGTTAGAATCGTTTGCAAAGACGATTTTTCCCAAGTTTATCAGCAATCATCCGACAAGGAATCGGCGATCAGAGACACAAGAAACCGCACACGTTTTTTCATCAACACGGTCGACGGTCGTTCTGCCTTGTATCATCTTTGCAGTCTTCATGGCCCTTCACTGAAACGCTTGATGACCCATTTCAAACGAGCTGTTTTCTTTAGTGCGTTATCTCCATAAACAGTCCTCAACATTTCATGAATTTCCTGAGAATTTTCCCCAAATTTCAGTCTCCTTCAATCTCCATCCTCGATAAGAGCAAAAGACAGGGTGCCACAAAAAAATCCCACCTTTCAGGCCCGTAGCCAGGGGGGGGGGGGTCGCCGACCACCCCATTATGGAAAAAGGTCCGACTCAGTGGAATTTTTGAAAAAAGGTCCAGAATTTTTGAAAATCGACCCCTCCCCCCCTAGATAATGTCCTGGCTACGGCCCTGCCTTTATCTGCACGCTTGCCTCGACGGTTTGACGGTTAATAACGCTTCCCCCGCCAACAGAGCAGCCAGTGCGCATGGCCAAACACCACCTCAAGATAACCCTAAAAGCTCACTTCGCGTATTTATTGGATAGACTAAGTATGTAATAAAATTCTCTTGAGAAAATACTATAAGTTTGAAAGTCAAAAGAAACCTTAAAAATGTGAGCTTTTACACTCTTTATCTATATCTATAAAATCCAAATACCACTCACTCACTCACTCACTCACTCATTCACTCATTCATCACGATATCTCCAGAACTATGAAGCCTTCAAACTTGAAATTTGACAAGTATGTTTCTCTTGGCATCTAGATGCTCGCTAAGAAAGGATTTTATTTATTCTTTCTTCCTTTCCATTGTAGATGTTTTTTAAAACTCAATTTACCTGGAGCTCAATGGGATTTTTGCATTCCTTAAAAAATTGTGACGTTTGCTTAGAAATTGTGACGTCGTTGTTTGCTTTTGCGCTTATTCCGCAACAGTAAGGCGTGGTTTCCACATCCCGGAATCACGCCAGAACGGAACCCTAACGGAAAATTTTTATAATGTAACTTCCTTTCCATTTCGTTTTTGATCACCAAAATGTCGATGGAAAGTTTGTCTCTGGTGTTGAAGAAAAATTTCCATTCCGTTTCGCCACAGAAGGCACCATCGCCATGACGTCATCGCGTCGACTTCGCTGCTGTCGGTCTGGCGCTTCGCCGCCATTATTGTGTCTATCGAATCGAGTCTGCATTCTCTCCATCTCCCTTGGCGAACTTCGAAGAATATGGCAAAAAATAAAAAGAATATTGAAAAGAAGCTGCTCTGCATTCACCTGGATGAATTTTGAGAGAGAAAAAACTTCATAAATACCAAAAATTTAATATCAAATTACAGCTTATTGTTGTAGCACAGCGGTATGTTGCTGGCGTCTTATTTTGCAGGTACGGGTTCGAATCCCGTCCTCGGAAATGTTTTTTTTTTCTTCCTCCTAAATTCATCTTAATATGTACGGAAGTTCAGTAATCCATTTTGTAATCATAATCTCAATTTTCCAATTTGCTACTATTATCTATATATATATAATCCAAACTTTTGCGATTATTCCGTGAAACAGCATCAACAGGAATATAATGGTTGCGTGAAACAGCAATCAACAGGAATTACGATTATATTTCGCGCAGGAATATAATGTATCTTATTTTCTAATAGGGCTTTTCGTGGCGACCAATCTCCGGATGATGGGCGGGGGGGTTAATTACAGTATTTTGGTTATAAAGGCATGTAATGAATAACGTAAAATCTGCAATTGCGATATCGATACTTTGTCTCGATTATCTGATCTTCGTAAGTCAGGTGGAGAAGGGGGGAGGTTGAAGTAAAAATAATTTATAATGATTGACGTTTTCATAAGTAGCCAATAATCCATAAATTAAAAAAAAATTGGCCATGTGGTTGGTCTTTTTTTTTCTTTTTTTTCTTTTTGACTCGCATGATTTGTTTGTTTAGGTTATAAACTGTACATACCCAAAAGGCTCCTAACAGATGGGCGCACATCTTCGAGGCGCCGGAATCACAGTCCACATGTTAGGTCGGTTTGATCCGGTTGACCAAGTATTGAAGCATCTTGGAGGACCCGCGTGACGTCACATGGATCGTGATTGGTCGGATTTTTGGCCACGTGGTTGTTGGTCATAAAATATCGATTTTGTTATTTGATTTAAAATTTATTTAAAAGTATCCATGACTATTTTTCGATTTATTATGAAGTAGCTGATATACTCGGCGTTGCTCGGACTCTTTGTTGATGAAATTTTGCAATTTCTGAATGTGAATCTACAAAAAAAGTGAACATTATTCTTCACCTTTCATCTCCGGCCCTGCGTCAAATTTACTCAGCTAAAGGGCCGGTGATTATAGAGAAGTGAAACATAATACAATAATAACATTTTTAAGAGCCAAAAGATTGATTTTTAGAAGACGCTCATACATAACAATAGCGAAGCATTGCCGGGTCTGCTAGTAAGCTTATATAGACGGAAAACGCTATACTCTGTCCAAGTAAAGAAATGTTGTGGAGCGATTATATTTATTGGTGGTTAAAGGAAAAGTAGGATATAGGTTAATCTTGTACATTATACAGGCTGTTCATAAAATGAAGGATAATAAGTACCTAGTATGATTCTACACATCAAAGTACATAAATAAAAAGTTCCTCATGCATGCAAAATGTCGAAAACCCAATTTTTAAGGGTCTAAACACCACGCGAAGTTTGATGTATTTTATAATTTTTTAAATACAAACGCGTCATAGCAAGTGTTGGAAATCAGGAAGAGTCATCTCTGTCACTACCTGTCGACGAAATGAAATAACGCTTGATGACCCATAATGACGCCATGAAGTGCTGTTAAAGCTTGATGGTAGCGATTTTTGAGAAAAAAATATTTGAGATTTCGACATTTTGCAAGAGGAACTTTTTATTTACTTTGATGTGAAGAATCTACTTATTATCCCTCATTTTATGAACACCCTGTATTACGGTATTTGCAAATTATAACTGTCCCTTCACGTCGACTCGTAAGTCGATAAAGCAGTATTATCTAATTACGGATGTTCTATTGTCGAATGTTTTTTGTTTTAATTATTATAGAAAATTTTTTAAAGAGATCATGATTGTAGTATATGTAACTAATAAGGTTTCGTATTTGACATATTGATTGTAAACTCACGTCACTTTTGTTTTTTTATCTTTAGACCCTGTTTATTGTTCTTTGATACCCAGGGTGCCATAACACCTACACTTAATCTCATCTATTTCTTTTGGATTGAACATATAAAAACATGATTATGTAAACTTTTGAGATTTTTATTTTATTTCAAAAAATGGTACTTCATGCCAACAAAATACCACACTCTTTGCGCTATAAATACCTAGAATAACTTCTGTATTAAAAAAATAAAATTAAACATTAAATCAAGGGCCATACTACCATCTTCTCCTCTACAGATAATTTTCTGTACTTACTATAAAACTTCAGAAATTAAGTAATATCGGGTTATATTATGAAAACGTGCCTGCTTTATTCTAGAACGTGAAATTCTAATTTAATATTTTAGAGAACTGTTATTTTCTGAATTGTCAAACTCCTTACAATTATGTTTGTATAACTTTGAAAAATCCTTTGGAAATGCTCCAGCTACAAGGAGTGGAAAAATGATGTAATTTAAATTTTAAGACTTCTGAAAAGTTCACTTCTAACTTAAACTATACCACTTTTCATTTAATTTTGCACCCCGCACCCCGTGGCTTTCGCCGGCTACCAATGGCTAAAGGCCGCTGAACACTCCGATTAGCACTCGTCGTTCCGATGAAACAGTTCTTATTTTGAATGTCGTTCTTATTTTGAAAGTCAGCTTCTAAAAAAGTTTCTAAAATAAACAAAAAGGAAAATGGTATACGAAATGACTTATAAAATGTAGAGTCGATTAAATTGTTTTCGGAACTTTTATGAAGTATTATTTTTAAAAAAAGTGACCGTTTTAGGTTATTGCGCATTCGTAGTAGTGAAGATCGATGGCAGTCATGTTAATTTCATTCGGTCAACGGTGATATGTAACCATGAGCGATTTACGCAACAGCCAATCATCAATGTCTGCCGCGCAACTATTCAAAGAGTGGGAGTCACGGTATTTTGACGGGGTGCATAGTTAAATGAAAATTGGTATACTAAGGAATCTGGAGAAGCGTAAACCAATTCAAAAAGTTTATTACTATGAATGAGTATACAGGAGTATTCAGGGTGGATACAAAAATGAGCCCCTCCCTTTTATTTTCGTAACCGAAGGAGATATGTCAATTTTGATGAATCCAGTGAATAGGAAGTTGTAGGTGACCTATCCCATGTGCACTTTTCATCATCCCACATATGCAAATAAGTACACATTCAAATCCTATCTTAAAAACCGTAAAAGATACGCGAGAAATACCAATTGAAGACTTGTTCAGCATGGAATTCCGAACAAAACAATTTTTTTTTTCCAAAACCCGATGAACGGATCACCAACAATCACAATTATTTGTAATTTACAAACAGTCACAGTGCATAAATAATTTTACTCCAAAGTTAATCATAAACTGTCATGTCTTCTGTATGCTGACGCATGCCTTTTATTTGCTTTTCCTCATGAGAGTGAATGTGATTATGGTAGTTTTTAGTAATCCCTTGATTTGCATGCTGAACATTCAAATGTCTTTGTGAAATGCATAGGGAGGTAACTAATAAATTCAACATGTTATTGTTGGTGATCCGTTCATCGGATTTTGGAAATCTTTTTTTGCTTTGTTCGGAATTCCATGCTGAAGAAGTCTTCAGTTGGAATTTTTCGTGTATCTGTTATGGTTTTTAAGATAGGTTTTGAATGTGTCCTAATTTGCATATTTGGGATGATGAAAAATGCACCACGGGATAGGTCATCCACAACTTCATATTCATTGGATTCATCAAAATTAACATATCTGCTTAGGTTACGAAAATAAAAGGGGGGCTTATTTTTGCATACACACAGTATAGAGGGTGTTTATAATTAAATTTTTCCTATTTAACCATCTCTACGTGGAAACGAGCGATCGCACAAAGAGCAACCGTAATAATGAATAAGCAATATCGTTAAAACACTTTTAGTGCGTTGCGATATCATGCAATATGCTTAGTTATTGTGGACGTATCATCCATCAGACTAAAAAGTGTGCTCAAACGGTGCCCATAAAACCCAGGACAGTCTGATCTTTTTGTCCAAGCCCATGTTGACTCTTCAACGATTGCAATGTTACTAGTCCGTGAGGCTAGCAACACCTATAAAAGATAATAGAACCTATTGGTCTAGTATGGTACTAATTGAAGCGATGAACTATACAAATATTGTGGCCCATAATCTGGACATTATTCCTACTGTGCTTGATACTATAAATAGTTTCCTTTCTAGGGTGAGTTAAGTAGGGAAGTTTAATTATAACCACCCTGTACTTCAATTAGCTGTGATCGTCATTCTATCAAGTCTAAGTAAGCACATTGATTCTTCATGATAATTCTGGACATCCCAGTGGCAAGATGCTGGTTAGAGACGAGTAAACCACGTCGAACAGTAGCTACAATAATATGCAATCGACAGACATGTGAAAATTCGAATATAGATATACAGGGTGTTTCAAAATGAATATCGGGGTTTTGAGGCTTTGTAGTATTTATTTCATTTAACTTACAGTCATAAGTAATATATCAAATGAAAGAGCAACTCAAACAATTTTTCCTACAAGTGTTCAATGTGAACACCGTTGGTCACACAACACACATTGATTCGATAGGCGAGTTCTTCCCAAACCTTAATCAGTGTGTCTGGAGTAATTGTTGCAACAGCTGCTTCAATACTGTTTCTTAAGTCGGGTAGGTTAGCTGGTAGCGGAAGTGCATACACATTATCCTTCATGAACTCCAAAGGTAAAAATCGCACGGCGTCAGATCGGGTGATCGTGGAGGCCATGCGAAACAAGCTCTGTCATTCGGCCCCTTGCGGCCAATCCAGCGCTCGGGTACAATGACGTTTAACCAACAAAACTGTTTGAGTTGCTCTTTCATTTGATGTATTATTTATAATTGTAAGTTTAAATGTAATAAATACTACGAAGCCTCAAAACCCCAATATTCATTTTGAAGTACCTTGTATATTGTATATTGTAAAAATTATATCAGAAATTGAGAAAATGGTTCATATTTCTATTTTCAGATTGCTCATGTCGATGTTTGCCTACATCAAATTTTGCACGTAGTTTTAAAGAAGTATCAAGAAATTTTTCATAGAATGAAAAAATCCGGGTTCCTTCAAAGCTACACAGTGTATCCTTTCTAAATTCGTATATATTCAGACGATACAATATTAAATTTTATTAATAGATTGATTAAAATATATAGTACAGTATGCTTTAAAAGCTAGGATATGGATAATTTCGCCGAAATGGTAGAATAAAGAGAAATTGCCATAATGGGTATGGCGTAACATTTACATACATTACAAATATAAGAGCGAAATGAATTATCTTGACATTCTCTAAAGCTAAATCATGCTACGTTTTTTGTTACTTTCTGCATAAAGCAAATATTCTTAGGAAGAAACCATTACTGCAAAACAGAATAATCCATACGTATCTTCGAAAGCATGGGTCTTATATATTGATAGCTACTTTTCATAAAATTGCGACACATCTTCCTATTTTCCTAACCTAATCTATTTCAGCAATCCTTTGCAATATTTTTTTCTTTTGTGTTCTACAATATGTATTTTATCATTTAATTGCGAAATATTTAACAATTTCTTTGCATAACCTGACTTTATAAGGTTTTCTCTATAACGCGATTTTAAAAAGCTAACACAGGAGCTGCATTATAATCGCAACAGAAAATGTAAAACTAGTAAGAAACTCCATTGTTGAAGTCTTCTGCAAGGTAAACGTTATGGGGAAAAAAAGCTGCAATTATATCAAAATATCAACAAGATTAAAAAAAACAAAACAGAGAACATCTACAACACTAGCGAAGTTATAAAGCGGTATGAACTTAATGAACTAACTTTACGAGATTTCATTTTACGCGATAATTTCATTTGTACTATATTTAAATAGAGACTGGTCGTTATAACAAGCATCATTTTTCTGTAGCCATGCCACTTCAATGTTTAATGACAATAATACATGCATTCTATATATATTATTCTCTTCTTTTTACACAATGTCATTTGTGGAAATAAATATTTACAAATGGAGTATTTGAATAACAACGCCAAAACTTTATTATGCATAAGCTGAAACTCTTAAAGAACCCTAATAATGAAAATTTTTGACGTAAACGTTACCTGCTATCCAATATATATGTCTTAGAAATTTATACATAAAATGCTATAGGTTTTTGCATCCTTTCATCAGCTTCTTTCTCAATCCAGTATCCAAATCATGGCATGCAGGACTTATAGGAATATACAAACCGAATTGAGTAGGAAGGGCCCCTAATAACTATCATCCATTTCACGCTCTAACCTTTGGTCAGTAAACCTGGGAATTAACAATATAAATAAAGGTCTGTCTTTTTTCAAAATGATATTCTCGGAGATAACTTTCAAATTATATATTTTATGCTCAGCAGCTTACTCTCCTAAATCACTTGGAACGAATTATGTTTTGGAATATAAAGTGTTGAGTCTTAAACACTGTAAAAGATGAGACGATTTTATCTCTGCAGATGTAGAATTTAATCTTGATACCTTGGAGCAATGACTTTACCTTACGACTACAAGCAGAGAAGATTGAACTTGAAAGCCGAAGGGTCGTCGACCGACTATCAAGCTCGTGCACTACTGGGCTTAGTGACCTTATTCGGGAGAGAAAGAGAGAAAATGACTGCTTCTGACAAATCATGTGAACATCAACACAAACGATTAAGAGAAAATAGGCGCCTAACATAATGACATGCTTCCTTTTACAATTAGAAAAAAGCATTCAAATACAAAGTATTATTTTATAATAATAAAGCATTATGTCATCAGAATACTGCAACTGTATTCCTATTATCATTAGAACTACCACAATACTGTAACTGCACTTATATTAAAAAAACTACTACAACTAACAAGAGTATTTTTTTTTTCAGGTAGAATGTCCTTTATTCAGTAAATGCTTCAGAAAAAATAAAAATATAAAATTGAAATACAGTTATCGTCGTCGTAAAATCTTCATCTAGAATATATTTACGTATCCTATGAAATTATGTAAATATTTACTTTGTTTTGAAGATCATTCATTCATTCAGTCGAGCATCGACCTTGTCCTTGTGAAAGATGGGAAATCATGAGTAAAAATTTACCACATTCTTAAAAAGCGTTAGTCTGCATGTAAAATATGGAAAAAATTTCTTCTAATCTACATTGAATTACAATGAAGATAATTTAAAACACTACAAAATTTCAAATCAAGATCTATCTCATCAAACCTTATAGAGTGAGCACTATCAATAGAAAGAATTTTTCTATCCCACTTCTCTTACGAAACATTTCCCATTTCGCAATGCTATTATGTAAAACGTTTAACGTATTTCTCTACTCATTCTATTGTTTATCGGCAAAAAGGAAGTCTACAGATTCCGATTCCATCTCCCACCCTGTTCATTATTGCATTTATATACGTCCAGACCTTCATCGAAATACTCCTACACACCCTTCTAATGTTTTCATTATGTTTTTCAAAGTCAAGTTCTGCTTGGCTGTGCCACAATGGCATGAATCATCTAAGGAATATTGCCGAACACATTAAAACAGTAGAAATGTGAACCTACGCCTTTCTGAAGAAAATGATTTGCGATTTAAAAGAAAACAATAAATATATATATATATATATATATGGATTCCCAATGGTATATAATGTCGAATTAAATAATTAGCTGGATATTTAATGGAAAATTAGATATTTTCTATTTTGTAAATTTTATATGATTTACATTATGAAAATATGAATAAATTATTATTTTATAATCGATTCAATTTTATATAGCACAGCCTGTTGAATGAAATGAACTTAAGGATCACTAAAGTAGAAAGGACCATTTTTGATACGATTTGATGTTGTTATTGTGATCTCTGGTGCTCGTTTTAGTTCAGCCATTAATAAGCATCAGCAATAATTGGCAAATAATAAGTTATATAAAAATCAGGTGTGTTCTCTCCTATTTGACGATTTGGCGATTACAATATCGCCAACCGGGGTTACTTTGCACGCACGCACAAGATTTTGGTTTACAATAAGACTGCATTAAAGTGTTAAATAAGAAGTCATATAACACAAAATAAGTTCTCTTGTGCAAAGTAACTCCGGTTTATGGTACTTCTCTATTACGAGAAAGTAAAAAATTCAATTTAACAATAGAAAATTTGCAAACGATAAAATAAAACAGCAACAATATAATTAAGTTATACAGAATCAATAGAAGGTATGGTCTATGGATTAGCGAGGCCAACGAGAGACAGACCAGGGCACTCAAAAGTCACCTGATCACCGGGGTCCGAGCAACAATGTAACCTTCATTGTCTCCATCTTGGATTTTAATAATCAGTGTTTTTTCATTTATTGGTAACAATGAAGATCGGATTGTTACTCGGACCCCGATGATCAGGTGACTTTTGTGTGTCCTGGCCTGTCTCTTATTGATCTCGATGGATTAGCCAATTACGTATATTAAAGGTAGATTCCGAATTCTATTGTTAACATAGCCAGGAGTGAGCCGTGGAATAGTAAGCTGTCTGGTTGCTTTGTTTTTGACGATTTTGGGCCCAAGGAATAATTAATTAAAAATATTCCTCAAAGTTGTTCCGCATATAACTGTACAAATAGACACGAAAAAAGATCAGGAATCACTTTCCAAAATACATAACTGAAATGAAAATACGTAACTGAAAGATGATCGCAACGAAATTGATATTGATCGCAACAAAATTGAAATTGAAACCGTGATTGAAATATTGTTTATAAAATGTAATAAAATATTTAAAATACAAATTTAACGAAAAGATAAACTTATCACTCCGTGATCAGCGTGTGAAAGAATTATAAATCAGCTACACTCATGTTTAGCTATGTGTCTTGCATCATCTTCACTCACTTTCAGTCATGATGGTTCTAAGAGGCTTCAAGTATGGCGGCGGGTTTCGGGGTCTATCTTTAATATACGGCATTGGGATTAGCAAATTCCACACTGCTATGAATTTTTAACAATGGTCAAAATCGTTATCAATGTATAGACTCTCGCGATACTAGCACCAGCTATTGAGCGCGAATAACAGCAGATAGCTTATCTCGGATTGTGAGGTGCAATTCAGGAAGCGCTCATCTGCTGGCACTAATACACTCACTCACTCACCAAAAGTCATGGCACACCTGCCTAATAACGTGTTGGGCCCCCTCTGGCCAGGATAACGGCGGCGATCCGTTGTGGAAGAGAGTCTATCAGTCCCCAGAACGCATCCACAGACACTGTAAGTTATGCCGCCTCCACTGCACTCCATAACGATGCTGCATTTACCAGTTGTGTTGGTGACGACGTCCCACAAATGTTCAATGGGATTGTAAACTGGAGAACGTGGAGGCCAAATCATTGTCGCATGTTCCTCCAGTTCCTCGGTTGCATGTTCCTCCAGTCATTGCTGTGTAACAAGGGCCGCGTGCGTAGGCGCATTATCTTGCTGGAAGATGCCGTCGCCCGCGGGGTAAAACAGTTCATGAAGGGGTGCAGGTGGTCCCAAGCAGATCGACGTAGGAAATAGCACGCAGAGTGCACCAATGGATCCATTGCATGCCACGAGAAAACACCCCAGACCAGCATGGAGCCTCCACTTGCCTGAGTGGTCCCCAGGCAATCCTTCTCCAGTCCTCAGCGGTCCAATGTCGATGTTGGTTGGCCCAGACTAGGCGTTACCGACGATGTGCAGCTGTCGAGAGTGGCATCCGTCATGGCCTCCTGCTCCCAAAGCCTGCAGCTGCCAAGGTTCCCCGAGTTGTCGTCACGGACACGGTGATTTGGCCCGCTGTCGCCCTTCGGTCAGCAGTTGCAAGCCGGGTGACCCGGCGAACACCTCTGGCATCAATGAGGCGTGGGCGGCCCGTCCATTGTCCGACATGGGTTGTAACCCCTCGTTGGGTGTACTCTTGATAGACCCTTGCAACGGTTGCGCGGGAAAATTGCAGGGTGTTCGCTACATCTGTTAGTGAGGTACCCATCCGTCTGGCACCAACAATCATCCCACGTTCAAATGCGGATAGCTCTTGAAATCATCTGCCACTTCTGCAGCTAGTTTTGCTTAAATGATTATGTGATATCAAGGAGTCCTGTGCACCTGCATTCCGAGAATGATAGCAGCGGGATCTGTCTCATTACGGACAGGGAACCTGTTTGAAGGGGTGTAGCATGACTTTTGGTGAGTGAGTGTTGAGCGAAGGTTTGCATTAACAATGCTTTGAGAGAGAGAGTCCATAGATCATACCTTCTATAGACTCTGGGTATACCTAATTCTAGCACAATTTCCCCTCAAAACTTAAGATGAGACAAAGAACGACTTCAAAACGTTCCTTTAATTAGTAATTGCATAAAGTTTATTATACGTAGTTCAAAATTCATTATTTTAAAAACTGAAGAAGAATTAAAACTGTTCTTAGTATTTTCAAAATTCAATTGAGCCTATCATCTTTAATTATCGCCATTGTGTGAATGACATATGCAAGGCGGGGTTTTCATCAATGAATGTGAACTAAAAGGACTTCAATTAACTTCAATACAACCTTCAATAAACGAACATCAGAGATCACCGAAAAAATATTAAGTCGATCAAAAATTGTTTTTCTACATGTTTGCACATTCATTTCATTCAACAGGTTGTACTGTAAAAAATTGAATGGATTATGAAATATTATTTTATTCATATTTTTATAATGGAAGTAGTATATTAATTACAAATTTATTAGACATAACTTTCCATTAAATATTCAACCAAAAAGTGAAAAACTCTAATCCCCAAGGAGGAAAAATGAAAAGTCGGATACGTATTTCAGGTACCAGGTACCCATCTTCAGCGGAGGAAGCAAAAGTAAAAAGAAAATAAAACCTCAAAGCTAGAGAATATATAGCTAAGGGCGTGGGAGGCAATTGTTAAGAATTTCTCCCATTGGTTAAGAGACAAGGATATTGTAAACGGTAAAATTTAAAGTACAAATCAAAAAGGCTCATGAACGAAGTTAGAAAATTGCCCAATGAAACAAGAGGAAGCTCAAGGAGAAACATCTTGCTAAAAGGGGGAGGAGAAGAAAACTAAAATATGAAAAACTGTAATTATCCCGAGCAACGCCGGGTGCCTCTACTAGTAGTGATAAAAAAATTAAAAAAAAATACAAAATGAATATCTATCTACAGGGTGATTCAGAAAGGTAGGTCAAGAATGAAGTACAGTCAACCAAAGGAAATAATCCACACGAGTTTAATACTTAATATTACATTTCATGCTAATGTGTTGTTTTAATAGCTTTTTTAATTATAATTATTTAAATTTAATAATCTTAATAATGTTAATAAATTAATATTGAAACGCTAAAACTTAGAGTAAAATTCAAGTGTGGATTATTCCCCTTTGATGTACAGTTTGTAGCGGGGAACAAAATTTTTCCTATAAACATGGGTCCGGAAATGCATCCTTACAGATAATGAAACTTGTACGAACTAGGAATGACATTGCAGTAGGTGTTCAAAATGCCGACCCTGAGCCTCGATGCATGTGTTTAGTCTGCGGACGAAATTCTCGCGAACTCTCGTGAAGATGTCCGGAGAATCACTGACTTCTCCACACGCTGTTGGTAAATCCTTTCCACTTCAGTAGCATTGCCCTGTGCCTCGCCGTAGACGAGATGCATGTCCGCCTGCTCCGCATTAGTAAAGCCATCCATTGTACGGCAGTGGAGTTACATGTTTCGTTTCCTCTCTTTTAAAGAAGAGAACACGAACAATTTACTCGTTTAGATCCTAATTTACATGGACCCTACCATTGCCGTCCGGGTAACTCACATCCATTTCTACCTCGTACTAGTTGCATTATCTCTGTAAGGATGCATTTCCGGACCCATGTTTATAGGAAAAAATATTATTCCCCGCTACAAACTGTACATGGTATTTCATTCTTGACCTCTCTTTCTGAATCACCCTGTATATAAAGAAGAGTGTTTGTGGGTTTGTTTGATTCTTATACAAATCTACAGTTTTATTCCTATCTTGATGAAATTTTGCATACTTGATCTTCAAAGCATGAGGAAGGTCACTGTCTACTTTAGATTTCGAAAAAATAATAATTATCGATAATAAATCGATATTCATGATGTTGGCAGAGCATATTAATTAGAGGTATCTCATGACCAACAATGCAAGGCAAAGCTTGTGCAGCAATAGATATCAACAATGGTATCAACATGCAATTCACAAACACTACTCACGGACCAGAATGAACATTTTCTTTTAATACAATGTGGGTCCGAATTTGAACGCTGAAATATGAACAGAAATGAAAATTCCGCCACCAAGATCAACAAATTAATAATTCAGGTTCTGCAACGCCTAGAATAATAAGTTTTGAAGGAGTAATAGGGTACATAAAACTCTGTATACCGTTAAAATTTAATCGAATTCTAACGAGTAGTTTCCGAGCTACGCACTCAAAATCGTAACACCGTGAACACTAATGCTGGTTAGTTCTCGTATGTGAACACTGTTACGATTTTGAATGAGTAACTCGTAAACTACTCGTTGGAATATGATCACACTTTAACGATATACACAGTTTTATGTACCCTATTATTCCTCCAAAATTCTTTATTCTAGGCATTGCAGAACTTGAGTTATTAACTTGTTGATCTTGGTGGAGGCATTTTTATCTATGTTCATATCTCAATTAGCGTTCAAATTCGGACTCACGTTGTATTAAAAGAAAATGTTAATTCTGGTCACCTCTGTCATTGCTTACAGTTATACAAACTTTTTTCAGAATCACCCTGTATATATATCATGACCAACCGCGCAAGGCAAAGTGTGCAATATAAGTAGGTTCATTAAGAATACATGGAATTCCTGTAGTTCGGGCTTTTTTAGAATTGACAGTTATTAGAACTAAACCATTTCTTGAAAATCCTAAAAAATGATCAGTAACTGGAGATAATATAGAGTTAGCAGACTATTGATCAAGAGTGGAAAGGCGATAGAGGAAGCAGTCCCTTCGCTCGAGTGACAGTTGACGACATAACCGATAACAATGCATACATTAACTCAATTCTTTAAATCAACAAGCATACAATGCTATGCGCTATAATAATCGTTCCAAGGATGTATCTATCGAAATTTTACCGAAGAAATGAATGAGTATTAGTCAGAGAAGACAATAAGTTATCCGGGCGTCGGAAACATCTGAACAACAGGAGCTTCGTTTACAGCAGGAAATTATAGAATTACTGAAAACCAATTTAACTTCTTGAGATTGTTCTGTTTACCTACAACTGTAATTATCCCGGGGAAAGCCGCGTGCCTCTGCTAGTAAAGTAATTAATAACAAACATTAATACAAGAAATAAATAAAATAATATTATAAATAATAATAAAATAACAAAATTAAAAATTATAATAAATAAAATAATTAATTAAATAAATAAAAACAATAAAACATAAGTAACCATAAACAGAAAAATATTCAGCTAATTAATTAATGTTACTATTCATCTATAAGCTATAAGACACTCAATGAAGAACAGAGTGAAAGAGAGAGAGAGAGAGAGAGAGAGAGAGAGAGAAAGAGAAAGAGAGTGCAGAACGAATGAAGAGTGGATTGTCACCTCCATCTTTTCCTTTATTATCACAACTTCAATCTCTCTCTTTCTCTCTCTCTCTCTCTCTCTCTCTTTCATTCTGTGTTCTCTCTCTCTCTCTCTTTCATTCTGTGTTCTCTCTCTCTCTTTCATTCTGTGTTAAAGATGGGGTCTACCTCTTATCACAATATGCAATTTTTTTCTTCATCTGACCTTCTTCCCACAGAACTATTGAGGTTAATCGTCCAACAGATGCTCTTTGACCCTCTCAGGGAGAGAAAGGTGACAATTTTCATACACGATCATTCATATTCCATCCCCTGGGAAGGCGTCAAATGTCACTGGGCACTTAGACAGCTTTGGGTCAGAAGATGGCATTTAAATCAAAATTATAAAATAGAGGACGGCAAAATAGTTAAGAAGAAAAAAGGAAAAAGGAAATCTCTTAATAAAAAGACCCCTTCACCCTTCCTGGCAGGAAAAAAATAATTCACTCTGTCTAGATAGATGATTTTTTTGAATATTTTTATGTCTAATTGTACATAAAAAATCTATGTCACGTATATCAGTACTGTTTTTTTTTCTTTAGGTAACTAACCAGATTTTTTTTTTTCGAAAATTTAAATGATGACAAAGAGCAAATAAATTAAAAACACTTGCTTCAATTATTATGTAACCATTATGTTTTTGGAATAAGTTTTTATGTCGAGTTTATTTACTTAACATTTGCTTAATGCCTACTTAAAAATGTGATCATGTAATTCAGATTACGTATAATGACTACAGTATATAGCTCATCGAGTAAAATCCATCATTCGTTAAAACAAAAATACAAGCTCAAAAAAAAAATAATAAAAAGTTTATTAAATTTTATTGTGTTGTGAATAAAAAACATTATCAAATATTCAAACAATTAAGAAATGTTTTATATCAATACAACGGCAAAACAAAAGATTATTACATGAAATAAACCAGTAACATCCAATAGTTTTCATGATTTTAAATAGAAGTTTTTAATATGATTGAACAAGTTGACATTATAAAAAAGATATATTTAAAAATCATCATTACTTTAAAATAATATATTCTCAAACTTCTGTATAATTAATTGCCAAAGAATTAAAATCTTCCATAATGTAATTATAAAAAAATTCCCCATGTGATAAACATCTCTTCCATTAGTATTTGATAATTGTAATTTTAATTATACGTTTTTCTGTAGACAATTATGCAGAACCTCGCGAAAAATTAAGACCATGTATAGAATATTGATGGCTATAAAAACCCGATCATTCAGTTAATTATTTGATATCCAACTAATTAATAGAATAGCAGCAGTAAATGCTTTTACAAGTTTGGTTAAGTCGTGATTAAGACCTTTCTGAATTCATGATTAACCATCGCCCGCCATTTGGTTAGCCTTCAAATGCGATTTATCGGCGGAGATTGTATCTCTTATGAAATCTCGCCGAGTGCGTGTTTATTCAATCCCACCTGGTTGAATAATTACACGAGCTATATAGTCCGCCGGTGAAGTGAATGAACCTGGCTGGTGCCAAACGAAATTCATAGCGTATTTAATTGAATTTTCTTGATGCGAGCAATTTAATTATGAAATCAGAAAAATTATGTGGAATGATATACCGTCTTAAAATTGTTTTTTAACTGATAAAATCTGATATAATGCCCTGAGCAAATTTAATATTCATTTAACGTAATTAAAATTTTATTTCAAAACACACATTATAGCTAAGTTGGCGAAACTAATCACTTTCTTTAGAATTCTTTGCTCGAACGGTTTTCATAATTAATTTTTATTCTTAGCATTTCTTGATAATAATCATATCCCCGAATTTCCCCAATTTTTCAAATCACTCAGCTGTAAAATCGATTAGCTTGCCTCTTTAAGAATGCAAACCTGTTGAACTTGAAGAAATAACTTTATATATTGTAAGTTTTAAAGAATCTAAAAAAATCATTATTAACTTAAAAATTTAATGTATTGAGGTCCCCAAATCTATCTGTATAATCGATTACGAATAATATCCTCGCAAAGTATTTTTTTTAAGAGCAAAATCGGCACTTCTGCGCATGCGCATTGATCATTGTTATCGTCATTAATTATTGTATGCAATTGTTGTTAATTTGATCATCAATGCTAGCAAAGTTCTTGATTGTCTAAAATTGTTTAGGATTGTTTACAAAACCACACAGTTGTTTTGCCGTCACTAAGAGCGCTGCTTTCATGAACTTGATGCAGAACTTGATCATCGCATAGTAAAAGGAACGTTTATAAACCACCTGGTCAATTTTTTTGGGGGGAGGGGTCAGGATTTGTCCATATGTGACCACCGAAGGGAGGGAGGGGGGTTACATTTAGTAATATTATTAAGAAGAATTTATGCATATGAAGCACAATGGTTTGTATGTTTGTCCGGTTTTAAAATGCAACTTGGAAGTAAATTATAAAGTTAAAATTTAACACCCAGCTGGGTAACATTACCACAATGATGGAAAAATCCAAAACTCTAGATAAATCTCTCAAAACACATAGAAATTACTAATCTATATATCAAAATATATGAATATGTATATTATGAAACAGACTTGGATTATGTTTGTTTGCTTGCACGTGTGAACAATCAGCCCGTTGTGTTTGCTTCAACAATCGGCTGGTCATTTTTGTATGTTGCGTCAACAATGGTTTATGAAATTGTATGGTTTGAAACTTTTTATGCAATGTCTTGTTTGCTTGTTTATCTGTGTTTAGCACAGAAATCTTTGGAAAATATGAAACTTTGATATTTAATTTTAATAGGCTGAATGAATTTACTACATGTTTTTGAACAGGAATGTTAGTAGATGCTGTATTAGACGAAAAAGACGGCCACCTATAATAAAGGCCTGGGCGCTGAAATGTCATTCATTGTTACGCGTAACCGACGAAAAAGACAGGCCGGGGCACTAAAAAGTCACATGACCAAAATAGATCGAGCAACAATCCAATCTTCATTGTTTCGTAGCAATGCCAACCAACACCTCCTAAAGAGAAAGCCTGTCTACCAATAATAAGCCCTGAATTTGTACTACTATGATGATGTAACAATGTATGACGATTGTGCCAACACCTCCTAAAAAGAAAGCCTGTGCACTGTTATGAATGTATGAATTTTCAGTGAACAGGCTTTCTTTCTAGGAGGTGTTGGCAATGCCCTACTGAGGTGATGTAACAATGTATGACGTTTCAGCGCCCAGACCTTTATTAAGTACCGAAAGGTGCTTTATGCTCTCAGTGTGGGGAAACGTGTCTGTCTGTCTGTCTGTCCGTCTGTCTGTCTGTCCGTCTGTCTGTAACTCTAACTCCTCCGAGGCTATGAAAGAGACTCCTCCTGTAACTTCACTGCAGGCCCTGCTCCAAACAACTCGTTCCTGAACGTTTTTCTATTCGACATCGATGAATACAAGGGAATGCTCGTTCAGTTTGTGGGAAAATATCTCCACAACCTGCCTCCATCGTTAGCTTCGTGGCATGCTCTTAAATCCAAGATTCGTCGCTTCTTCAGAAAGATTGGGCTGAATGCTGCCAGACGAAACCGGCGCCATCTCCTCATGCTGCGAGAAATCCTGCGTCTCCTCCGTTGTTCCATCCCAAAGGTGGAGTATACTGATGACATCCGTCAGGTGAAGAGCGAGATCAACGCTCTAATGATCCGCAAGGCCGCCGACGCAGCATTCAGGGCCAAATTGTCCTAGGCGTCTGACGTCAGGTATATGTCATCAGCAGCGATTGTTTTCGTGCCAAAAAGAAAAGATGCCATCGCTTGGTGGTGGAGGATGGGATGGTGGAATCTGATATTGACATCTTGTCCGCCTTCCACTCCCATTTTTCATCATTTTTCAGCCATTCAATTTTTCCGTCCGACGCCACGAGGCACTGAATCGAGGCTCTGAGACCTTTCACTGAGGATGCTGACCTATCCATCGCCCGTTCCTTTTCCGAAGATGAAATCAAGAAGTTTCTGTCGGCGGATGGCCGTCATCAGTCCAGTCCCGGATTAGACGGCATCCCGTATTCCTTTTTCAACGTGACTTGGAAAGTTTTCTATTCCTGCATCTGCGTTTCTTTTTTAAGGTGAATGGGCTGCCAGTTCCTACTTCGCTGCCAGTGACTATCAACCTAAGGTCTCCTGGATTCTATGGTCTTGTCCAGCGATACCTGGCAACATTTATTCCTGAACTACGCCAGCTAGACCCACAAGACTGGGGGAGCCTTCGTCTATCTTGTTTCTTCCAGTAGGCCGACCGGGGTGCGTCTTCTGACATCGTGCGTTGGAACCCCAAGTATCCATGGCCAGCCATTTTGATGGCCATCAAGACCCTTGCCTTCGAGTGGACGGTTTTTAATTTGCAATGGCGTCTGCTGCACCATTTTGGATTCTATACTCCCCAGCGCTTACATCAGTAGGGAGTAGTCGGTTCTGCTGGTTGCCAATTTTGTGGGGTCATCCGTATCTATCGATCATGTATTCTTCGAGTGCCCGTTCGCACAGTCCATCTGGGATCGCCTCTCATCACACTTTGGTCTGACTGTCTTCTCTTACAGTCCGTGCGATTCTTGGTGGACGGTCCACCGGTGCTGCCTACAAGCTGGACCTGGCCATTTCCATCTTCTTGAATCGAGCGCTGTGGCTGGCCCGTTTGGATCGTGTTCAAGGTTCATGCCCGTCAGCCGCAGATGTCTGGAGGAGGGGCGCCGCCCATCTTAGGTCTTTCCTCCAGCTCGAGTGGCCACGGCTTTGCCCAGCTTTGTTACAGAGACGTTATGCTTCATCTCAACGTCTCTGCAAGGTCATCGAGGGGGTTCAGAACTCGTTCTCGTTCCTGTTCATGTTTCCCCTCACCATCGGATGACCCGCCGGTGGGCGAATGGGCCTCTCTACGGGGCGTTTAGATAGGAGGTGCAGCCCTTAGGGGCTCCCCGTACTCCTATGGCATGTGCGCTTGGGCACCCTGCCTGAATCACGATTAAAGGGTGCTCTTCTGGAGCCATAACATCGGCTCCAGTTCCAACAGCCTTCTACCTTTCCCTTGGATTGTCACGATCATCATCCGTTTTTCAGGAACTTAGCCTCTGCAATGGATTTAGTTCCTGCTATTTTCTTACCATAGATTGGGAAATTGAACTTAGCCGAATTTTCACCTTCTCAGTTGGACACTCAGTTTTTATGCAACAACTGTCTTAAGAGACATTTTGAGGAACGGCTTATATTGATTCTAACATTAGTGCACTGAATAAAACCCTTTTGGACTTCATTTTTTCCTGCTGTGCCACCAGTCATTTCTTTCCTTATTCATTATTTTTGTTTTTTCTAAAATTTTTGTATCAAATTCTTTCTTTTATAATATTAATATTTGCTTGTCTATTTTTTTATTTCTTAGTGTCTTTGAAGTATATATAGATCAATGATGGATATCTTCTTTTTTCAATTCCCTACTTAGTCTTACAACATAGTTATCTATGTTGGTCAAGCTTCCACATGCGTACATGTTTGCAGTTTGATTATTTTCTCTATTAGATTGTCAGTTTAGATTTTAGAAGATATTTGTATACACTTCTTTACTGACATTTATCTTGCAGTTTATATATTGTTTGTGCTTTATGCACTATTAGTTTGATTCCTTAATGGTTCATTTATTCTTATTTTACCAAATTTTATATCAGTTCAGTATTCTGATCATTCAACTGATTTTAAAAATTGATTCACCAATGCTGTATGCTTTTAATGGTGTTAATACTTCTGTTTCTAACATGGTGTGAAAACTAAATGTTTCCCTTTGAGCCATTTGTTTATAGCTCTTTAGATGGCATTGATGCTATATGCAATTTTAAGCCATTCAAGAAATGCTTTATTTTTTCTGTCTGATGATGTTTTTATTTAGTTAGAGCTTAATTTGACCTTCTGTTTGATGTGCAATATGTTGACATTGTACATTTTGGCTTGTCAAATTTAATATATGTTATATATTCTCTTTTGGACTTTGAATGATTATATTTCTTTTGGATTTATTATTCAAGTTTCATGAACCCTGACTTGAGCAATGTTTTCATTGAATGGGATTTTAAATTAATTTCAAAAGACAATGTTTTTTTTGTATAAGATTTGAGACACTGAAGATTTTGTACAAAATTCAAGACTCATTTTTCTTCATTGAATGTCTTAATAAATGTTTTATTTAATTAACTGGTTTCGAGTGATTTTCTGGACCATCTTCACACTTTTGTCAATAAGTCGATCCGTCTTAAAATAAAATTATGTGATGTTCAGCCATTTCATAAATAAAACATAAAATGGTTTGGACGTTACAGATGTAAGAAATTATTCTAAAACAAATAAGAGACTACAACTTTTAGGTGCAGCTGTTCAAGCTTTTGCTGAAAAAGCGAAGGTACTTTCCCTAATGAGCTAGTAACTGGAGAAAATTTATTTTTCATATGGTTTATGTAATGTTGTAACTCCCTTTAGAGAAATTATAGATAATGTTTATCTAAACATATGTAACGATGCCAATAGAAACATAGCCTGGAGAGGAAAATCTTCTTTTGGCATCGTCTCATATCAGAAAATTATAAAGATCCCAACTGATTAAGTGTGAGGGCAATTCTTGCTGCTAAAACTGATACTGTCAATATGAACAATCACATTCAGGACACGATTCCACGCTCTGTGACTGAATACAACTCTATTGAAATAGTTACATGTTGAAGAGGGGTATTGATGAGGCTATAGACAGAGTTCCTGAGCTCTCTCAATCTATCTATAAAGTATTTTTTAATATAGACAGAAATAATTCAATACTCATAGCCTTTCTTTGATACTCTAAAAATGTTAAGAATGCAATGTCGAATTTTCTCGGGCAAATCCAATCACAAAATTCCAGTGCAAGCCTTTTAAAGAATTCTTTTCATTTTTCCAAAGCGAATATGTACTTTATTAACTCTAAGGATTTTTCATGTTTTCTTATTTATATTCAAATTCAGATATTGCAAAATTTCATCAAAAAACAGCCCGAGCAACGCCGGATATATCGGCTATTATAAATATAAGAAGCAACCATGGCATGGAAGGAGAACCCTGTAATTATAAAGACCTCCAAATACGTCTCAATCTTGCCTTTGAGAATGAAAGCATAACTTTCGGAATACGTATCCGGCGTTTCGCATCTCGGATGTATTTGAGGTTAGAGGCTTTTCTTTATTTTACAGGGAATTTCCCATCACAAATCCTTCTTATATTTAATTTATGGTTAAGAGTAAGTATAACATTCGCTTCTTAAAATAGAAATTTTAGTTTTTTTCAGGTTGTCTTTTTGCTTTAAAGAATTATGGTTTTTAACCGACGAGCTATGTACAGGGTGTTGCAGATAACTACAGGGCAGTATAACGGGAAGCCTACCCGCTCGATTGCAAGGGCCGACTCGGTCGATTGGCAGAATGGCGGGAATTGTCGTTGGCCTGCAGCAGCCAGGAGTTTCCACAGTCGAGGAGGGGGGTGAACGTCAAAACTGTCATGTTTTTGATAAAATTACCCAATTATCATTTGATGTCGAGCCGGCCCCTGCAATCGGGCGGGACGGCTTCCCGTTATACTGCCCTGCAGTTATCTGCAACACCCTGTACTGTAGCCAATATAAGTAATCTTAATTACATTATTACATTTTTAAGTAGGCATTAAGCAAATGTTAACCAAATAAACTTGACATAAAGAAAATTTTCAAAAAATATAATATATTATTGTTTATTATCTTCCTATTATATTAATGTCTTTAAAATTTATTAATAAATAAATAAATAAATAAATAAATAAATTAATAAATAAATAAAAGAATGATGATGAATGATAAATGGTTACAGAACAATTGAAGCAACTTTTTTTTTAGTAAATAAGAGTAAACATTTAAAATAATTTTCGTGCAAAATTTACTTACAAAATACAACTTCCTTTCGCTGAACGGACTTAATTTGGAGTGTAAAATCTGCAAACAAAGACTGATTTTAACCAGACTTAGCACTATGATGGTATCTAAATAAGAATGATAATTAAATACCCTCGTTTAATTATTAAAAATCGATTAATCTCTATTAGGCAGCATTAAGCGATTTCTTGTTCCTTGAGAATACTTATTTATTATTCACTTCAATTCAATTCAATTCAATTCAATTCAATTCAATTCAATTCATTTATTGTGCTCACACAACTAATTCAAGCCAAAACGGAACTACAGTATCGAGCAAATAGAACCAGAGTTACAAGATAAAAAAGACATAGTAATTAAATAAAAATAATGTTACATAGTAAATATAAAACAGGTATTTGACAAAAAGGACTAACAAAAAATACAAAACGATAAGCATGCAGTCAATAAACGATAAACAATAAATACAACCGTAATTACAAACATAAGATAGTAACAAGACGAAGGAATTAATTAAATAAACCAATGACATCAGAATTCTCATTGTATAGGTTTTGAATTCTGAACATTGTATCCCGATGAAATTCTTCATTGAGTTTAATAGAAACCCAGAGCTTCGTCACGGGCTTCCTCGTAGTATGGGATGGTACTCGGATGAAAATGCACTCGAGAAGGTTCGAAGCATCCACCTTCCCTGCGAAAACATTCTTAAGAAAGGCAAGATCAGTCTTTATTCTAATGTCTGAGAGTGCACACATATTTAAAGGTATATCAAATCTCGGGAATTTCCGCTTCAGAAACCGGAGGAAAACATTTTGCACCCTGTCCAGTTTACAAGACTGGAGATTTGAACCCCTATTCCATAAAACAGAACGGTAGGACAAAATGGGTAAAACTAGACTCCGACAGAGCCGAACAAAAGCAGAAGGGCACCGAAAATCAGCGCCATTGCGCAGAATGGTACCAAGAACAGAACCATTAGACGAACGGGAATTACAGGAAAGTGTGCTATCAATGATTACGCCAAGAACACGGATACAGGGCTTGGCAACTTGCACGTTTCCACCAACAGAATAGGAGAACTCGATAAAATTGGTCTTTTTTGTCACAGTAATAACAGAGCATTTGGCTGCATTAATTGCAAGATCATTCTGCTCACACCAATGACATAACCTATAAATATCCTGCTGAAGCAGGTGAGCATCGGACTATTTTTTAATGTTACCAAAAAGCTTCATATCATCTGCATACTTTAATATATGGGAATTTCTTATCATTTCGAGGAGGTCAGCAGTGAAGATGACAAATAATAAAGGCCCTAGGAGAGAACCCTGTGAAACACCATAGTGAAATCTATAGAGCAACGATGAATGATGTCGTATAGATACAACACACTTCGATCCAACAGGAGAGAACGCATTATCCGAAGGTGTCCATCAACAATCTCATACGCACGAATTTTTTAATTAGTAACTCATGATTGACAGCGTCGAACGCCTTTCGTATATCCAAGTAGACCACGTCAAGTTGCTGCCAATACTAATAATACTAATAATGTGCATGGGGGAGGGCAATGGAGCACCCACCTCCCTTAAATCATCCAAACCTACATGTATACGGGGTGTTACGAATTGTGTACAAACTTTTAGGGGTGATAGAGGACCGTATTTTTCATCTATTTTGCCAGTAAACTGGGGGTCGCAAATCAATCCTTGATACAGAAACAAAAATTTTAAAGCCATGCATATGTGACATAATGGTAATTTATGTTCATAAATTTAAATTTTCCTACCCAAACATTCGGTGCTAATGTTTGGGCAGGGATTCTCCACGATCATCTCATCAGACCATACTTGCTTCCAGAACGATTAAATGGCGATGTATATGAAATGTTCTTACAACAAGATTTGCCAGAATTGCTTGAGGAAGTTTCCTTGACTGTCCGAAGAATCATGTGGTTCCAACACGACGGGGCACCAGCCCATTCCAGTACACCTGTACGATATCACTTGGACAATACGTTCCATATCGATGGATTGGTCTAAGAGGACTAGTTGCATAACCACCTCGAGCGCCGGACCTGAACCCTTTAGATTTCTTTTACTTCTGGGGACACCTGAAGAATGTAGTATACAATACTCTTGTGGATTTTGGAAGAGGAGCTGGCAGCGCGAATTGCGTCTGCAATTGACCATATAAGAGACACTGCAGGGATTCTGTGAGACATGCATTGCTGCTCATGATCAATAGTTTTTTGTAATTACTGTAGTATTTGGTTATTAAAAACGTTGTGACCATCAGTATCGTATTTTCTAATTTCTCTGTTTCTGGAAATACCTTAACGAGAGAGACAATATTATGAGGAAATCTTTGTGAGCTATTGTATGTATGATGTTTGACAGACTTTTTATGTATCAAGAATTCATTTGCGACCCCCAGTTTATTGGCAAAATGTTTTCAAAAAAAAAGCCTCTACCACACTTAAAGTTTGTACACAGAGTTCGTAAACACACTGTATGCACATATTTGATTATTGGTAGAGATAAAATGGAAACGGGAAAAATTTGAGCATTAATTTTACAGACCCAAGTTTTGCCTTTATTCTGCAAAGGTGTAGTTGGTATTTGGTGCACTTTAGTAACGTAATTTTCTCACAATTTTACTTAACTTGTTCCTCCCCCTCCCAGAGAATAACGTTTTCTCCAATAACTTAAATCCTGGCTACGCCCATGATAATGTTTATGTTATTTTTCGTGTAATTAGAAATAATAAAAAGGAAATTCTTTTCCACAAGATATAAAAATACATTTTACACGAATGCACATTTTAACGACCAAGATTTCATCGTCAGCGTGATTATGTGAATGAAAAGATACAGAATTTTTAACAATTAATGTGATTCCTTATAACAATACATTTTTTAAAAATCTTAATAATCAGAGTGATTTTTTTTTATAACAAAAGATTTTTTGTAATAATTAATTATTTGAAAAGAGGGTTATATACTTGAAAAATTCATACCGTTCAGAAACATTTATGGGGCCATTGTCGCTATTTAGTAATTTGTAGGGGGATTTTTTTTAGCAAACTTCCACTGATTCCAGAAAATATAACATTTTTTGGATTAGCGACAATGGCCCCATAAATGTTTTTGTATGGTATGAATTTTTCAAAAAATTAAAATGTCTGGAAATGTGTTTCCTTTTAATTATTTTTTTAAATATGATGATATCTACAGTTTATGATCACTTATTACCTAAGTATCTTTCAAGTACATTCTCGGTCAGCAACGAAATACATAACTTCCTATTATCGAGCTTTACATAAATTAAATTGCCAGTAAACAAAAAATTACTGTAATATTAATTCCTGATATTCTTCGGAAACTCGCCGTTCTGAATCAAATTAATCTCTCAGCATGGTTGAAAGTTAATCTTTGCCTCTATTTTTGAGTAGGCCTACTTAATAATAAGCAATTTTTAATAACAGTTTAACTAACTTAATATTTAATATTTAAAGAGAATGACGTTTCTCCTCATTTTATATAATAGAGAGTCAGCCTCTTCTGGTTTCATAACAAAATAAATTGGTATATTCGAAAAGAAAAGAAAAAGGAAAAAAAATGTTGGGGGGGGGGGGGTAAGGGTTCATAAGAAACCTTTAAACTTTTAAACTCATAAATGGGCTATAAGAAAACAGTTTATTTGCAAAAATTATTCGTCTTAATGAGAGGAGTCCACAATTGTCAAATATATTGACTTTGGTTCGCTGATAGTGACGCCATAACTAATCTTTATTTTTAGAAAAAAATTAATATCCCTAAAACGGCTTAATCATTTGTCACAGTAAACATTTCTAGACACAGTTTAAGAAACTATATTAATATTCATTTCGTTCTGCTATTTGCGGTTTTGGAGGAGTTAGCTGCACAAATTGATAACGTATGTACAGTCTATTCCAAAAGCGTTTTAACTTTCTTCACAGGAGTTGAGCTAACCGGAATAGATCGGTTATAAAGGCTATAACCAACGTAGTTGTTTGAACAAACATCGTAGAAGTTTAAAATGGACTTGACCGTTCAGAGTGGAAATAGGGATCAAGTTTGTGACTGGTGTGGGTTATTATTATGGTACTTATTATTGTTGTTATAGTATTGTTTAACTGAAAAGATTAATCGCTGCTTTCTATTCGTAAGATAGTCTTTGCAGATGAAATATCTAATGCACTTATTAAAATCAAAGCAATGAATATTTATTTTATTTATTTATCTTTTTCTGCATTTCGTACATTGATATTTTTATCTATTACTTTTAAATGCTGTAATATTTTGATATCGAAATTGTTCATGCCGCCTTATATTATGCTTATATTTTATAAGATAACGAAAGCCATTATGATATACCGTATAGTAAACAGCATATAGTATACTGCATAAATATATGCTTTTTTCATATATTACTGTATTGTCATACGTGTAACAAAAATATTGTTTCCCGTCATGGATAAGAATACAACTTTGTTTGCCGATACGTTACTTTTTTAAGCATAAACTCAGATGATATTTCATTTATTCGAAAGATTGGTAGCTATTCCCTATGAAATACCATAAAAGATTTATAGTTTATATATTTAGAAGACAATTATTTTGTTAAATGTGAAGCAAACTTTTCTACTACTGATTATTTCATGAAAAAACATCTAATAATTTAATTCGTGTATTCGTCATTATATTGTTGAACGTGCTTTGCCAAATTATCGCTTACTTCCTCGTGTGATTACAATGTGATTATACAGCATTTGTGCTAAAATAATAATAATAATTTACATTGATTTATTAATAACAAAGTAAAAACTTCCTTAATAAAGGCTCAAAATCAGATTTCAGTTCAATAGTTGAACGTCACTCTTTATGCCTACCTATCCCTGTTACTAGAAACAATAAATGGCATCGTCCGAAGTGATCTCGAACTCGACTTCTTGCCTGAATCGATTAATCTCACTATTTATAGTATTGCAAGGAAACCGAACATCTAAGTGAAAACGCTTTTATACATATACAGAAACCTAAGTGAAAACGCTTTTGGAATAGACTATACATATACAGATAGAACTCTTTTTTTCAAAATTTTAACATATCTTTTCGAATCATAATTTTTAAGTCCATTTTAGTGAAAAAATTTCAGTTGGAAAACGAAAACATAGGCGACCACTCTTTGTTTTGGGCAAAAAGTCCTAACCTAAAAGGAAATACGTATACCGTTTTAAATTTTTTAAATATAATGGCCATGTTTAATTAACTGTTCTTTTTATTTCGAATTATCTTAACTATATTTAAAGGAATTCTTGCAAGCACGCAGACAGACTCACACACAAGCACACATACACATATGCACACGCACACACGCCACACAAACACACATCCACATCTATAGGCAATTTTTATCTCCTGAGTTGAATGAAGTAAATATTACAAATTTAAGTAGGTCGTGGATTTTTGTAACTATTCCAAACAAGGAAAATATTCGGAATAAAAACCCGTTCAGTTTTAAATGAAAACGGAAATATTGGAATATGAAGAAGACTACAATTAAACATGACAAGTTGCGTCAATTTTAGAGCACCTTATTGCGACAGTCATGCATCCTTAGTTGAGTTGATTATATAGGAATCGTGAAGTTCCTTGAAAAGATACTTGACGTGATTAAATGAAATGCTTGAAATAATTAGTTTCAAAGGTTTTATAAATTTATTAATTGATTTTTAGAAGAACAACAATTTTTTTAATATTTTGATTAGAAGGAGCTTTTTAATATTTTCTTATAAATATTATACAAAACAGGGAAAAAAATCATCCGTACATGCATATGAGAGAAAAGTTATATTAAATCTCTAAAAATTCAGCATTAAATACCAATTACATAAAGTATATCATGTCAATTTCTTTAAAAATAAGAATTTTGATTTTAAAGAATTGCAATTCCCTCCGTGAGTATGGATATTTCCTCATCAGCTGTTCAACCTTTCTATCATTATCGTAATTAAATAAACCGGGATGTAAGACAAAGTAAAGCCTTGAAAATAATGCAACTGCATTCCTTAAAAAGCGCAAATATAAGTTCTTTTCACTACTCTGGGCAAGACTCCTCCCAGTCAAAACAAAAATTCGGTTTTATGAATTCTAAACTCTTTGAGGTATTTATATTTCTCCCACTTGATTTTCACTTGGTAACATTCCTATTTAAAAATTCTAATAAGTAGAGATCATATTTTTCCAAAATTATAATGCATTGTAGAAAATTTTTCCATAAAACTGTATACTGAAAAATTTATAAAGGACAATCAAATCAATGTATTTACGTAATATCTTCGTGCTCTACCGGAGGAAGATGCCAGAAGTCCTTCAGTCAGAATAAAACATTTAAAAATCGATTTCAATTCACAAAGGAACAAGGTCTCAGCTATATTTATGGAAGTCCACCCTTAAACGAATTGCAGATCTTTTTAAAATGAAAAAAAAATCTTCCTACTAACATACAAACATTAAGATTAAAACTCAAAAATAAATCAACTAACGATCGTATAAGCAAACGTTATCCAAAAGAGATCACCCTATTGGCATTGTGTGTTTACGAAGCCACTGAAAGGAGTTTCTTCAATGAGAGAAGCAAAATGCGAAGAAGTAGGGCAGAAAGAATTCCATTCTGCAATAGAGAATATTATCATGCAAACACATTAGCGTTCTTTTGTTTTCTATTGTCTTTGACTTGATGTCTTACATGAATTTGTTGAAATGTAGCCTACATCTCAGCAACCTCATAACCTTGTAACAATCCAAGACCTTGAACCAGTTACAAAAAATATTTAATTTAATTTTCTAGTCAAATTAATTTATTCGGATGTCAAGGACATATAAGCAAATCCCCGCAATGCCAAGTTTCTTGGCTATATTCATTAAACATTTTTTAAATATTGCCCGGCACCTTCTAGACATATTTCAAGGGTATCATTTTTTTCAGATTCATTAAAGATTCCTTACATAATGTTGCATAATTAAAAATTTTTATTTGGGACATGTTAATGTAAAATAAAAAAAAATCCAAGTGTAATTTTTATTAAGCATATCTAGATGCCACATTTTATCTATCCTACTTTATTTTTAAATATTTAATGTGGACCACTTTTATTTTTAGTGTTATGCTGAAATAAAATCCTAATTAAAATTTTCCATCATGAAGTAGCTGGCGCATATTAATTGAGATTATTCGATATATCATCTTTCTGAAAGAAATCCAGATTATATCACATATTAAAATTGGAAAAAAGCAATTAATTTAAATGAGAGAGCTAGTAATTGTTATAATTTGATTTTTTATGTTCGTGGTAAGCATTAGCCTATTCTGAATAATTTTTTTGCGAAATCTTAGACTTGATCTAAAATTTCTCAAAGGGTTCATAGCTAAAGTGTGAGAAGAGATGAAATGTAAACTAAGTGACTTTTAGTTTTTGATCTTAATATTTTTCAATGTATTGAATGAAATTGAAATTGTTATTGTGTTTGAAATTGGTCCCCCTGCCTCCTATTTCAAACACAATATTGAAATCGGGAGTATGTTAATATTTCAATTAGTGACCTTTAAACAAATTTACTAGATAAACAAATATCGGAATAAAATTTTACTTCTTCCGCCGTGTTGTGTAAAATGTACATGTATATTTGTGTATGTACGTTAATGATCTGGAACTTTGATATTCTGATAGAAAAACCAACTATTTAAAAGAAACTGACAACAAAATATTTCCGGACTAAGATTTCTACTTTTTGGTGAAATAAGATTTAATTTCTCAGAAAATAAACTAGGTACAAGGTTTTTTATTTTAAGAGATGAACCAATGAAATTTTAGTCCAACAAATTCGAATTATCTAACTTTCAACTTTACATATCAAGTTCATATAAATCTTTTAATTTGAGGAAGAAAGGAAATTAAGGCAACAAAAACATTAAAATGTCCAAGAATTTGCTCATGGTGTTCTTTCGTGATTTCCAGTTTTATTTCGAAAATGCAATGTAATGTAAACCCAATAACATTAATATCTCGGGCACAAAGGGCGTGGACGCAGTTTTTGATATATGATGCTGAGGCCAGGTCAAAGAGAAAAGTCTAAAAAAATCACAAATAAACTCAAATTTTCTCATTTTTATCAGTAGAGAAGAGCAGAAAAAAACGAGATTTAGGTGGTAACTGGCTAGTCGTGATGCTAATTGTTTCTTTACTGGAGACAATAACGTGACTTAAACTCTCGGATTTTTATATTAATTTAAAATTAAAATAGAAAAACTTCTGAAAGATTAGTTTCCTTTTTATCCGCGGTTCACCGTCCACAATTCAGTTATCCGCAATTTCAAAATGCCAAGATGTAAAACAAGAACGAATCAATATATTTATATGATAAACATTCAGAGCAAACTGCATAGTCTAACGATATTACAGCGCTTATTAATAGCCTATGCTAAGGGTTCAGGATTTCAAGCATCGAAAGTATCCCCTGCGGATACGAAGAGGCCACTGCTGCAGGCTAGCTATCTTTTGATGCCTGTCATTTTTCATAGAATAAAGTTAATGTTTTATTCTTTTACTATAGCCGTATTATAAACTATAAATAATAAAAAATTTAATTTTGTATTTTGATTATAAAATTCATTCCTTTTATTTGTTTTTATAAGACTTGTTAATGCTATTAAATATTAATCAACCTTAATATCCTTCAAACCATTTATTTTCTGAACTTGTTGAAATGTTTCCTTTTCTACTGGGAAGACTACTTATCTCAAGGAATTAAGTTACATCAGAAGGAATAAAAAATACCACAGGAATAAAAGCAGGAAATTTATTTAGGGTTATCTGGTTTAAATGACCTTTATTTATGTATACTGTTTATTACTTAACCTGATTATTAATATAAAGCATTTCCGAGACCTTTTTATTGAACTGACCGAATTAATGATGATGAAATAATAAAAAACATATGCAACATGCAGTAAAAGAACTTGATCCATTTCTGTTCCAAAGCTACTTTAATGTAATTAAGACGTTATAATTTTTTCTTGTACTGCAATTGTAATTATTCTTGTAATTGAAGAAAGCTTCAAGCTTTCAGTTTCATTTTCTCCGTACTTTTTTTTTAATTACGTTTTGGTTGAATAAAGGTATAGGCAGTATGCTATATTTTTTCAGACAACATACTGAAAAAGTCAAATTATAATATATGTACAATATCAACAGTATATTTAGCATTTGGAATTTTGGAAGTAATGTTACCTAGATGGAAATATTCATTTTAAAAGAATACGAGTTTATTTCCTAAATAAATATGGAAAAGGAAATGAAGTATTATTTGATAACTCAAGGTAAGAAATTTTACGGAGTTGAAGAACCTAAGTAATGTTCTTTTTTAAAATGGGGAAAACTTTCATTCTGACAAAAAAAAAAAAATTCAACAGAGTATTTCAAAAGAGAAGAAAAAGTCATATGAAATGATTTCCTTGTGACAAACTAAGAGAAACCCTTGTGGTGCTTTCCAGGGTATGGTTTGTAGAAATAGGTCAAATAGAAACACACTGTCAATTGAGGGCCCACGTGGCTGTCAGGAGGGACCTTGAGGTTTTAATCTCCCGTTTTCTATAATTACCTGGTTCTCCTATTTGCTTCGATCGAATTCTTTTAAATGGTTTGGCTGTTACTTGCGACTTTTAATTTCTTGCTGTAAAAGATGAGAACAAAGGAGGCTTGTATGATTTTACCGTGACCTAATATTACGCTTATCTTACCCAATATCTTCGATAACTGCTGGTAAATGCTGAAAGATATATGCATATTCACATATCTTGTAACCAAAATATGCGTATTCATGGTGAATAAAAACTTTGTGGAAAAGCGGACCTAGGTAGTGCTATCTTCGATAATATTTTTCCTATCAAAAATAATCCTTGAAGATCAAGAAGAACCACTTAACACTTCATTTCACTTATAAATGAATTTTAATATGTATTTTTTCTTGAGCAGAGCCTTCATGAGAGTATGGCTTGTAAGTCTTGTTGATTCTTTTGAAATATTCGTAAGAAGTGGCATTAAACTTTCTAATATTTACATTTAACAAGTGCAAACTAGCAACAGGATGCCAATGAATGAAATAAAAATACGAGAAAAAATAATCACGAGTTTCCCGACTAATTTAATGTTGGTTTAGATTCGAAAGCCGGATTCAGTTAAAGTAAATATTGTCCATAAATGTTGTTTGCTCTGCCTATCCTTACTGACATTTGCATCCAATTAGGCGGCTTATGCACTTTCCATTGAAACTCTATATTTAGAGACCTACCGGCTTGATGAATCATAAGATTGCAGTCATTTGGTTCCTATATAATTTGTCTCTAAAGTGATGCTTAACATTTTCACAATGTGAGATGAAATTCGAAATTTTCGGTAACACCTCATAACGCCTCTAATTGACAGTTTGCGTTTTCATTGTTCTTGATATTAGCGGAGAAATTTCTTTGACCTACGACCTAAATTGCCCGCTTTCTCCTTGAAATCACATTAAGAAAAAAAATTCAATAGAAGTGGTTTTTATGTTTAGCCATAGGCATATCTAAAAATATATATTATTTAAGAATCAATTTACTTTATGCACGCATGCTTATAAGTTTATGTAATAACACTCTCTTTCTAGAAATGTGGAATGCTCTTTACAACCTTGTCTTCAAAAAATTTTAAATTGTATTTACATAACTTTATATATCCCTAATTACACTTATAAAAAGAAAATTTACAACTGATATGTATTTTGATGTCCACTGATGTCATTTTATTTCATCCCCAAGAAAAATTTCATATTAGTTATCATTGATAACTTAAATGTGGGTCAAAGTAAGCAAACAATAAGGAAACGTTAAAAAAACCGAAAGATAAATAGCCGTAAAGTTAAATGCTAATTTATCAAAGTAATTTAAATATTTAGATAAAATCTGCAAAAAGGTGTTAATTTCAATAGTCTAGTATTTGCATTCTTGTTTGCATTTCTGTCAAGTCGAAAATAGGTAGGTAACTTTCTTTACCAAATGGTCTAGAATTTCTTTTATACTGTTTGTAGATATATATTACTAATATATGTTTAAATAAAAGAAACTAACAAAATATACATAATTTTATTTTTCTTTTCTTCTCGAATTTCAAAGTGATTTCTCACGAAAAAAAGCAAACTGTTACCTAAAGTACTGTGCATAAAACCATTTTTGTCTCTATCCTCATGCATTATTAAATGAGGAATAAATGTGTCATAAGCAGTGGAAAAAGCATTTCTAAAATATTGATAGTTTACATTTGCATGATCTTAATAAAAATTGACACTGAAATATTAGGAGGAAAGGATAAAAAATACATGTATTTAGAAATTTATGGCAAATTGGTAAATTTCATTCAGAAATATGCCTGCAATAAAATTCGAATGCAAGAGATATATTGAGTTATTTCATAAATATTAGCCGATTCCGCCAAGGTTAATTTGCAGAGCCAATTACTTGGAACTATCAAACGATCCTGCAAATACATTGGGTTTAATTCACGTGCTGAGTAAATTATTTCAGTAGATGAAAGCATTTCTGAGGTGATGATTCAATGCGATGTTATATTAGTTATTTCAGCAAAAGGAAGAACGCAGAGGGCGTATGTGCAACAATAAGAAATTTTAATAGTCGAAACACGTTTCGATCATTGACCATTTTAAGTTGTTGCAATAGGAAGCAGAACAAAGCGGCTTATTTATAAGGGATATAGTGGGAGCGCCTACTAGCAGTGCAATTCTTGAGGATATTTTTAGCAGTTGTGAATCGGCAATCGTAAACGATAATGATGTCGTCTACACATCTTAGATATGCTTGGATGTTTAACTTCTTGATGATGATGACGCATATGGATTTTTCCAGATCTATAGAAACACTTCTGCAATTATACTGATAGTGGGAGTTCTCATGGCTACGTCA
Organism: Rhysida immarginata; assembly: GCA_023313115.1. Lineage (NCBI taxonomy): Eukaryota > Metazoa > Arthropoda > Chilopoda > Scolopendromorpha > Scolopendridae > Rhysida > Rhysida immarginata. The sequence continues at coordinate 576,759 of JAHWFO010061155.1, forward strand.
TCACATTGTCTGTATAGTTATTTTTGAAAGACAAAATAGTTCTGCCTAAGGATCAATTTCAACGTGGAAATTACATCACAATTTTCCTGAGCATCGATATTATGGATTCAAGGTTTTTCTGATTACTTTGACGACTTCTTCAGCAGAGATATCCTTATAAAAATTCTTTTTATACATAACGAAATACGCCTACTATTTTCATTTACATATAACTGCTGTAACTTGTTGGCCGTTTCTATGTATAAGGTAACCAAAAAGCTGTTGTCATTTGTGACGTAGCATGGGCTTAAGAAAACGCCAAGAACTTTTTTGTTTACGTTGTAATTCTTCAGTGTGTACGCGTTCTGTAGTTGAAGTCTACCGTTAACTAGAAAGGTGAGCCTTTTAACCAGCCTACTGTTAAATTACGTGTTATATAATGAGTGTTTTTGGATTTTGATTATCGTTCTAAAAGTGGATAGTGGAGTTTGCTATTTAAGTAGAGCGGGAAAAACATTTGGACTTGCACGTGCGTGTCCTCAGGAAGACTTCAGTTTCTTTAGACTACAAGGTGTTATGGCCATTATTAAGCATTTCGAAAACGTTTTCTTTTATAAAAGATCAGAATTATCTGAACTTTATTTAAGCTCGCCCAAAAGAATTTCGTACTATCTCTAACGAATATAGTGAGAATATCATCCAACACATCACCAGGAAGGTTGTCACAAAAACGAAAGCGAACAATGAGAGGAATGTAACTAAACCTTGATGTAAATTCACTTTCTTTAACCAGCATAGACACCAATTACCAACCTTTCGCAAAGAAGAGGAACCAGAATACCCATGAAGACCAAGACCCGTCTTTAAGAAGCATTATAAATTAAGATCACCTAACCAAGACTTGAACAAATTCGAAAAAGTAGTAATACGCCAACTCATATGCAACTCTTGTGATATGTTCTATTTGGAATGTACGAAACGCTTCTTTAGATAAAAATTTAAAGAACACTCCGTTACCATTAGATTAAATCCGGAGAAGTCAAACAGCAGCAAACACAGCGTTTGGAAACATGTATTGCCCTCCAAAAAGCGAAGCTAGCGTTCCCTTTTTGCATCGGACTCTTACAGACGATAAAAATTGGTGCTCAATGACAACAGAAAACGAATAGCACAGAGGCTCTATAAAGGGGAACCACCGAAACAAATGTCCAAACTCGACTTGCAGCCACAAAAGGTTCCGATCTCTGCATGGTGGACAGTATGCATTATGAGTTTTACCGCCTAGCCAAACGATCACGTACAGCCTTTATCTGGACAACCAAATTAGGAAAAGGCAAATAACGCTCATCAATCATTTAAGTCCCATACTCCTCCATGATGGAGCACGATACGTTTGCCTATTGGAGGCATGCAAAAATTAACACCTTGAAGTACGAGGTACTTCATCACCCTGCGTATTCGCCAGACTTGGCTCCATCAGACTTTCACATCGTTCATCATTTGGATCACTCCTTGAGGAATAAATGGTTACTAACCATGATAATTTTTCAGACCACTGTCAGCTTCTGCCACGTGAATATTATTGCACTAATATCACATTGCTCCCAGTGAATGCTGCAGAGGGCATATATACATTTTATCCATAAAAAATATTTTTTTTGCTAGTTACTGGTATTTTTTTATTTGTGTCAGAATCGACCAATAATTACGAAACAACTCAATAGATAACAGAGAAAGAACGAAACAAAATGATATTTATGATCCCTACTGTATTATGATTTTAACCTCAATTAATCTATGGTACGCCTTAGACATCGAGTTAAATGAGCTGTATCTAAGGGTGCCGGACTTTTATGGATAGAAAGCGTTCAAAAGGCGGAGGTGGGGAGAGAAATTTGAGTGATTAATAATCAGGAAACAAACTGGAGGGCGGCAAAAAATAGGGAATTGTTCACAGTTTCCTCCTTAAATAGACGCTAATTTTGAATTAATACGATCCTACCAGATAACCTGCTCAGAATATAATTGCTAAAAACACTTTTTATCCATCTAATAAATTAAATTATTTAGGAATTGATTTTTCCTTCCTCATATTAAAATAAGTTTTTTTTGAAAACGGCTTTAAGCATAAGAACGGATGTATACGAAGTTTGCTTGCATATTGCCTAACGGATTTTGAAAATTAACAAATATTCTAGTCGTGAAGAAATATCTTATTTGCCTTCACATGAATTTAGTTTTTATCCGCTGCCCCAAATACGGAGTCATCCCATTCTAAAGTAAAAGTTATTAAACAACAAAAGAATATTTGTATTATTAATGTCAAAGTGGAAGGTGAAAGTAATTATCGTAAAATTAAAAAAAAACATCCTTGTTCAGTGTTGAAATTGTACCCAAAATAACATCGGAATAAAAATGACTATTCAATAAAAAATTGTTCATGACATAATTTTTGAGGAATAAGTAAACATAACTGATTTTATAATTCTCAATAATTTATAAAGGAAAGAAGAGCCATAAGTGAATCTTCGAATGATGCTAATTAATCACGATTGATGCTAGAGTCATACTGAAATGAAACTTCGTGAAGCTACTTTGAGATGTAGCTGTAGTATGCTAATAGCTTCAGACAGGTAAATCTTAGAATTTAGATGCAGGAAAAGAGAAAACTGTACGGAAAGAAATCATACTGAAATTTTCGTTCTTAAGGAAAATTTTTAGAATTTATAAAGAGATCTTTTAAACGAAAATTCAGTATATTAGCTTTTTTAAAATCTTTGGTATATACATTAAAAAACAAACAAACATAAGTATAATATATTTTATACTATAATAAGGAAAAACATTATTCAGAAAACGTTTGAAATCTATATTACAACCCCTGGTAAAAAAAAGTTTGGAAACAGTGGTAATTTTCACAAAATTTTAATTCCAGACGAGATTTTTTCAACATTATTCAGAGTGCATGATAATATTAGAATGTGTACTTTTATTTGGTACAAAGCAATCAAAAATATATCTTTATAAAGTGAGTAAAAAAATATTTCCAAAACTATACGAAGGAAATAAATATGGAAACACACAGTCGGTTGGAAAAAATACATCAAATAATTCATAGAAATGGGTAGATAAATTAATATTTAGTAGAAACTCCACGGACTGACAGCACGGATTCTGTCTCGCACAGAATCAATAAGAGATTTACAATAGTTGTCTGGAGTTTCATTCCAACTTTGTCTTATGGAATGTTTCATTCCAACTTTGTTTATAAGGTGTTTTTGAGGAATTACAGTCTTCAGCTTCCGTCATAAATTTTCAATCGAATTGAGATCCGAGCTAAGTGTAGGCCAGTTGAGTTGTTTGATATGTTTATAACCTAAAAATTCTGGACTGATCGTACCCGATGAAATGATGCGTTGTCGTCTTGAAAGGTCACCTGTTCATCGCCGAAGGAATCTTCTATTGATGGAATCAAAAAGTGTTCAAGAATATCCTCTGGCACTTATGCGTCCCCATATCATAAATGACTGAGGAAATTCGATGCTGTAGTTAACATTGATTCGTCTCCAAAGTCCCGTTATCGTCACCAACTCAACGACAAGTTTATGATTTGTCGGAGAAGATGATTCGTTACCAATCTTCACTTGTCTAATTTTTCTTGGATTTGGCCCACTGCAATCGATCTTTTCTCTGTTGACATGAGCATGAAGTTCTTTGATTGTTTTTGCATATTTCTCTTAAACTTCTAACTTGCCTTTTTGAAGTTACTCTAGGTCTTCCATTATGAGGCTGGTCTTTCACATCTCCAATCTCTCGAAACTTTTCCACAACTTGGAAACAGCAGATAAGTCTTTGCCTCTTCTCTCGTATTTTTACCTTCCTCCTAATAATATGTTAGCTAACGTCAGTAGACGGTTCTTTTCGTGGAGCCATATTGTGTTGTTTGTGGAGATAAAACTCTTCATGCAAATTTTAATGGAAGAATCCAACAAGGGGGAGGCATTTCACTTAGAGAGTTTATTTCTTCCACCCATTTCTAAGAATTATTTGACGTGTTTCCAAATTTTTCCCACCAACTGCGTTTTCCATATTTATTAGAGCATTATGGTTTTAAAATATTTTTTTACTTACTTTACAAAAATATATTTTTAATCACTTGGTACCAAATACACATTCTGTTGTATTCATCTATATTCATGCTTTATGAATAATGTTGCAAACTTTCATATAAATCTCATCTGAAATGAAAATTTTGTGGACATTAGCCACTGATTCCAAACTTTTTACCAGGGGTTGTAAAAAACAAACAACACCAAACTTTTGGCATTTTCTTGTAATAAAAGTTTACCCACAACCTGTTATAAACTACTATGGTAAACAACAATATTTCTATATAGGATGAGTGGGAGGAATATGGGCAAAGGGGAAAATGCACTCCTATATGGAAAAAATAGAAATTTTCAATAGATGAAAGCTTGAGTTACTTTATCGTGTTCCCGATCATCGATTATCACAGTCTGTAGAAAAGGAGTCGAGAGAACAGCCGCGTTTAGACACGATAAATGATTTTTGGCTTTACCGTTTACTTTGTTGCTGTTTACCGTCGCGTTGTTGAGACAAGATCCCCAGTACAACAAACTGTGTATCGATGAAGATCAAGTGTCGCTCGAACGCCTGATCAGCATATGGTACATCTCATAATACAACGTGTGCAGGGTCTTTTGCCAGTGTCTTTTATCTGTTGTTTGTATCCTTAGTCTTGTTTACAGATGAGGCAACCTTTGTAAGAGCTGGTAAACAAATTTTCACAATCAACATTTGTAGGCGGATGAAAATCCTCGCGATACAATTCAGGCTAGACACCTGCGTCTGTTTAAGATTAATGTGTAGGCTGGAATTGTAAGTATGTGTCTAGTAGGGCCATACGTTCTCCCCGCACGTCTTACAGGCGCTGTCTACAGGGACTCTCTTCAGAATACTCATCCATATGAATGTGCCGCTGCAGATACGAAAAACATGTCGTATATGCATGATGGGGCTCCAGCACATTTTAGTCTCATTGTTCAAGATGCATTTGTTGATATCTACCATGGGAGATGGATAGGTAGCGGAGAGCCAGTTTCATGGTCTGCTCTTCTCCCGACCTCAGTTCCTTGGATTTTTGTCTGTGGGCGGGGAGGGGGGGCAACTAAAACAATTAGTTTATACAGCCGACACTCTTGATGCAGAGATGCTTCATCAAGCCTCTCTGGGAAGCCTGCGAAACTATTCGACACCGTCTGGGAATATTTCAACGGGTGCGTCAGTCAATGAACCGAAGAGTGCATGCGTGTGTAGAAGCCCGCGAAGGATACTTTGAACATTTGTTATGAGTTTCTGAGGTGAGGCATAATGTAATCTAAGGATTTTCAGACATATGTTTATATAGACTATGTTTCTTGTTTTGATGTGAGGAACCCGACGTCAAAGATTTGTAAACTTTTTATTGCTACATCCTGTATATTAGCTATTAGAACTACATCTTTAATATATTATTGAGATTAAATTATACATATATCGAAAAGATATGTTGTAAAAATTATACGAAAGTGTCCCAAAAGTCCTTTCCAATAGGGAATATTGAAATGTTGCAGATATAAAATGCACATAGGTCTGTTGTGTACAACATACGAGGCGCATCCAGAAAATAAGTTTCCCGATGTTTTCCCTTTTAAAGTAAACGTAATTAGCCGTGTCAATTGCGCATGCGTAACAGATCTATGACGTATCAATCATATGCCAGCCGGACAGGTCCCGCCTCGTGCCAGTAGCGCGGTAGCCGTGTTCCGAAATGGAAGCTCTTATTTCTTCTTGAGGTTCGGTCGGTGATAAAGTTCTTGAATGCACAAAGCATTGCGCCAATTGAAATTCATCATGAGTAAGCAGATGGTGCGTCGCTGGTGTAGGCAGTTTTCCGAAGGTCGTCAAAGTGTCCATGATGAAGAACGCAGTGGGCGACCATCCCTCATCAATTTGGCTGGGAGTTGTTTGATCATCCACCCTACAGCCCTGATCTTGCTCCCAGCGATTTTCACGTTTTCTTGCACCTCAAGAAATTCCTGTCCTTCGGTGAGCGTTTTGGCAACGACGAAGAGCTGAAGACGTCTGTCACACGCTGGTTCCATTCACAGGCGGCAGAGTTCTACGACAGGGGGATACAAAAGTTGATCCCACGATACGACAAGTTGATCTAGAATTGGTGGTGGCTATGTTGAAAAATAGCTGAAACATTGTTGTACTTGTTGCCAATAAATATGTTCCCGTAAGTGTGAGTTCTTTTTTTTTTTTAAATAGGGAAACTTACTTTCTGGATGCGCCTCGTACTTCCACGTTCCATTGCAGATCTTCACGCAACAACAATGTTACGCAATATACAATGAGTTTTCCAATACCTGCAAGTCTCAGAGGGGCACCAATTTGGACTTTTGTTGCCGTAATGCTGTTTCATAAAAAAGAGCTATAATTTCGTTAGACATGAATTACACTTATTCATCTGCGTGTATTCTCAATCTACAACATTTTAATATTCCTATGAGACCGACTTTTGGAACACCTGTTTGTCTTAATACGGTTTTTAATTTTAATTTTAATTTATTCAAATAACTTATTTTTGAAGTTGAAAATCTTTATTGTGAAGAAGTGATTGACTTAAGAAGCATTAAAACTAATGAGAAATGTCTGGAATTAGAAGGATTGTGATTATAGAGTCTCATCTAGTTTTGAAAAGACATTTATTGCTACATGGATTTAAAAACTTACATTAATATCTTGTCAACTGATTATGACGAACAGTATTAACAATTTCAAGGCTATCGTTTATACAAATATATCTATTTATAGAATCTTCTTATACCAAGCAAATATTTAATTTTTAAAAGCAATAAAATTGCTACCATTTTCAATGATTTCAATTAAAGTCTACATTAAAAGTTAAAAAATAAACTTTAATTAAAAATTAATCGCTTACGTTACAGTGATTTGGAACTCCTTGTGGGGCTAATGAATGAAAAATAGCCCTTTTTCCAGCTCATGAATTTCATGCTGGGAAATCCATTAAATTACAATGCTAAACCAACGGGCGTCCATTAACCGCCTCACTAAGCACAGTTATAGTACCGTTGCTGTTGTCACCTTCTAATGAATAACTAGTTTCTAACTATTACGATCTTCGAGAACGATAACTCGGATTAAATTACTAAAAGAAGTTTCTGTATGTTGAACGATAAATACCATCTAATTTTGTTGAATAAATGACCAATATGGCAAACAAATCCGATATAATTAGCATCCAACTTTATTAATCACATTATTAACTCTAAACGCATGCATTAACCTCTGAAATATATTTTTTTAGATTTATTTATTTTTAAGAATACGGAAACACAAAATCAGATAAATAGTTTTCCTTATGATATGATTTTTTAGGTTTGTTTGCAATACATCAACACCTTCCCTTTAAGGCATAAATATTTTCTGTGTTAAGATGTATAACAGAGATTTTTTTCTATATCTATAAAAATTTACAAATAGATGCATTTCTTATACGGAAAACTGTCTTATGCTCGGTATGTTATTGCACGAACTTCGACTACTGTGGAAAAATTAAAACCATAAAAATTCACACAATGGGAATGAGTTAAATTCCATTTTAGGTCATCTTAAAAATAAAATAAAAATAAAATAAAATCAAGTATTAAAAAAAAAACTTCTTTAATCCAATAGAAAACATAGAATTCCTTTTAAGTCGAATTAATCGAAATGGAAAGCAGAAATTGATTACAACCCTTCGGCCTCTTTATCTCGCCAGACGATCTGTCACTATTGAATTAGAAATACAATCTCTGTCTCATTGTATTGGAAAATTATTAAACACAGTTCACAAGGTTATCCTTTGTGCGCCTAAGACAAAGCAAGATTTGTAAAAAAAAAAAAAAAGGCGTCCTAGTCTTTGACATAAAACCAATCATGTGGAGAAGAAGGTTGACAAGAAAAGAAGGGAAAAAAGAGCAATTATTTTCTTTGCAGTTGGTAGAAATTATTAAGATTAAAACCCTTAAAAAAGAAATGGAGAAGTAGCAAATAAATACTTTGTTAAGTTTAAGCGAAGATCAACGCGAAGTGAAATAATGAGATATATACCTTAAGGCATTCAAATTTGTAAGAACTTTTTTTATACATTTTCTATCGCACATTTGTTGTGTGCCCAACGGGTTACAAAGGTGAAGGAAGGGGGGAGAAGGCATTGGACCTTTGCGGCGTGAAGGTGATCCAGTTCGGTTCCGTTCGTTCGTGGAGTCGTGAAGGAGCCTCGAGCTTTAGTTGGGCTCCGCTCCCCCAGCAATCATTAACTTTGCTCAAACGAGGATTTTTCTCCGATTATATCGTGCGAATTCCCTTTGAGATAAACTCGTTTCGCAACATCAGTGAAATTTCATCACAGGGTAAATAATAGAAAAACTGAAAGGGAAGAAAATAAAAAAAAGGACCCTGCACTAAAATAACGATGCACGAGAAGAACTTCACGTTTCTCCATTTCCTCAATTAAATAGCAGCGCTTCCGCGTAAAAAATTATTAGAAAAGTGCAACCAACGGTTCCTCCTCCTCCTCCTTCTCGTTTCCCTTTCTCCTCTTTTATAATAGGAAAGTCCTACAGTGAACCAGTGTTCGATAAGAACTGTGCATTCGAATTAAAAATTGGAAGTGTCTGCAGGAAGGAATTAGACTAGATAAACATACACGCTAAATTGAGAACGACAGGCAAACCTTTAGAACACAGAAATGCAAATAACTTAGAATTACTTTCCCTTTTTGAAGAAGTTCGTTTACATTGCTTTTCTTTGTTGGAAATAAGTTTGAATCAGTTTTTAATCTGCGTCGTTTTGGAATTATTAGATGTCAGTGTTCTTTAAACAGTAAAAATAAAGATCACAACGTTCTTAAAAAAAAATAGCCAAAATTTAAATTCATTATGCAGGTAGTTCTCCGCATTATTAATAATTAGCAAACAACTGAATCATCATGGTTATAATCTGTCCAGTAAAATTGGATTAGATTTCCAGTGTAAATTAAACATAATGTTGCAATAAAAATTAAATAATTAACACTGGAACTTTAATTTGGACAAGCCTAGTTTTTGCTTCATTGTATAAAGTACTGCAATGTATAAGTGCAATGTAAATGTCTTTTTGATAATTCATAGCAGGCATACGTGCAATTTTAATAAGATAATAATTTTGCAAACCCTCCGTGTAAGAAATGATCTGCTTTTATATAATTTTTTTTCAAAAGTGTAGATCTTCTCACGTCCTTTATGCAAAACAGTTACAAATCTTCTGATATGATGTCTAATATACAGTATATGGCGCAAAGTTTCTTAGATAACTGTGGAAATATTAAAATATGATTTAACGCACTTTAAATTTTATTAACCTATAAACAACCTAAATTTTGAAATAAAACATGTGGGATTAAAAAACGGTAGAAAGATCGTTAAAGCTTAACGACAGCAATAAATTATTTTTTTCTTTTAAAAATTTGATGATTTAAGTAAACCGCTTTCGACGATTTCTATCGCCTTCAATAGGAGAAAATCCTACACTTTGAATTAAAAAAATAAAAAAACGAAAAAAAAAACAAACTTGGGTTTCAGAAAAAAACAACTTTCATTAATTTTAGTGAGAAAGTCAGAAGACAAGGCCGGATTAAGAAGGTCGAGGACACAGGAACATTTAAAGAAATCTTAACAAGTTACTTATTTTCGGTATACATTTTTATCAATGCGTTTTTCAAGGCGAAATTACTTCTTTCCGTAGCTCTTTTATCAAAATTTCGTTTTGTTTTGTTTTGTTTTTTTTGCATTTTTTTTATATCTGAGTTCACATTACATTTTTTTTTCTAAGAAATCTAACTGTTAACTTACATTTTTTTAAAGTTTAACCTACGCAGACTTCTTTATTACATCATCATAGAAGTTAATCTTTCATCGACCATAAATCGGTCATTCCAGATACTTGTTAAAGAATTGTTGTTTTATAACTTCCCATTTTCAACTACCCTTTCAGCACTGCAATTAATGACAGGCTCAAATAAAATTGGAAGTGAATTACAATGCTCATATAGAAGAAATCTCTGTAGGCTACTAATTTTAACCCGCTTGACGAGTCATTCTCCGAAGGCATTTCATTACTTCCTACAACTGCATTCAGAGTTGTGCTATTTCTTATGGGAAAGAATTGCCAATATATCTTAAGAGGTGAATTTCGGTCAAACTTCACTTTTAACGGTTAAAATACAGTGATAAATCTTATTTACGAATATTTATTTAAAGACGATATCATTTCGTCATCAACTTCTATAAGATTCATGATAATATTGTGCTAAGGTCTTATATAGACAGTAAAGATTTTCAATAAAATAAACTTTTCTATTTGCTCATTTTAATAATGACTGTGTAAAATGCAATTTTAATTTATGGAAGCAAAATGCATGTACCGATTAAATAATCTAAATGATCTTTTTTAACGAAATTTTATATTATTTAGTAAGTGATATATATCACCTTATTTAAATGGTTTCATGGAAAGAAACAGTTTCTTAATGAAAAGTTAAAAACGCATATTAGTTTTCACATTTCCAAAGATAAAGGAAAATGAAAAAAGGCATTATTTAATCTAAAATTATTTAATCTAAAATTATTTAATAATTTGACATTAATGCAGCTGTTTTGTTTTTCAGTTTTTTTCTGCTTTCTCAAAAGCTCGTATATCAAGCATATAAGTTTATCGCTTTCTTTCAACTTGGGAATTCAATATGGAAAATAAGTTTTAAGTACTTATAAATGTATCATAAACATAAATTTTTATTTTTGTATATAAATTTGGCATATACTATTACTGAGGTATACTTTATTTTTGCTTGATTTATGCCTTGCTATCCAGCTATTCATACGCAGGAATTTTGTGTAATTTCATTTTGTTATCATATACAAAATATTATCATGAGCTATTTATTAAGTACAAGCAAATTTACAAAATTACCTGCTGATATTCCCTAACGGTTTAAATATAATAAACGACTTTATTTTAATAATAAGTAAATTTTAGGGTTTTCCAGAAAAATCCATGCACAATTATTGGTTAAATCAATACTTCCTCTTTCAAAATGATTATTTTGTCTTTACTACGAAGAACTATTTACGGTTTCCGGCTATGAATGAAGCGACTAAGGATGTTCTTGTAAATGAGGTAAAGCTAGCGTGAAGTCTTAGAGAGGAACCACCGAAAAATAGGAATGCAAACAGAGATGTGTTGTCTACGATTAAGGAACTTGGCTTTTGTCCTTCCTGCCAAAGAGAGAGAGAGAGAGAGAAAAAAACTGAAAGAACGCGAGACAAAAGGGAAAATCCCTTCCCCCCTCCTCCATCATCCAAAGAACTACGCAACCGATGGCAACCAAAACCTTTCCCATTATGCTCATTAGGAAGTATTCCATTAGAAGAACCCGGAAACAACATCGTTGACAAGATGCCATCACAACATTTAATTAAGTTTCAATAGTCCATGCTTTATAAAACACTGACATTTAAAGATTTTGTTTTAATTACTGCTTAATTACTACGTATATGAATTAGTAAAAAGCAATCCTGTTGATATTCTAATAATTATATTCACAATGGAAATGCAAAAAATATTCCCAAGTAGGCAGAAACTTTATACATGTATTTATATTATTTTCCTATATATTAATAAACAGCTTTATAGTAATTAATGTTTGACACTGTGAAACTATGTCATTATACCAAAACCGAATGAACGTCTTCAGGAAAGCCTCTGAAGAGCTTAAACATTTTAACCTTACTCTGAACTACGTAATATCTAATGTTAAGTTAAATTTCTCAGGCTAAATTATGCACTAGATATAGGGTGATTCACAGCGAGTGTAAAAAACTTCAGCATTTTTTTGGGGAAGTCAGGTTGAGCAAAAAATGCCATGAACAAAGGTCGTATTCCAATTCCAACAGATAAAAATTTTGTTAGCAAACCCATACATGTAATTACCATTAGATTCGCAAAATAAACTCCATTTGCAATTGATAATCACTTCTTTGTTGACACAAATACTCGTGAACAGTTACCCTAACGGATAATTGATACGGCTAATCAAATTCGCAATAACGATGCCTTAGTTCGCATTTGATTCGATAATTCGTAAGTGTCGTCCTTATTGTATTCTGGCTCAAAGGGCACATTTTGAGTCCTTATTATACTAAATCGTATACTTTCTTAAGTTTTTATATTAAATGTTAATTATAAATTCATAACATGAGTTTTGTTTACACTATATAGGGTGTCTCACCTAAAAATCCAAACACACTACGCATTCACTGCCTCTATCTCTTAAACGGTTGGATCAATTGAAAAAGCACTAAGAATAAAATATTTCTCAAATGTTGTGTACAATCTGAAAATACCTTTAAAATAGGGGTCTCAATTGCACATTTCAAAGTTGACTTCCATATTCGAAAATGGCGTCGGTTTTGTTTGTTTTTTTTTTTGCAATGGAATACACATAAAAACCCCTCACATAAAAGTGTAATAATTCTTCCATTGAAAGCACTCTGTCAGATATGTATTTTAGAAGTTGGCTATTAGTTCACTTTGGTGAGACACATTGTATAATAAAATTTTGATCTGTTGTAACTCTGTATCTAATTGAAATACGATCTATGCTCATATGACATTCTTTGCTCAACCTGATCTCCCCAACAAAATACCGAACTAACACAGTATAGCAAAGAAGAAAATACGTACATGTGACACAATATCTGATTACGAGCAAATGACCAAAGTTTAACTATTCTTTATGATAGCATTTAATAATTCTAATAAAGGGGAAAAGCATTTTTAAGAAGAATTCAATAATATCTGTTGAAATAAATAGAATTGAAAGAATTACCACTAATGAAATGAATGATAAATAGACAAACTAAATTTAATTATTGATGAAAATAGGAAAGAGACGCGCCAACCAACTCTTCACGGTGAGCAGATGGTTCCTGGTTTGAATGCAGGCTGTGGAATTTTCTTTCCTATTTTCATCAATAATTTAAACACCTGAGGTTTGGCGTGTAAAAAAACCTCATAAGACCATTCAATAACTTACTCTTTAAATTTAATTAGTTCTTCACAAGCTCAATAGCAGAGAGAATATTTATGAAATGAACATTTTCAAGGTTTACCGTAGAAATAATTCACGAAATAAATTGGTATAAAATTCCTGAAATTTGTATGCCAGTTTTAGTGATTAATGTGAATTTTTTATGTTTTAAACATAAATTATATACAGGGTGTATCAAAACTACGTTTTCAAACTTTGAGGGCGGGTTCTTCACCAAAACAAAAACATGGTCCATATAAACATATGTCTGAAAATCCTGAAACTCATAAAGAATGTTCAAGAGTCTTCCGCACACATGCGCATTTCGGATCAAATATTCCAAGACGGTGCCGAATGGTTTCGCAGGCTTCCATGACACGTTGATACAGCGTCTCTATATAAAGAATATCGGCTACATAACACTTTAGGTGGGCGCACAGATAAAAATCCTAAGGATTGAGGTCGGGGAAACGAGCAGGCCACGAAAGTGGTCATTCCTTATTTATCCATCTGCCATGGCAGATATCAGCCAATGCGAGATGCTGGAGAACAATGAGACTAAAATATGCTAAAGAGATCATGCATCTTCTTATCTGCAAGGACACATTCTGGAAAAAGTCTGGAAGAGTGTTCTGAAGAACGTCCCTGTAGACAGCGCCTGTAAGACGTGCGGGGAGAACATACGGATCTACCAGACAGTCACCAACAACTAAACTGATGCTGGTGCCTAGCCTGAAGTATACCGTGAGGGCTTTCATCCCCCCACAAATGTTGGTTGTGGAAAGTTGTCTCCATGGCAATACACCACCATCTGGTTGAATACAAACTTCCGTTGATGGATTGTACCTCAAATCGCTTTTAACGTAAATTTTCATTAATTCGTTTAATATGTACTCTGAGGGTTTGCATGGTGTTCTAACTTTGTTTGTAAATGGACAAACACAAACATTAATGCTCTCAGTGGGATTCGCACCCGCGATTCTATGGTTTCGAGTGCTCTTGAGAAGTGGTGTTTGATATTGTTAAAAAAAAACTTATATTAAGTTTAGAGGGTATTGGATTTGAAGTGATGGATATAGTGGCTGACAATAACGCCGTTAATAAAAAAAAGCAATGTACTCGTACAGTTTCTTTAATCATTATATATTAAATTATTATAATCTATTATTATAATCTGGTATTATAATCTGTTGCTAATATATGCGGATAGAAGGATTTGTTCCATTATGGAATGTATAGCATTTCGTATGTTATTTTAATATTAAGAAATTTTCAGTAATGGAACTGTTTTTATTGCAAATAAAGTACAATGAAATAACAGATTTTTTGACTTTTTATTCAAATTAAAGATTCAAAATGTGAAACAATTTATGATGATTAAATCATTTTAAGTTTTCTTTACGCCATATCACATTTTTTTGAGAAAATTAGGCTATGTTCAGCAAATGTTGTTCAGCAAATGTTTCAAAACTTTTATAAGTCTTAGCTCTTTTATTGATTTTTGTAAGCTTCAAGGATTTTCCTGATTTTAAAATTGATTCCAGAGATTGAAAAAATAAAAAAGCCACAAAGATCAACTGCTTATTTTGTTTGGACTGGTAAACACAAGGTAGATATACGGATGGGCAAAAGGATACGACATGTCGCGACAGTGTTTTTTCTTGTTAATGCTTTAGGCAAAGAAAGCATAAAAATTATAATTGAAAGAATTAACGTGTTGCACTTTATTTTCTTGGCAATTCAGTCTAACTCGTAAAAGGTTTTTAGTCAGCAGGTTAAATCAACATTACATCAGCTGTAATGGCGAACATCTCTCTCCCCGTCATTCAACAAATTACGTTAACAATGTTAACAATTATATAAACTTTAAGGCTTAAATCGATCTGCAGGCCGCTTAAATATATTCTTTGAATTAAATAAAATAGACTTACACAATATATAAAAAGGACACTATATGCAAAAAATGTAACCAATTTCCTTTTATAAATATTCAGTGTTTCGATATCTTTAACATGAATTCTTAAAAAGACTACAAGTTTATAAATATAATCAGAAATAAATTAAAATATAAACTTAAGGAAGCTTAACTTTCCGTAACTATCTTCTATAACTTATACTATATAATATCTGCTTGGAAACATTAAGTAATAAATAATGAATAATAAAAAGTTCAAGTCTACAAATCTATCTAGGCGTTTGATCTCCCATTTCAAAGCATACTTAAGTAATTTTTGCTTCCTCATTTTTACTTAATCTACTGTGTTCACTTCATCACCTTTAATAATTCAAGGCTCTTGTCTAATAGACATGTGCTAGTTTTGGCCACTTTCTTTTCTTTGAATCATCCAAGGAGGAAAATTTCATTTACAAACAAAACTTCAAAATTTACTGCATCCTAGGTAATCCGCGTGGATGGATAAGAAGAATATTTAACTCTAAAACAAATCATTCATAATTAAATGACGATGTAAAAAATTTGAATTATCCTAAAATAATTAAAATTATTTATAAAATTGAATATTAATTTTTACTAAATATCAAAAAATTAACTAATACAAATTTTTGATAGGCTAATGTAGATAATGAAGGAAGGGTGAAACCATAATGAAGTTGAAATTGTGCCGTGACGAAATTCTAGCCCTTCTATTGAGTTCACAATGCTAACTCGGTTTTCATTTGAGCAAATCTCCGCTTATCCGAATGTGCAGTCATCCGAGGGTCTAAGTGCTGGAATTTGAGTTAAGTAATCCTTTAGAAATTTAAATAGTTTTTGAAGTTCTCAGATTATGAAGAGATTTTTTACTGAATTTTTTTCTCTCAAACATATGCGCAAATTTCTATTTAATTTAGCAATATATATATGCTGGTGTTAAATTTTAAAATTCCTTCAATAATAAGTATACGCATAAACTCTACTTCTACTTATAGTTGACTGACAGTATTATTATGGTTACTGGCAATACGAGTTTTTCCAGTGCCTAATTTTCGATATCTCTAATTTTCTTCAATAAAAGTAGTTTAATTACAAAAAAGTATTTCATCCACAAATATTTCATTAATTCAACGAAAATTTTTAGATAATCTGTTTATCCATCGCTCTTTTTTCTTAATCGTAGCCGTAAAAATTGTTCTTTCAAGTTCAACAATCGCATCTTACGAGGTTGACAGCATTTGAAAACGAAAACCTCACTTCTTAGATTCATCTTAATTTAAATGATGTTCATAAATACATTACGAGTTATTAAGCGTTTTATGGGTCTGTAAATAAAAAGATTGGCTCAGATTTCCAACCAGGGGATGATTAAATAGCATTACAAACCAATTAAAATGTTGTGCTTGAAATCACTACGGGTCCCAACACACTTGGAGATTGACTTTATTAAACGAAAAATAATGTTTTCCTCTATGTATGAAGGTGAGAAAAGATAAAATGTGACAAGCGAGAAGTAAATAATAAGGATAGGTTAAATAAAAATAAGGGCAGAGGAAGTGGGGGAAAAAAATAAAAATTTGAGCATCGAGGCATTTAAAGTTTAAATCGCGATCAGCGTTATTAATATTTATGTTTTGGTTTTATTTGAATCTTTTTAGGTTTTGCTTCTAGTGGCATGGATTGAGAAGTTAAGGTTTCCCGTTCCCTGTTATCACTTTCTTTAACGTCACTGATTGGAAACGAGCGCGAAGAAGCACGTGTCACAGGTGCCGCAAGGGATGAGCGAGATGTAGAGGGGGAGTGAGGGAACAGTAGGAAGCAGGTAAAACGAGGAAACGAGTCGCTACGGCGCATGCGCACACCAGTGAACCCGCTGCCAACCAACCTGTTGCTGCTCGCCGTCGAACGCCACTAACCTGGAAAGGGTCGGTTTTGAGGTCAGCAGACTTTACTGCCTCCATTTGAAATGCCACCCAACAGCGGAGAAAAAAATGAAAAAAACGCTTACAAAAAAAGTTGACTTTTTAAATGTATTGGCTTGTTATTATTATCTTTTAAAGTGGGGGATTCATCATAATAGTTTAGGAGCGATTGCTTGATTATGAAAATCGGAGAAGAGCGACGACGACATCTCTGCCCAATCTCTGTGTCGCATCGATCATCTGTTGAGTCAACGGACTCTTTAAAACACCAAATTAAAATTTCCAGGTATTAGCGTGGACAAATTTTGTTGGAAACTATTCACATCTGTATACTAAGATTACTCATTAAAATAAAATCATTTGTCGTTACTTTGTAAACAAATTGTTTTGATTTTCGTACATAAGGAAGTTTTGGATCATACGAAAATTCTCTTCAAATGGCAAAAATAAACAAAGAATTGTCTTTAACTATTCTTCATTTAATATGTTTTAAACTTTGTACTAATCAGAAGTAGCATTCGAAAACTAGTTTTAAACTGAAATTTGAATTGCAGTGGAGCGGCTTTTTCTAATATATGTAAAAACATTAGAAGCATGGTCGAGCTTTCAAATCTAGTTATAGAGTAAAATGTGTTATGTAACGTTTACCGAGAGAGAGAGTGTCAAAAAATTTTTTGAGCAAACATTTACACTTTGTTTTGAATGAAGCCAGATAATTCAAGAATAATATGCAAAATAACAACAACACTTACCTGATGAATTTCCTAGTAACAGAAGGAGCAACAAAACCAACTTGAATGAGAGGATCTTCCTCATCTTTGCAGTCCAGTCCATAACGTTGACACCGGCGACATTAGTCCTTACCATGGAAAATATCCAAACGAAAGTTAGGGGGTTGTTGTTTTCTCTTCTTTTTTCCCTTCCTTTAATTTTTTTTCAATTCCCTCCCCAGATGAGGGATTATTTCACTTATTTTCCATTGTCATCGAACGCGAACACAACAAGTGATGGAGAGAGGGAGATGACGAGGAGGGGGGCTTCATCCCAAAATCCACCCTATCATTGGTCGGTTCTCATTCAAAGGTCCCCCTGGGGGACCCACATGAAGGAGCGCTGCACGTGAAACCCCCTCACCACTCAGAGACGGTCGTTGGACGTCGTAGAACTCGGAGGGGGACTGCGTCGTGGCAACGGGGACTCGGCAGTTAAAAGGTGGCTACAAAAACCGTCAGCCTACATTCCACGGTATCGAAGCGGTTACTAACACCTGCACGGTCTCTCGTCGTGCAAATGCAACGGACCAAGGCAAGCAGCGGCACTAAAAGCCCGCCGGAGAGAGAGAGAGAGAACAAGTCCCGTTACGAATCCCGTTACGCACTCGTTTCGCCTCCGCATTGTTCGCTCGAGACGGTTCGCTTTTGACGTCACAAGGAAGGAACAAAAACAAACAGACATTTACTAATGACGACACAAATTATGTAATTATAGAAAATGTCTTTAAAAAAACTTGTTTTTAAAAAGCTTGTAATAATATAACAATTTAACATCGCAAGACTAATAAATAAGAGGTAAATTATATTACGCAGTTAAATTATACTATTTCATTATTATTAAGAAAACATGATGAATTAAGTGAAAATCATTATACTAGCAATAATATAATAAAATCGACTTTTTTTTTTTTTTTAATTTGCTGTATTATTCTTATGGATAATTTCAGCGTATAACTAGTTGAGAATGCGCAAGCTATCTTTACCATAACGAATAAAGTAAATCCTAACATTTTATCGTTATTTATATTAAAGTTATAGAAGTGCTTGTATTATTTGAAAAATATAGAAAATTTATAATATTCACTATTAATGCTAACAATTTCAATATTGCGAAGTAATGAAATAACAGTTAAATCATGTCCATTCGGTTTGTGATCAAAGTAATTAAAAGAACATTATTAAAAATATTTAGCATTACAATCACTGGAAATGGAAATTTAAAAAAAAAAATTTGTTCTCCATCAAAAACAATTATTGGATGATCTTTTGGAAATTAAGGAGAAAAAAAACAAAAAACGCCAAGAATAAAAGTTTTCTCAAATGTTTGATACACTGTGGAAATACTATTAAAAATGGCGATTTCCATTGCACATTTCAAAGTTTACTTCCATTGAAATGGAATTGGCGTTTTGTAATAAATAAGGCGACAGATTTTGGTTATACTATTTCATTACTTAATATTTAATCGCAATATTTTGTTCCTATTAAGACATTGAAGAAAGACCTCAATTTAAATACTAAAAATGAAATAGTATTACTAAAATATGTCACCTTACTTATTAAAAAGTAAGTTAAAGTTGTAATAGGCACACAATGACGGTTAATTTTTTTGACCGGTTCGAAGGACCATAATATTTAACTTTAAGCGTCACTTAAGTAATACAAAACAGTTCTTCAAAAATGTCAAATTAAGTTCTTCTAAGCATTATGTAGATTTGGCAATTCTCAAAATATTTCAATTTTTTTTACTTATATAATCTAATTGTTGAAGTGATGTTTAATCACAGACATCTTAAATTGCAAAAAAATTATATTTTATATAATTATATAAAAAGAACTTTTCATATAAATAAAGCTGAGATTTACAAAATCCTTATTTTTTATGTTATCCCGAATCATATTAAAATATTGTTTTATTATTATTTCAGCACATGCAATATTATTATCTTAAGATGCAAAGCACATGACAGAAAAATATACAGAAAAATAAAAAAAAATGAAAAACTAAGAAATTTGAACAAAAATTCGAAATATAAGCCATGAATAAAAGAAATGGTGACGAATCGTGAGGACACACCTGACAAAACACACCTTCCATAATTAAATTTGCATCGGAAGTCAAAAACCTATTCATTGAGAGTAAAACATTCAAGTAATTCAAGAAGGTATTAAAATATCCGAATTGTATAATAAAATGTAACTTCCTGAACGTAGTTTTGGGCCGAATTTATTCAGCTAAAATGTCACTAGTATCAAAATGCTGTGCTATCTGATATTGAAATTCTGATTATACGGCTGGTTAAGTGATTTTTATGAAATTGTACTGGCATTTAAGAGGTTTAAAACTTATTTGCGAAAGTAATTTTTAATAACTTTTTTAAGATTATATACAAACTATGATATCAATCCTGATCATGTACCCAAAAAACAATGTTCTTAAAAAAAGAAAGTTTAAAAAATTAATCAACAAGACCATTATACGGTAAAGTTCGTATTGATATGGTCATAAATTTTACATATTGTCAAAAAAAGTTTAGAGGAAAGTGACCAAAAGCGGGCCCCCATTTTGTTTTTGGCATGTATAGGCAAAACTATGAAGTAAAAAGCATTATCTGCAACTGCAAAACCAGGAGGAAAATGCGTTTCTGAATGACATTGTTACAGGAGATGAGTCTTGGATCTTACACTTCACATCTGAGCCTAAAACTGCAAGCATGACGTGGAAACATCCACATTCTGTGGTTCGCTAAAAATTCAAAGTTTCTCCTTCAGCTAGGAAAATTATGCTTACAGTTTTTTGGGATATGCAAGGCATCCCTCTCGCAGAGTTCCTGCTCGTGAGTCAAACATCAACTCTGCTCCCTATTGTGAAACGTTGACTAAACTGCGGCGTGCTATTCAAGATAAGCGACCAGAAAGAGGAAACGATGTTCGATTTCTTCATGACAATGCACGCCCGCATATGATCTACGTCGTCAGAGCAAAACTGTTCCCTTTCGGTTGGGAAGTTCTGGACCATCCAGCCGATAGTTCAGACTTAGAGCCCTCGGACTACCACCTCTTTGGTCCCATGAAAAGATTTCTAACTGGTCAGAGGTTTGAGACTGACGAGGAACTCAAATCTACCGTGCGCCATTGGCTGTATTCACAGACGACGGAGTTCTATGAGCGGGGTATTCTGAAATTGTTGAAGCCTTGGGATAAATGCCTAAGTCGTCAAGGTGCCTATGTGAAAAAGTAGATAATCACGTGCAGTTTTAGCTGCACTTAGAAGGGAAGTACACGAACATGAACCTCACAAATTCCCACGAAAATGACCTATGTTACTCATCTGAAACTATTATTGATGTTTGCAAAATAAGAAAATGTGAAATTTTGTTTCTTTCAAAATAAAGCGCGAAAAAAAATTGAGTACACATAGCTATACAAAGACTACCGTTAAAGCCATAGTTAAAGTGGTGTGTGTGTGTCTGTGTGTGTGTGTGTGTGTGTGTGTGTGTGTGTGTGTGTATTAATGCGCTTTACGGAACCTCTTTCTTCCACTACTCAGAGATAAGCACGAATCCACTTTACACGAAATCAATGAACGTAGCAGCAGACAACAATTTGAATGGATTCTCAAGTTTCTTATAAACAAACGCAGTTTTTAAAAATAGATTTTTAAAATTAACTAATTGCCTTCCAGTTAAAAATCTGTATAGTAATTAATAACTATTTCCTTAAGTTATTATTTCATTTTATTAATTAATTCGGTAATCTTCGTAAATTTTCCGGGGCTAGCAATATGTGAAACGAGGGAAGGCTGTCGAGTGATACGTTGCATTGGTGAGGGGCTATGTTTCGCGGTGCTTTATAATTTTAAATAAAATAGTATTCATGGATGCTTACCTCATCTTATAAATTATTTCGAGACGAATAATTGTACAGCAAAATTAAGTTGTTTTTTTGTTTAATAACACTGTTCTAATTGCAATTTTTTGACGACTGCCGTTAACAATTTTGCTTCTCGCCTTACCGTCATGTTTTTTCACACCCATTTTGAACGACGCGCTCCCACCGCCGCGCAACGCCATCGCTTCCAAGGTATGCTTGCGCGTAAAAAAAAGTGCATCGTATACCTTCATGTATTTCCCTTGTCAGTTGTTTACCTGTATGCTTTGTAATTTTCTTTGAAAATATAAATGGCGTTACTCTCTGACATCTCCTCATATTATAATAAAAACTTTTTATTTCAATAAAAAATATTATCATAAATAATATAATAAATAAATTTAATAATAATAATAAATTTAAGATAAATAAATAATAATATAAATTAAAAAATTAACATTTAATATTTTGAATAAATAGAGAAAATTTATTTGGACGGTAACCTGAAGGTCCCTGGTTCGAGTCCAGGTTGTGGAATTTTCTTAATATTTTTCTCTATTTATTCATCAATATCGGAGGTAATGGCGTGTAAAAAAATCCTCCAAAGACCATTTTCCAATTATTATTTAATATTTTCATAAATAACTGTTTAGATTATTCAAATATTATAATATTATATATTAATAGTGTTTATACATATTTAAATAGATATGTATTTAGACTTTTGGTGTTCAATTTGGCCATTTTCATCGGTTGAAATTAAAAATCAAATTCGCTAAACGCTAACCTGAGAAAGCAGAGTTTCACGTCGAATTCGCCACGTTTTTCCGTGAGAAGCAACGCGAACGACGAAATGGAAACGTGGCTCCATGAGGCTCTGCGGGACAACGTGGAGGCTTTACACGAAAGTGACGTTCTTGCAATGTCATCCGCGTATTGAAATATCACTGGCGTTCCACGTTAACGTACCACTTAAACTCTGTATTATTTTTGTCCTTAAACAAAATTCATGCAATACACTTGAGCAACACATGCAGCAAGTTTACTGTAGCAGACAATCAAAATGACGAGAAAGGAAGCCGAACAGTTTGCGAAAAAAGCGGTGTCTTTTTTGAAAATGTGGCGTGTGGAGGTAAAATTTCAAACCACTTCCTGATCCTCTTATGCTTCAAGCAAAGGATCCTGACATATCTCTCCATGCTGCAGTTACCAGGTAACCACAAAAGTTCTTTCCGTTTTTATATTGCGATAAAAGGAAGTGATAGAAGATATGCAAATGAGTGTACAGTGTGGTCCAAAATCTGTCATGGGGGAGCAAGAAGGTTAGCCTGTATAAATACAGGGCTGTTGGGCATTCACATCAATCACATCTCGTGCAGAAGTGAAGACAAATGGAGGTATCGAAGGAGATGGTTAGGTGTTGTTTGCTTTATGACTTCAAGGTGGGCTTGTCACCAGCAGCATCAAGTCGCCGAATGTGTCTTGCGTTTGGGAATGATGCTGTGAATGAACGTACCACAAGGTATTGGTTCAAGAAATTCAGGTCGGGAGAATTTGCCATTTCTGATGAACCCCGTAGCCTGGTGTGTTTGGTGGAGTAGACGCCAAATGGTTCACTACGAGCTGCTATTAACTGGCCAAACCCTCTCATGGGGACCAGTACTCCCAGCAGTTGGAACGTGTCCAACAGGCATTGCAGCAGAAGGAGCCAGCATTGGTGAATCGCAAAGGGATACTCTTCCTTCATGACAATACCTGGCCACATGTGGCGCGGGTGGCCAGGGAAACCATAGAGCGGCTTGGCTGGGAAACTTTGTTTTCATCCACCTTACTCACCAGATCTTGCTCCAACGGATTATCACCTTTGCCATTCTCTGGACAACCATCTTCATGGAAAATTCTACACTCCGAACATTTTTGAGTCCAAACCGGCAAGTTTTACAGCCAGGGGATTGATCACGTGTTTGGAGACACTTTGGCAGAAGGTGCTATATGCCAATGGGGATTACTTTGGGGACTAGCGATAAGCTACTTTTTGTGTACATCATTTTGTTTTCCGGAATTAAAAACGGCAAGAACTTTTGTGGTTACCTAATAAAAACAAAATTAAGTCCTTCGTCTACAATTGCTTGAGTTAAAGTAGATAAGCTAGAAATCTAAAAGATTTGAAAGATTGCGTGAAAAAGTGCTTGATCCTCTTCATTAATATTCATGATGACATCCAAGAAGTTCTTTCTGACCTGACTTTGCAATCCCACATTATGCTTATCCCTGGAAAAGCAAAATTCTTGATTTATGAGAAAAAAGTATAAGGCACCAACGCCTTTCAGGCCGGAAGTATTGAGAAGTTTTAAGCCCTATATAAAGAGAACATGGCAAACGCAAAGTTTAACGAAAAATATCAAGAGATTAAGAAGATGTTGGGGGTGATGTCTGCCGGAAAGTAGGCAAAGAATCGGGGATATCTTTCAGTAATCAGTTATAAAGGCATTCAGCTGGACTGTCATGAAAGCAATCACTTCGAACTTTCCTACGAATACGTATCAGCAAGAACGTTATTTTATGTTTACTTCCTAAAGAGAAGGTTTGTTTCACCACAAGAGAATTCAAACTTGGAAAGTCCCGACTAATAAACCCAAGCATAACCATGAAAAGTAGTTTAATTTCATGACGCTTTCTGCAATAAACTTCATTATCATGATGATCAGATTCTAGAAGGAACTATTTCGGCACAACTGTTAGAACTGTTTTTCAATCTATAATCTAGGATTAGCGCTTCTTACGCTATATTAATCGAAGTCCAGCATTTGTTGAGGTAATTAATGCGACATGGCCCTGATACCCATACTAGTACGATCAATAAGTTCGGACACTGTGCTGATATCTCCGATCAGGCTTCGAGGAGAGAGGAATTACTTGAAAGTGGCGTAGAAGCACATATGACGTGAGACGTGGTAAGGAGGAAGCAGCTGAAGTGCCGAGTTTTTCCAAGCAATGTGTCTGTGAACTGAAGGGACAACAAGGAGAGGTACAAACAGAATGCTGTCCGCCGGAAACGCCCAGAACTCTGGAAAAGAAAGGATTGGGTACAACAACAAGATAATGTCACCGCACATCATTTTCATAGTGCAGGCTGCACTGGCCAAAATAGGAACGTCAACTCTTCCAACTCTCCCCACTCACCCGATCTAGCCCCATGCGACTTTTACTAGTTCTCCCGTCTGAAAAACAAACTCAAAGGACGCCTTTCAAGAGTGTATCTTTGGTTCAGGAAGAGGCGACGGCTGCCGTGAAGACCATATCCTCCAAAGGCGTTCAGGAATGTTTTCAGCAACTGCACTCGCGTTGGCAGAAGTGCATAGTTTGTTGAAGGTGGTTGTGTATAATACGTGAAAACAATACATCATATCCGTCAGAAAGACCAGTCACCGAACTTACTGATTTTACTAGTATAATGAAATGTCTTTCTTGCAGTCCCATTACTGACAATACTCGCAATATTTTCACAGAAGATTTGTGTAACTTAGACAATCACAAAGTGAGAATTCGCTCACAATTCTTCCAGAACTCATCTAAGTTCTGTCGATTTTGATGTTTTATCAAGTGTGCTTTGATAGATTGAGTTCATTTCATCTTCTATTTGCACATTATGACATTACGTTTTTTCGGAATTTCCAGTGTGGCTGCGAAGTCTTTTACTGAATGATTGCTTATGTGGCATTCTGTTACCACTCTCCAAAAATAACTAATATGAACACTAATGAAACGACACAAGTATTTGTTAGTAGGGAATTGGACCACCTATAACATGAATTGCAACTTGCATTCGACCTAGGACGGAAAAATATAGGTTATTCAAAATATTCAAGGGAATACGCAACTATTCCTCCCGCAGAGCGATCTCTAGTTAAGAAAATATGGATGGAGATGGAGCCCTAGCACGCAATCTTCCTTCCAAAATACTCCATTTTTCCTGAGTATTTTGCATTCCACTTTTCCAATTGTCTATTCGAAGTTTGACGTGATTTGGCATAGGTAGTGTTTTATCTAGTTACTGCGCATATATCTAATGATGGGTATCTGAATATCGATAGTGGTACAGTATGTTTCAGCACGGTACGTATTATCTGTCAACATCCAAATTAGGCTGCCCAAATAAGGTTTTACAAATTTCGTACGTTTGCAGCAATTTATTTAGACGAAATTTATAATTGGTTGATTGGTTTTACGTGGCAAAACATCAAGATTTGTCTCAATGTAACTGCCATTGACAACAGGCAGACATCCCACTTGAAGTCCATGTCTTCCTAAACGCGATATAGTATATCTTGTTTTACTTGTACAATTGCAGCACTGATTTTTTCATTTCCGCGAGATCAGCAGCTAAGGATGGAAAAAACTCGATATCTTTAGTGACCTCCCTCCAACAGATACATTCAAAAATACCTTAGAGGCCAGACTTGACGCCGACGTGAGCTAGTTATTGGCCCTGTTCGACCATTCATATTATGCAGAACGGAACATTTCAGAACAAATAGCACAAGGATATCTCAGTCTACTCAGCCATGATTAGCAGATAGCCATTTTGACTCTCACTGCTCTCTGGAAAAAACAAAAAAGAAGGCCTTCTCTGAGCCAAGTAATATGCCATTGGACTTCACAAACGTATAGCATGTTCAGATGATACTGTAGCAACTTGCAGATAAGGTCAGGATTTGGCGAAGAAAACATGGGGCTGTGAACCCAGTGGCAACAATACAGGCTGGAAATATTGTTGTTTGGGGATAGTTACAATACGCCTAATTACGTGTAGAACGGCCATCCTCCATTCACGGCTATGCATTACCCGACTAAAATGCAAAGATGGCATCTATCAACAGGACAATGCACCCTACCACAAAGTCTGCAAAGAATAGATCATGGAATACGACAGTGAGTTTACGCTGATACAGTAATACATTTGTCTCGTCATATGTAGATTTTCAACAAAAGGCTTCAACATTTTATGGCCTTAATACCACGACTCATTCAAGCTTTATTGGATGCAAAAGAGTGGATCTGTACTTTTGAAATAGGATGTTCTGTTACATTAAATTCAATCTAGGGCAACCTCTAGCACTTTCTTCCGTGGGAAGGCCCAATACATTTCAAAACTTGGTTTTTCCCTTTATTTCTCTAACGATTCATCTCCTAAAACTCATTCACTGAAAATGAATCAGAAAATCGACATCAGAATGATGATTCAATGAAAGCTATACGATTACCACCATTATAGGTTATTTACTTTATTGGTGTCTGCAATCGTTCGTGTGTCTAAGCACAAATCATTGAAACTGGGCGAAATATTCTTCTCTTTGAAAGACGATTCAATAAAACTTGACCGGATGATTACAGTCATTTATGGTTTATTCGCTTTCTAGGTTTCTGCAATGTCCCGTTTGCAAAAGGAGATTTCATTGAACATTGACAAAAGCTTCATGTTTGGAAGATAGTTCATTCACTTCATCACTTCTGCGATCTTCTATCTAACAGAATAAAAAATATTGTATATGAACGAAAAACCTTGTGTGAAAAATGAATCACAGAAAATTTGTTTATTATCTGAACACCAACGTGTTCAATTCGTTCAGTTTGTCCGTTTTTCTATCTAAACACGGATCGTTGAAAAGGGACTGATATTTCGATGTTCTAATCGTTTCTACGCCAAATTCTAGTTATTGTAAATGGCCTACATGTTTATCTCTATGAAAAATAAATCATTGAAAGTAGTTGCTGTGTAAATATCCATGTGCATATTTTTACAGTTCATTCAGGATTTGATTTCTTCAGTCGTTCATCTGCTAAAAGAAAATTCATTGAAAATGGACTATCTGAACTTTAATATCCTAATGTAGTTTAAGGTCTTGGTATTGCGATTACTTATAAAGAATATAGAGGCTTTGCAATATATTTTGTTAATATAAATATTTACCATCCGGTTGTCGTCAAGAGTCTATGTGGAAAAGTGGATAAAGACGTAGAGTTTCAGCTGCAGTTACTTCTTTACTTGTATGTTTTGTAATTTCCTTTGAAAAAAATAAATGGCGCTCGTTTCTGATATCTCCTCGTATATTTGAAATTGAATTGATATATAAAGCTGGGTACAAATGGAAAAACCTGTTGGTAAATATTGTTTCTAATAAAATGTATTGCAAAGTCTCTATATCCCTTATATTAGTATCTTATTCGCTCAGCCATGATGTCGATATGTCCGATCGTTCTTCTGTCAAAAGACAATGTTTTGAAGATGACATGAATGTTCATTTGTGTGCAAGAAAATGTTTTTGCAAATTAGATGCTGAATATTTGTGGTTTATTCTTGGTTTATGTCAAAAACATCACATTTTCAAATAGCGGTTAAATTTTACAATGTGCCCACAGTTGCGATAACTTGTTGCGCGTCATATACAATCATGAGTTATTCGCGGGAAAATTAATGAAAACAATGGCCACCAGATACTCTCCCCCTCTAACGAACTGATACATACCCCCTTTTCTACTGATCACAGAGAATAGCACAGTGGCTGTGGGCACATAGTAAATCTGATCCAAATCGCATATACAGGGTGAGTTTAAAGTCGCGCACATCAAAGTTTAGCTGCCGGTAGAAGTACCAGTTTGAGAATTTAAATGAAAGTAAAGTATCACAGAGATTAGTTGAAATGTTGGCTTTTATTTTTAGCAGACAAAGTTTAGGTGTTGTAATAAATGTTCGAAATGACGTCCTCTTTCAAGTTAAGGATTGTGACCCCCTCGATCGCTAGATTTATCCTCCCCTGGTTTCTCCCTATGGGGTTATCTCAAAAATGTGATTTATGTGAGTAGTCCACACAGACAGCTGAGCTGCAAACGAACATCACAACAGCCATTTCTAACATAAATACTGCCATGCTTCGCAGATTCTCACGAAATCTGGTAAAACGTACATGCTTTTGTCTTCGCGAAAAAGGACATCATTTCCAACATTTATTGTAACACCTAAAAGTTGTCTGCTAAAAATAAAAGCCAACATCTCAACTAATCTCTATGATACTTTACTTTCATTTAAATTCTCAAACTGGTACTTTTACGGGCAGCTAAATTTGATGTGCGCGACATTAAAATCACCCTATATAAATATGGCAATCATATGATATTAACAGAAACAATGGAAGAAAAAATTCTACAACCTGGATTCTAACCAGGAACCATGAGTATCACATCGCGAACACAGTACAACAAGCCAGTCACCAGATGTTCTCATACACAACCTCGTAGAAAAATGGTAGTCATCTTTTCTGATGCTTTGAATAGGAGGAATTCGCGATTTGCGAGCTGGGTGCCGTCCTATCATTGGACCTCGATCTTGACTACCTGCTATTTTAGGTTCACGATGGCCCAATTGGTAGAGGCAACGAGAGTGATACTGGTGGTTCCTGGTTCGAATCCATGTCGTGGAATTTTTCCTTCCATTGTTTCTGTTAATACTTCCTTGTGATTGGAGTATCATCTCCAGTTTCCATTTATAATTTCTTATGGCAATCATATATAAACTGTGTGTTCTATATATTTTTGGTTTAGATCGATGTTTAAACTATGTCATATCTTTCTTCTTCTACTATTACTGTCCAAATGTCAATGCTAGAAAAATTAAGTGTTAAAAGCAATAGGTGATATAATGAAAAATATAATCATAATTTATAAATATGGGAGAGATCTAATGAACAAAGTTTATAATCATCAAAACATAAATTATTAAAATAAAATTGACTTTACTGATGTTTCGGATAATACGTTATAATAATAAAATTAAAACAAAATCTCAAAGACACATCTCATTACCTTCTTTCATAATATCACTACATTTATCTGTTTTAGATTTAGAAGATATCTTCTGCTATCTGTTTCATCTCATTTTTATATTACATTTTAATATGCACTAAGCTGAGAAACAGGATCACTTGTGAAGGACATCTAATTTTTATTTTACTTAATGTATATATGAAAGCTTCGTTTGCATGTAAATAAATTAATGAGGAGCTAATTATCAGTTTTTAATTACTTCACTGGAAAAAGCATCGCAATTTCACCGTCGGTTCAAAAAATTTTTTAAGAAGAAAGCTATATATTTTATGAAGAGAAAAATGCTGCTCTGCGTTTTTCGGATACTAAAAAAGAATTATTAGCATGTAATAAAGAGAATATTATCGTATTATGGTAAATTCCTAAAGCGGAGAACCCGTTCCCGAAACGAGTTGAAAGCGTGAAGGTTCTTCGATCTTGTTTATAAAGCAAACTGGATTTGAACGGCCCCCTCAATTTACAGGAGAAAAATCCCAACGATTCTTAGAATTTAGCCTTTTTCAAAACCACGAAACTACGGTGCAAAACTTATGTGAAAGTTATTTTGAAAATACATATTTATGAGGAAGAACTTATTTACAAGGTGCCTATGAGGAATTTTTCTTTTTTATAAGAACTTGAAAAACACAAATCATTTTATGATTTTAATTGCATTTATCCTAGAATAACATTACTCAGAGGATAATTTGACAATTTTTAAAATTTTATAGAATAATATATATCCGCAAAAATTGTATTTTTAAACTGAATTTTGCAGCATTGTCATTAGGTTATTCATCACCATTTTCTAATATTTTAAAGAATTAGTTATAATGAGATCTACATTATAAACTACGTGATAGCAAGTTTGGATGACTACTAAAGTATAATGTACTAGCCGCCCTACTTCTAACTTTCTACAAACACAAAGCGCGTTTTTAAGAGAGTCGTTTTAAATTATTGCCCAATGAAAATTAGAGATGGTGCTGCGCTTGAACAATAATTTTATGTGTTTTACTAAGTAACTGGTTGCAATTTTACTGCCGTTGGATTTTACTTGATGCCGTGTGTGAAGGAAATATACTAATGTTATCTAACCAAAACTAATCTTAAGCGTGCTATTGAAAATAAAAGTTTTTAGCTACTTCCCGGAGGCATTGTGCTTTTTCATGGTATTCTGCGACCTAATACCGCATCTCGAACTGTTCAACTATTGCAGTAAATTTTGTGGGAAATTTATATGATATACCATTCAGTCGCCGGCTGGGATAGATCTCAGTGGATCCTCAGATCGCGGGTTCGAATCCCGCTATGACATGGATGTTTGTTCCTTTGTTTACCACTCGGAAGGCAACGAGAAATCACCGCATTATAAATTCTTATTTTGAAAAAGTAATTTGGCTGCAAACCAGTTTTAGGGCTGTTAACAAGAGAGAGAGAGAGAGAGAGAGAGAGAGAGAGAGAGAGAGAGAGAAGAGAGAGAGGAGAGAGAGAGACCTTCTACAGAGGGTTGTTAAGGATCTAAGGTAACAAGTTACAGACGGCCAGAAAGGGTGGAATCCACTTTCACCACCATCGAGTGTGTTCAATCTGGTAATCTGGTAACCATGCATCACTGCTATTGCCCTACACCGCAGATTCCACTGCAAGAGGCTGGAATGCAGAACACCAAGATCAATTCGTACAATTCGTAACCACTCCTGTTGACAAGCTTTTCTAAGACCCTCCACTGTTCGCTGTCGTCTCTTTGCGAGGGCCCGTTTAAATAGGCCAAAGCCAAAATAATCCACAGGCGATGCTCCGGCGTCTTGACGGGTATGTCGTTGAATGGATTGGAGCAGATTCCGGTTCTTCTTGCATGTGTTCCAGGAACAGGCGAGTTGACATGGCTGTGTGACTTGACGCCTTGTCTCGGTACCGTACAAACCTGGGATGGCATGGGTAAATATGGGGGACGTTAGTGAGCCCTCCCAATACCTGTCAATTTTCGGTGGCATAACTCAATGTTTAAAGCTCGGTGTTCGAATGCTAACTATTTTAATACCTGCCTTATTCTAATATCTGTGATATGAACGCGCGCACCATATTTAAAATGCTAATTGTTACCATCGATCTCTAACAGCCCTCTGTATCCTGATCTTGCGCCATGCGACTACCTAAAAAAAACAAGAATATAACTCGTAAAACGATTTTCAAATATGCTGAAAAGAACAATATAAAAATTTGTTGTTTAATATTACAGTAATATTTTTATATACAGCAATGGCGAAAACTGCATGTAAATTTACGTATTCGATTGCAGTACTCACACGAATCTTTCCAAACACACTCGCAATAAGGAAATGAAATGAAATGCTCGCACGTCTAAATGTTTTAAACTACTGGGCCAGTGTTTTTTCCACTGCTAGATCAAAGTTACCATAAACGTCAGGAGAGAAGTATCATTGTTTCAAAGCACTGTCGGGAAAAATCTTTTAAGCATTCCAAGGAGCTTTAGCTGTGACGCAGTTGTAATTTTAAATTTGAATATTTCACTTTTACTTGCACTTGGTTTAAATAAATAATGGAAATACCTTTGATTCTATCCACATTCACATCATTTTTAAATATAAGCCTAACTTTAATTAGCCATTTTAATAATAGGCCTAATATTAATTAGCCAATTTTAACTATAGGCCTAACATTAATTAGCCATTTTTAACAATAGGCCTAACATTATTTAGTCATTTTAACTGTAGGCCTAACATTAATTAGCCATTTTTTACAATAGGCCTAACATTAATTAGCCTTTTTTAAGAATAGTCCGAACATTAATTAGTCATTTTTAGCTGTAGACTTAACATTAATTAGCAATTTTAACAATAGGCCTAACATTAATTAGCCATTTTTAACTGTAGGCTTAATGAAAATTGAAAAAATGAAAAACGTTGAATGACTGTGGAAAGCGACATAATGACAGAAGAAACACCTCTTATCCACAAAATATTTTTTTTTTTTTACTGGACATATACGTATTTCGAACCCTTTGGGTTCATTATTCAATGTCAAAGGAATGTATATATGAATGAAATACGTATATGTCCAGTAAAATATTTTGTGGATAAGAGGTGTTTCTTCTGTCATTATGTAGGCTTAATAATAATTAGCTATTTTAACAATAGGCCTAACATTAATTAGCCATTTTTATCAATCGCCCTAACATTAATTAGCCACATTTAACAATAGGCCTAACAGCACTGAATTTTAAAACGAAATGAGCACGTGCATTGACAAAGCTTCATAACGGGCACGTGCTCCAAACTGCCCCCAACAATGCTTAAATGATAAACAAAAAGTAACACTATATTCACTTATGACTCGTCAGCAACGACCTGTTGTTTATAAAGGTCGTTGCTCATCAGTAGGAACCGATTGATATATTACATGCCTTAAGTTCATATTCGTAACATTAGTGAACGTGCTTGAAGGGGTCCAGAAGAGCTCATCAAAACTTGATATATCGCAGTTAAGTTCTTCCATTTTCACG